>OY804579.1:33321917-33921917 GCA_963680875.1 Bathymodiolus brooksi
TTTGTTGATGCTAATGGTGAGAGATGATTGTTTGTTTATTGATGTTAATGGTGAGAGATGATTGTTTGTTTGTTGATGGTAATGGTGACAGATGATTATTTGTTTGTTGATGGTAATGGTGAGAGATGACTGTTTGTTTGTTGATAGTATTGGTAAGAGATGATTGTTTGTTTGTTGATGTTAATGGTGAGAGATGATTGTTTGTTTGTTGATGGTAGTGTTGAAAGATGATTTTTGTTTGTTGATGGTAATGGTGAGAGATGATTGTTTGTTTGTTGATGGTAATGGTGAGAGATGAGTGTTTGTTTGTTGATGGTGATGGTGAGATGATTGTTTGTTAATGATGTTAATGGCGAGAGATGATTGTTTGTTTCTTGGTGGTAATGGTGAGAGATGATTGTTTGTTTGTTGATGGTAATGGTGAGAGATGATTGTTTGTTTGTTGGTGGTAATGGTGAGAGATGATTGTATGTTTGTTGATGGTGATGGTGAGAGGATTGTTTGTTAATGATGTTAATGGTGAGTGATGATTGTTTGTTTGTTGATGGTAATGGCGAGAGATGATTGTTTGTTTGTTGGTGGTAATGGTGAGAGATGATTGTTTGTTTATTGATGTTAATGGTGAGAGATGGTTGTTTGTTTGTTGATGTTAATGGTGAGATATGATTGTTTGTTTGTTGATGGTAATGGTGAGAGATTACTGTTTGTTTTTTGATGGTAATGGTGAGAGATGATTGTTTGTTTGTTGATGGTAATGGTGAGAGATGATTGTTTGTTTGTTGATGTTAATGGTGAGATATGATTGTTTGTTTGTTGATGGTAATGGTGAGATATTACTGTTTGTTTTTTGATGGTAATGGTGAGAGATGATTGTTTGTTTGTTGATGATAATGGTGAGAGATGACTGTTTGTTTGTTGATGGTAATGGTGAGATTGATTGATTGGTAATGGTGAGAGATGATTGTTTGTTTGTTGATGCTAATGGTGAGAGATGATTTTTTGTTTGTTGATGGTAATGGTGAGAGATGATTGTTTGCTTGTTGATGGTAATGGTGAGATATGACTGATTGTTTGTTGATGGTAATGGTGAGAGATGACTGTTTGTTTGTTGATGGTAATGGTGAGAGATGATTGTTTGTTTGTTGATGGTAATGGTGAGAGATGATTGTTTGTTTGTTGATGGTAATGGTTAGAGATGATGGTTTGTTTGTTGATGGTGACAGATGATTGCTTGCTTGTTGATGATAATGGTGAGAGATGATTGTTTGTTTGTTGATGGTAATGGTGAGAGATGATTGTTTGTTTGTTGATGGTAATGGTGAGAGATGATTGCTTGTTTGTTGATGGTAATGGTAAGAGATGATTTTTTGTTTGTTGATGGTAATGGTGAGAGATGATTTTCTGTTTTTTAAGGGTAATGGTGAGAGATAATTGTTTGTTTGTTAATGGTAATGGTGAGAGATGATTGTGTGTTTGTTGATGTTAATGGTGAGAGATGATTGTTTGTTTGTTGATGTTAATGATGAGAGATGATTGTTTGTTTGTTGATGGTAATGGTGAGAGATGATTGTTTGTTTGTTGATGTTAATGGTGAGAGATAATTGTGTGTTTGTTGATGTTAATGGTGAGAGATGATTGGTTGTTTGTTGATGGTAAAGGTGAGAGATGATTGTTTGTTGATGTTAATGGTGAGAGATGATTGTTTGTTTTTTTATGGCAATGGTGAGAGATGATTGTTTGTTTGTTGATGGTAATGGTGAGAGATGATTGTTTGTTTGTTGATGGTAATGGTGAGAGATGATTGTTTATTTGTTGATGGTAATGGTGAGAGATGATTGTTTGTTTGTTGATGGTAATGGTGAGAGATGATTGTTTGTTTATTGATGGTAATGGTGAGAGATGATTGTTTGTTTGTTGATGATAATGGTGAGAGATGATTGTTTGTTTGTTGATGGTGATGGTGAGAGGATTCTTTGTTTGTTGATGTTAATTGTGAGAGAGGATTGTTTGTTTGTTGGTGGTAATGGTGAGAGAAGATTGTTTGTTTGTTGATGGTGAGAGATGAGTGTTTGTTTGTTGATGTTAATGGTGAGAGATGATTGTTTGTTTGTTGATGGTAATGGTGAGAGATGATTGTTTGTTTGTTGATGGTAATGGTGAGAGATGATAGTTTGTTTGTTGATGTTAATGGTGAGAGATGATTGTTTGTTTGTTGATGGTAATGGTGAGAGATGATTGTTTGTTTGTTGATGGTAATGGTGAGAGATGATTGCTTGTTAGTTGATGGTAATGGTGAGAGATGATATTTTGTTTGTTGATGGTAATGGTGAGAGATGATTGTTTGTTTGTTGATGTTAATGGTGAGAGATGATTGTTTGTTTGTTGATGATAATGGTGAGAGATGATTGTTTGTTTGTTGCTGTTGATGGTGAGAGGATTGTTTGTTAATGATGTTAATGGCGAGAGATGATTGTTTGTTTGTTGGTGGTAATGGTGAGAGATGATTGTTTGATTGTTGATGATACTGGTGAGAGAGGATTGTTTGTTTGTTGATGGTAATGGTGAGAGATGACTGTTTGTTTGTTGATGGTAATGGTGAGAGTTGGTTGTTTGTTTGTTGATGTTAATGGTGAGAGATGAATGTTTATTTGTTGATGGTAATGGTGAGAGATGATTGTTTGTTTGTTGATGGTAATGGTGAGAGATGATTGTTTGTTTGTTGATGTTAACGGTGAGAGACGATTGTTTGTTTGTTGATGCTAATGGTGAGAGATGATTGTTTGTTGATGGTAATGGTGAGAGATGATTGTTTGTTTGTTGACGTTAATGGTGAGAGATGATTGTTTGTTTGTTGATGGTAATGGTGAGAGATGATTGTTTGTTTGTTGATGGTAATGGTGAGAGATGATTGTTTGTTTGTTGACGTTAATGGTGAGAGATGATTGTTTGTTTGTTGATGATAATGGTGAGAGATGACTGTTTGTTGATGGTAATGGTGGGAGATGATTGTTTGTTTGTTGATGGTAATGGTGAGAGATGATTGTTTGTTTGTTGATGGTAGTGGTGAGAGATGATTGTTTGTTTGTTGATGGTGAGAGATGATTGTTTGTTTGTTGATGGTAATGGTGAGAGATGTTTGTTTGTTGATGGTAATGGTGGGAGATGATTGTTTGTTTGTTGATGGTAATGGTGAGAGATGATTGTTTGTTTGTTGATGGTAGTGGTGAGAGATGATTGTTTGTTTGTTGATGGTGAGAGGATTGTTTGTTAATGATGTTAATGGCGAGAGATGATTGTTTGTTTGTTGGTGGTAATGGTGAGAGATGATTGTTTGATTGTTGATGATACTGGTGAGAGAGGATTGTTTGTTTGTTGATGGTAATGGTGAGAGATGACTGTTTGTTTGTTGATGTTAATGGTGAGAGATGATTGTTTGTTTGTTGATGTTAAGGGTGAGAGATGATTGTTTATTTGTTGATGGTAATGGTGAGAGATGATTGTTTGTTTCTTGATGGTAATGGTGAGAGATGATTGTTTGTTTGTTGATGTTAATGGTGAGAGACGATTGTTTGTTTGTTGATGCTAATGGTGAGAGATGATTGTTTGTTGATGGTAATGGTGAGAGATGATTGTTTGTTTGTTGACGTTAATGGTGAGAGATGATTGTTTGTTTGTTGATGGTAATGGTGAGAGATGATTGTTTGTTTGTTGATGGTAATGGTGAGAGATGATTGTTTGTTTGTTGATGGTAATGTTGAGATATGATTGTTTGTTTGTTTGTTGATGGTAGTGGTGAGAGATGATTGTTTGTTGATTAATGGTGAGAGATGATTGTTTGTTTGTTAATGTTAATGGTGAGAGATGATTGTTTGCTTGTTAATGGTAATGGTGAGATTTGATTGTTTGTTTGTTGATGGTAATGGTGAGAGATTATTGTTTGTTTATTGATGTTAATGGTGAGAGATGATTGTTTGTTTGTTGATGGTAATGGTGACAGATGATTATTTGTTTGTTGATGGTAATGGTGAGAGATGATTGTTTGTTTGTTGATGGTGATGATGAGAGATGACTGTTTGTTTGTTGATGTTAATGGTGAGAGATGATTGTTTATTTTTGATGGTAATGGTGAAAGATGATTGTTTGTTTGTTGATGGTAATGGTGAGAGATGAGTGTTTGTTTGTTGCTGTTGATGGTGAGAGGATTGTTTGTTAATGATGTTAATGGCGAGAGATGATTGTTTGTTTGTTGGTGGTAATGGTGAGAGATGATTGTTTGATTGTTGATGATACTGGTGAGAGAGGATTGTTTGTTTGTTGATGGTAATGGTGAGAGATGACTGTTTGTTTGTTGATGGTAATGGTGAGAGTTGGTTGTTTGTTTGTTGATGTTAATGGTGAGAGATGAATGTTTATTTGTTGATGGTAATGGTGAGAGATGATTGTTTGTTTGTTGATGGTAATGGTGAGAGATGATTGTTTGTTTGTTGATGTTAATGGTGAGAGACGATTGTTTGTTTGTTGATGCTAATGGTGAGAGATGATTGTTTGTTGATGGTAATGGTGAGAGATGATTGTTTGTTTGTTGACGTTAATGGTGAGAGATGATTGTTTGTTTGTTGATGGTAATGGTGAGAGATGATTGTTTGTTTGTTGATGGTAATGGTGAGAGATGATTGTTTGTTGATGGTAATGGTGAGAGATGATTGTTTGTTTGTTGATGGTAATGGTGAGAGATGATTGTTTGTTTGTTGATGGTAATGGTGAGAGATGTTTGTTTGTTGATGGTAATGGTGGGAGATGATTGTTTGTTTGTTGATGGTAATGGTGAGAGATGATTGTTTGTTTGTTGATGGTAGTGGTGAGAGATGATTGTTTGTTTGTTGATGGTGAGAGATGATTGTTTGTTTGTTGATGATAATGGTGAGAGATGACTGTTTGTTGATGGTAATGGTGGGAGATGATTGTTTGTTTGTTGATGGTAATGGTGAGAGATGATTGTTTGTTTGTTGATGGTAGTGGTGAGAGATGATTGTTTGTTTGTTGATGGTGAGAGATGATTGTTTGTTTGTTGATGGTAATGGTGAGAGATGTTTGTTTGTTGATGGTAATGGTGGGAGATGATTTTTAGTTTGTTGATGGTAATGGTGAGAGATGATTGTTTGTTTGTTGATGGTAGTGGTGAGAGATGATTTTTTTTTGTTGATGGTGAGAGGATTGTTTGTTAATGATGTTAATGGCGAGAGATGATTGTTTGTTTGTTGGTGGTAATGGTCAGAGATGATTGTTTGTTTGTTGATGGTAATGGTGAGAGATGATTGTTTGTTTGTTGATGGTAATGGTGAGAGATGATTGTTTGTTAGTTGATGGTGATGGTGAGAGGATTGTTTGTTAATGATGTTAATGGTGAGTGATGATTGTTTGTTTGTTGATGGTAATGGCGAGAGATGATTGTTTGTTTGTTGGTGGTAATGGTGAGAGATGATTGTTTGTTTATTGATGTTAATGGTGAGAGATGGTTGTTTGTTTGTTGATGTTAATGGTGAGATATGATTGTTTGTTTGTTGATGGTAATGGTGAGAGATTACTGTTTGTTTTTTGATGGTAATGGTGAGAGATGATTGTTTGTTTGTTGATGGTAATGGTGAGAGATGATTGTTTGTTTGTTGATGTTAATGGTGAGATATGATTGTTTGTTTGTTGATGGTAATGGTGAGATATTACTGTTTGTTTTTTGATGGTAATGGTGAGAGATGATTGTTTGTTTGTTGATGATAATGGTGAGAGATGACTGTTTGTTTGTTGATGGTAATGGTGAGATTGATTGATTGGTAATGGTGAGAGATGATTGTTTGTTTGTTGATGCTAATGGTGAGAGATGATTTTTTGTTTGTTGATGGTAATGGTGAGAGATGATTGTTTGCTTGTTGATGGTAATGGTGAGATATGACTGATTGTTTGTTGATGGTAATGGTGAGAGATGACTGTTTGTTTGTTGATGGTAATGGTGAGAGATGATTGTTTGTTTGTTGATGGTAATGGTGAGAGATGATTGTTTGTTTGTTGATGGTAATGGTTAGAGATGATGGTTTGTTTGTTGATGGTGACAGATGATTGCTTGCTTGTTGATGATAATGGTGAGAGATGATTGTTTGTTTGTTGATGGTAATGGTGAGAGATGATTGTTTGTTTGTTGATGGTAATGGTGAGAGATGATTGCTTGTTTGTTGATGGTAATGGTAAGAGATGATTTTTTGTTTGTTGATGGTAATGGTGAGAGATGATTTTCTGTTTTTTAAGGGTAATGGTGAGAGATAATTGTTTGTTTGTTAATGGTAATGGTGAGAGATGATTGTTTGTTTGTTGATGTTAATGGTGAGAGATGATTGTTTGTTTGTTGATGTTAATGATGAGAGATGATTGTTTGTTTGTTGATGGTAATGGTGAGAGATGATTGTTTGTTTGTTGATGTTAATGGTGAGAGATAATTGTGTGTTTGTTGATGTTAATGGTGAGAGATGATTGGTTGTTTGTTGATGGTAAAGGTGAGAGATGATTGTTTGTTGATGTTAATGGTGAGAGATGATTGTTTGTTTTTTTATGGCAATGGTGAGAGATGATTGTTTGTTTGTTGATGGTAATGGTGAGAGATGATTGTTTGTTTGTTGATGGTAATGGTGAGAGATGATTGTTTATTTGTTGATGGTAATGGTGAGAGATGATTGTTTGTTTGTTGATGGTAATGGTGAGAGATGATTGTTTGTTTATTGATGGTAATGGTGAGAGATGATTGTTTGTTTGTTGATGATAATGGTGAGAGATGATTGTTTGTTTGTTGATGGTGATGGTGAGAGGATTCTTTGTTTGTTGATGTTAATTGTGAGAGATGATTGTTTGTTTGTTGGTGGTAATGGTGAGAGAAGATTGTTTGTTTGTTGATGGTGAGAGATGAGTGTTTGTTTGTTGATGTTAATGGTGAGAGATGATTGTTTGTTTGTTGATGGTAATGGTGAGAGATGATTGTTTGTTTGTTGATGGTAATGGTGAGAGATGATAGTTTGTTTGTTGATGTTAATGGTGAGAGATGATTGTTTGTTTGTTGATGGTAATGGTGAGAGATGATTGTTTGTTTGTTGATGGTAATGGTGAGAGATGATTGCTTGTTAGTTGATGGTAATGGTGAGAGATGATATTTTGTTTGTTGATGGTAATGGTGAGAGATGATTGTTTGTTTGTTGATGTTAATGGTGAGAGATGATTGTTTGTTTGTTGATGATAATGGTGAGAGATGATTGTTTGTTTGTTGCTGTTGATGGTGAGAGGATTGTTTGTTAATGATGTTAATGGCGAGAGATGATTGTTTGTTTGTTGGTGGTAATGGTGAGAGATGATTGTTTGATTGTTGATGATACTGGTGAGAGAGGATTGTTTGTTTGTTGATGGTAATGGTGAGAGATGACTGTTTGTTTGTTGATGGTAATGGTGAGAGTTGGTTGTTTGTTTGTTGATGTTAATGGTGAGAGATGAATGTTTATTTGTTGATGGTAATGGTGAGAGATGATTGTTTGTTTGTTGATGGTAATGGTGAGAGATGATTGTTTGTTTGTTGATGTTAATGGTGAGAGACGATTGTTTGTTTGTTGATGCTAATGGTGAGAGATGATTGTTTGTTGATGGTAATGGTGAGAGATGATTGTTTGTTTGTTGACGTTAATGGTGAGAGATGATTGTTTGTTTGTTGATGGTAATGGTGAGAGATGATTGTTTGTTTGTTGATGGTAATGGTGAGAGATGATTGTTTGTTTGTTGACGTTAATGGTGAGAGATGATTGTTTGTTTGTTGATGGTAATGGTGAGAGATGACTGTTTCTTTGTTGACGTTAATGGTGAGAGATGATTGTTAATTTGTTGATGGTAATGGTGAGAGATGACTGTTTGTTTTTTGATGGTAATGGTGAGAGATGATTGTTTGTTTGTTGATGATAATGGTGAGAGATGATTGTTTGTTTGTTGATGATAATGGTGAGAGCTGATTGTTTGTTTGTTGATGCTAATGGTGAGAGATGATTGTTTGTTGATGGTAATGGTGAGAGATGATTGTTTGTTTATTGATGGTAATGGTGAGAGATGATTGTTTGTTTGTTGATGGTAATGGTGAGAGATGACTGTTTGTTTGTTGATAGTATTGGTAAGAGATGATTGTTTGTTTGTTGATGGTGATGGTGAGAGGATTGTTTGTTAATGATGTTAATGGCGAGAGATGATTGTTTGTTTCTTGATGGTAATGGTGAGAGATGATTGTTTGTTTGTTGATGGTAGTGGTGAAAGATGATTTTTGTTTGTTGAAGTTAATGGTGAGAGATGATTGTTTGTTTGTTGATGGTAATGGTGAGAGATGATTGTTTGTTTGTTGATGATAATGGTGAGAGATTATTGTTTGTTTGTTGATGGTAATGGTGAAATTGATTGATTGGTAATGGTGAGAGATGATTGTTTGTTTGTTGATGCTAATGGTGAGAGATGATATTTTGTTTGTTGATGGTAATAGTGAGAGATGATTGTTTGCTTGTTGATGGTAATGGTGAGATATGACTGTTTGTTTGTTGATGGTAATGGTGAGAGATGACTGTTTGTTTGTTGATGGTAATGGTGAGAGATGATTGTTTGTTTGTTGATGGTAATGGTGAGAGATGATTGTTTGTTTGTTGATGTTAATGGTGAGAGACGATTGTTTGTTTGTTGATGCTAATGGTGAGGGATGATTGTTTGTTGATGGTAATGGTGAGAGATGATTGTTTGTTTGTTGACGTTAATGGTGAGAGATGATTGTTTGTTTGTTGATGGTAATGGTGAGAGATGATTGTTTGTTTGTTGATGGTAATGGTGAGAGATAATTGTTTGTTTGTTGACGTTAATGGTGAGAGATGATTGTTTGTTTGTTGATGGTAATGGTGAGAGATGACTGTTTCTTTGTTGACGTTAATGGTGAGAGATGATTGTTAATTTGTTGATGGTAATGGTGAGAGATGACTGTTTGTTTTTTGATGGTAATGGTGAGAGATGATTGTTTGTTTGTTGATGGTAATGGTGTGAGTTGGTTGTTTGTTTGTTGATGTTAATGGTGAGAGATGATTGTTTGTTTGTTGATGGTAATGGTGAAAGATGATTGTTTGTTTGTTGATGGTAATGGTGAGAGATGATTGTTTGTTTGTTGATGGTAATGGTGAGAGATGATTGTTTGTTTGTTGATGGTGATGGTGAGAGGATTGTTTGTTAATGATGTTAATGGCGAGAGATGATTGTTTGTTACTTGGTGGTAATGGTGAGAGATGATTGTTTGTTCGTTGATGTTAATGGTGAGAGATGATTGTTTGTTTGTTGATGGTAATGGTGAGAGATGATTGTTTGTTTGTTGATGGTAATGGTGAGAGATGATTGTTTGTTTGTTGATGTTAATGGTGAGAGATGATTGTTTGTTTGTTGATGGTAATGGCGAGAGATGATTGTTTGTTTGTTGGTGGTAATGGTGAGAGATGATTGTTTGTTTATTGATGTTAATGGTGAGAGATGATTGTTTGTTTGTTGATGTTAATGGTGAGAGATGATTGTTTGTTGATGTTAATGTTGAGAGATGTTTGTTTGGTTGTTGCTGTTAATGGTGAGATATGATTGTTTGTTTGTTGATGTTAATGGTGAGAGATGATTGTTTGTTTGTTGATGGTAATGGTGAGAGATTACGGTTTGTTTTTTGATGGTAATGGTGAGAGATGATTGTTTGTTTGTTGATGATAATGGTGAGAAATGACTGTTTGTTTGTTGATGGTAATGGTGAGATTGATTGATTGGTAATGGTGAGAGATGATTGTTTGTTTGTTGATGCTAATGGTGAGAGATGATTTTTTGTTTGTTGATGGTAATGGTGAGAGATGATTGTTTGTTTGTTGATGGTAATGGTGAGAGATGACTGTTTGTTTGTTGATGGTAATGGTGAGAGATGACTGTTTGTTTGTTGATGGTAATGGTGAGAGATGATTGTTTGTTTGTTGATGGTGAGAGATGATTGTTTGTTTGTTGATAATAATGGTGAGAGATGATTGTTTGTTTGTTGATGGTAATGGTGAGAGATGATTGTTTGTTTGTTGATGGTAATGGTGAGAGATGATTGTTTGTTTGTTGATGGTAATGGTGAGAGATGTTTGTTTGTTGATGGTAATGGTGGGAGATGATTGTTTGTTTGTTGATGGTAATGGTGAGAGATGATTGTTTATTTGTTGATGGTAGTGGTGAGAGATGATTGTTTGTTTGTTGATGGTGAGAGATGATTGTTTGTTTGTTGATGATAATGGTGAGAGATGACTGTTTGTTGATGGTAATGGTGGGAGATGATTGTTTGTTTGTTGATGGTAATGGTGAGAGATGATTGTTTGTTTGTTGATGGTAGTGGTGAGAGATGATTGTTTGTTTGTTGATGGTGAGAGATGATTGTTTGTTTGTTGATGGTAATGGTGAGAGATGTTTGTTTGTTGATGGTAATGGTGGGAGATGATTGTTTGTTTGTTGATGGTAATGGTGAGAGATGATTGTTTGTTTGTTGATGGTAGTGGTGAGAGATGATTGTTTGTTTGTTGATGGTGAGAGGATTGTTTGTTAATGATGTTAATGGCGAGAGATGATTGTTTGTTTGTTGGTGGTAATGGTGAGAGATGATTGTTTGATTGTTGATGATACTGGTGAGAGAGGATTGTTTGTTTGTTGATGGTAATGGTGAGAGATGACTGTTTGTTTGTTGATGGTAATGGTGAGAGTTGGTTGTTTGTTTGTTGATGTTAATGGTGAGAGATGATTGTTTATTTGTTGATGGTAATGGTGAGAGATGATTGTTTGTTTCTTGATGGTAATGGTGTGAGATGATTGTTTGTTTGTTGATGTTAATGGTGAGAGACGATTGTTTGTTTGTTGATGCTAATGGTGAGAGATGATTGTTTGTTGATGGTAATGGTGAGAGATGATTGTTTGTTTGTTGACGTTAATGGTGAGAGATGATTGTTTGTTTGTTGATGTTAATGGTGAGAGATGATTGTTTATTTGTTGATGGTAATGGTGAGAGATGATTTATTGTTTGTTGATGGTAATGGTGAGAGATGATTGTTTGTTTGTTGATGGTAATGGTGAGAGATGACTGTTTGTTTGTTGATGGTAATGGTGAGAGATGACTGTTTGTTTGTTGATGGTAATGGTGAGAGATGATTGTTTGTTTGTTGATGGTAATGGTGAGAGATGATTGTTTGTTTGTTGATGGTAATGGTGAGAGATGATTGTTTGTTTGTTGATGGTAATGGTGAGAGATGTTTGTTTGTTGATGGTAATGGTGGGAGATGATTGTTTGTTTGTTGATGGTAATGGTGAGAGATGATTGTTTATTTGTTGATGGTAGTGGTGAGAGATGATTGTTTGTTTGTTGATGGTGAGAGATGATTGTTTGTTTGTTGATGATAATGGTGAGAGATGACTGTTTGTTGATGGTAATGGTGGGAGATGATTGTTTGTTTGTTGATGGTAATGGTGAGAGATGATTGTTTGTTTGTTGATGGTAGTGGTGAGAGATGATTGTTTGTTTGTTGATGGTGAGAGATGATTGTTTGTTTGTTGATGGTAATGGTGAGAGATGTTTGTTTGTTGATGGTAATGGTGGGAGATGATTGTTTGTTTGTTGATGGTAATGGTGAGAGATGATTGTTTGTTTGTTGATGGTAGTGTTGAGAGATGATTGTTTGTTTGTTGATGGTGAGAGGATTGTTTGTTAATGATGTTAATGGCGAGAGATGATTGTTTGTTTGTTGGTGGTAATGGTGAGAGATGATTGTTTGATTGTTGATGATACTGGTGAGAGATGACTGTTTGTTTGTTGATGGTAATGGTGAGAGTTGGTTGTTTGTTTGTTGATGTTAATGGTGAGAGATGATTGTTTATTTGTTGATGGTAATGGTGAGAGATGATTGTTTGTTTCTTGATGGTAATGGTGAGAGATGATTGTTTGTTTGTTGATGTTAATGGTGAGAGACGATTGTTTGTTTGTTGATGCTAATGGTGAGAGATGATTGTTTGTTGATGGTAATGGTGAGAGATGATTGTTTGTTTGTTGACGTTAATGGTGAGAGATGATTGTTTGTTTGTTGATGGTAATGGTGAGAGATGATTGTTTGTTTGTTGATGGTAATGGTGAGAGATGATTGTTTGTTTGTTGATGGTAATGGTGAGATATGATTGTTTGTTTGTTTGTTGATGGTAGTGGTGAGAGATGATTGTTTGTTGATTAATGGTGAGAGATGATTGTTTGTTTGTTAATGTTAATGGTGAGAGATGATTGTTTGCTTGTTAATGGTAATGGTGAGATTTGATTGTTTGTTTGTTGATGCTAATGGTGAGAGATGATTGTTTGTTTATTGATGTTAATGGTGAGAGATGATTGTTTGTTTGTTGATGGTAATGGTGACAGATGATTATTTGTTTGTTGATGGTAATGGTGAGAGATGACTGTTTGTTTGTTGATAGTATTGGTAAGAGATGATTGTTTGTTTGTTGATGTTAATGGTGAGAGATGATTGTTTGTTTGTTGATGGTAGTGTTGAAAGATGATTTTTGTTTGTTGATGGTAATGGTGAGAGATGATTGTTTGTTTGTTGATGGTAATGGTGAGAGATGAGTGTTTGTTTGTTGATGGTGATGGTGAGATGATTGTTTGTTAATGATGTTAATGGCGAGAGATGATTGTTTGTTTCTTGGTGGTAATGGTGAGAGATGATTGTTTGTTTGTTGATGGTAATGGTGAGAGATGATTGTTTGTTTGTTGGTGGTAATGGTGAGAGATGATTGTATGTTTGTTGATGGTGATGGTGAGAGGATTGTTTGTTAATGATGTTAATGGTGAGTGATGATTGTTTGTTTGTTGATGGTAATGGCGAGAGATGATTGTTTGTTTGTTGGTGGTAATGGTGAGAGATGATTGTTTGTTTATTGATGTTAATGGTGAGAGATGGTTGTTTGTTTGTTGATGTTAATGGTGAGATATGATTGTTTGTTTGTTGATGGTAATGGTGAGAGATTACTGTTTGTTTTTTGATGGTAATGGTGAGAGATGATTGTTTGTTTGTTGATGGTAATGGTGAGAGATGATTGTTTGTTTGTTGATGTTAATGGTGAGATATGATTGTTTGTTTGTTGATGGTAATGGTGAGATATTACTGTTTGTTTTTTGATGGTAATGGTGAGAGATGATTGTTTGTTTGTTGATGATAATGGTGAGAGATGACTGTTTGTTTGTTGATGGTAATGGTGAGATTGATTGATTGGTAATGGTGAGAGATGATTGTTTGTTTGTTGATGCTAATGGTGAGAGATGATTTTTTGTTTGTTGATGGTAATGGTGAGAGATGATTGTTTGCTTGTTGATGGTAATGGTGAGATATGACTGATTGTTTGTTGATGGTAATGGTGAGAGATGACTGTTTGTTTGTTGATGGTAATGGTGAGAGATGATTGTTTGTTTGTTGATGGTAATGGTGAGAGATGATTGTTTGTTTGTTGATGGTAATGGTTAGAGATGATGGTTTGTTTGTTGATGGTGACAGATGATTGCTTGCTTGTTGATGATAATGGTGAGAGATGATTGTTTGTTTGTTGATGGTAATGGTGAGAGATTATTGTTTGTTTGTTGATGGTAATGGTGAAATTGATTGATTGGTAATGGTGAGAGATGATTGTTTGTTTGTTGATGCTAATGGTGAGAGATGATATTTTGTTTGTTGATGGTAATAGTGAGAGATGATTGTTTGCTTGTTGATGGTAATGGTGAGATATGACTGTTTGTTTGTTGATGGTAATGGTGAGAGATGACTGTTTGTTTGTTGATGGTAATGGTGAGAGATGATTGTTTGTTTGTTGATGGTAATGGTGAGAGATGATTGTTTGTTTGTTGATGTTAATGGTGAGAGACGATTGTTTGTTTGTTGATGCTAATGGTGAGGGATGATTGTTTGTTGATGGTAATGGTGAGAGATGATTGTTTGTTTGTTGACGTTAATGGTGAGAGATGATTGTTTGTTTGTTGATGGTAATGGTGAGAGATGATTGTTTGTTTGTTGATGGTAATGGTGAGAGATAATTGTTTGTTTGTTGACGTTAATGGTGAGAGATGATTGTTTGTTTGTTGATGGTAATGGTGAGAGATGACTGTTTCTTTGTTGACGTTAATGGTGAGAGATGATTGTTAATTTGTTGATGGTAATGGTGAGAGATGACTGTTTGTTTTTTGATGGTAATGGTGAGAGATGATTGTTTGTTTGTTGATGGTAATGGTGTGAGTTGGTTGTTTGTTTGTTGATGTTAATGGTGAGAGATGATTGTTTGTTTGTTGATGGTAATGGTGAAAGATGATTGTTTGTTTGTTGATGGTAATGGTGAGAGATGATTGTTTGTTTGTTGATGGTAATGGTGAGAGATGATTGTTTGTTTGTTGATGGTGATGGTGAGAGGATTGTTTGTTAATGATGTTAATGGCGAGAGATGATTGTTTGTTTCTTGGTGGTAATGGTGAGAGATGATTGTTTGTTCGTTGATGTTAATGGTGAGAGATGATTGTTTGTTTGTTGATGGTAATGGTGAGAGATGATTGTTTGTTTGTTGATGGTAATGGTGAGAGATGATTGTTTGTTTGTTGATGTTAATGGTGAGAGATGATTGTTTGTTTGTTGATGGTAATGGCGAGAGATGATTGTTTGTTTGTTGGTGGTAATGGTGAGAGATGATTGTTTGTTTATTGATGTTAATGGTGAGAGATGATTGTTTGTTTGTTGATGTTAATGGTGAGAGATGATTGTTTGTTGATGTTAATGTTGAGAGATGTTTGTTTGGTTGTTGCTGTTAATGGTGAGATATGATTGTTTGTTTGTTGATGTTAATGGTGAGAGATGATTGTTTGTTTGTTGATGGTAATGGTGAGAGATTACGGTTTGTTTTTTGATGGTAATGGTGAGAGATGATTGTTTGTTTGTTGATGATAATGGTGAGAAATGACTGTTTGTTTGTTGATGGTAATGGTGAGATTGATTGATTGGTAATGGTGAGAGATGATTGTTTGTTTGTTGATGCTAATGGTGAGAGATGATTTTTTGTTTGTTGATGGTAATGGTGAGAGATGATTGTTTGTTTGTTGATGGTAATGGTGAGAGATGACTGTTTGTTTGTTGATGGTAATGGTGAGAGATGACTGTTTGTTTGTTGATGGTAATGGTGAGAGATGATTGTTTGTTTGTTGATGGCGAGAGATGATTGTTTGTTTGTTGATAATAATGGTGAGAGATGATTGTTTGTTTGTTGATGGTAATGGTGAGAGATGATTGTTTGTTTGTTGATGGTAATGGTGAGAGATGATTGTTTGTTTGTTGATGGTAATGGTGAGAGATGTTTGTTTGTTGATGGTAATGGTGGGAGATGATTGTTTGTTTGTTGATGGTAATGGTGAGAGATGATTGTTTATTTGTTGATGGTAGTGGTGAGAGATGATTGTTTGTTTGTTGATGGTGAGAGATGATTGTTTGTTTGTTGATGATAATGGTGAGAGATGACTGTTTGTTGATGGTAATGGTGGGAGATGATTGTTTGTTTGTTGATGGTAATGGTGAGAGATGATTGTTTGTTTGTTGATGGTAGTGGTGAGAGATGATTGTTTGTTTGTTGATGGTGAGAGATGATTGTTTGTTTGTTGATGGTAATGGTGAGAGATGTTTGTTTGTTGATGGTAATGGTGGGAGATGATTGTTTGTTTGTTGATGGTAATGGTGAGAGATGATTGTTTGTTTGTTGATGGTAGTGGTGAGAGATGATTGTTTGTTTGTTGATGGTGAGAGGATTGTTTGTTAATGATGTTAATGGCGAGAGATGATTGTTTGTTTGTTGGTGGTAATGGTGAGAGATGATTGTTTGATTGTTGATGATACTGGTGAGAGAGGATTGTTTGTTTGTTGATGGTAATGGTGAGAGATGACTGTTTGTTTGTTGATGGTAATGGTGAGAGTTGGTTGTTTGTTTGTTGATGTTAATGGTGAGAGATGATTGTTTATTTGTTGATGGTAATGGTGAGAGATGATTGTTTGTTTCTTGATGGTAATGGTGAGAGATGATTGTTTGTTTGTTGATGTTAATGGTGAGAGACGATTGTTTGTTTGTTGATGCTAATGGTGAGAGATGATTGTTTGTTGATGGTAATGGTGAGAGATGATTGTTTGTTTGTTGACGTTAATGGTGAGAGATGATTGTTTGTTTGTTGATGTTAATGGTGAGAGATGATTGTTTATTTGTTGATGGTAATGGTGAGAGATGATTTATTGTTTGTTGATGGTAATGGTGAGAGATGATTGTTTGTTTGTTGATGGTAATGGTGAGAGATGACTGTTTGTTTGTTGATGGTAATGGTGAGAGATGACTGTTTGTTTGTTGATGGTAATGGTGAGAGATGATTGTTTGTTTGTTGATGGTAATGGTGAGAGATGATTGTTTGTTTGTTGATGGTAATGGTGAGAGATGATTGTTTGTTTGTTGATGGTAATGGTGAGAGATGTTTGTTTGTTGATGGTAATGGTGGGAGATGATTGTTTGTTTGTTGATGGTAATGGTGAGAGATGATTGTTTATTTGTTGATGGTAGTGGTGAGAGATGATTGTTTGTTTGTTGATGGTGAGAGATGATTGTTTGTTTGTTGATGATAATGGTGAGAGATGACTGTTTGTTGATGGTAATGGTGGGAGATGATTGTTTGTTTGTTGATGGTAATGGTGAGAGATGATTGTTTGTTTGTTGATGGTAGTGGTGAGAGATGATTGTTTGTTTGTTGATGGTGAGAGATGATTGTTTGTTTGTTGATGGTAATGGTGAGAGATGTTTGTTTGTTGATGGTAATGGTGGGAGATGATTGTTTGTTTGTTGATGGTAATGGTGAGAGATGATTGTTTGTTTGTTGATGGTAGTGTTGAGAGATGATTGTTTGTTTGTTGATGGTGAGAGGATTGTTTGTTAATGATGTTAATGGCGAGAGATGATTGTTTGTTTGTTGGTGGTAATGGTGAGAGATGATTGTTTGATTGTTGATGATACTGGTGAGCGATGACTGTTTGTTTGTTGATGGTAATGGTGAGAGTTGGTTGTTTGTTTGTTGATGTTAATGGTGAGAGATGATTGTTTATTTGTTGATGGTAATGGTGAGAGATGATTGTTTGTTTCTTGATGGTAATGGTGAGAGATGATTGTTTGTTTGTTGATGTTAATGGTGAGAGACGATTGTTTGTTTGTTGATGCTAATGGTGAGAGATGATTGTTTGTTGATGGTAATGGTGAGAGATGATTGTTTGTTTGTTGACGTTAATGGTGAGAGATGATTGTTTGTTTGTTGATGGTAATGGTGAGAGATGATTGTTTGTTTGTTGATGGTAATGGTGAGAGATGATTGTTTGTTTGTTGATGGTAATGGTGAGATATGATTGTTTGTTTGTTTGTTGATGTTAATGGTGAGAGATGATTGTTTGTTTGTTGATGGTAATGGTGACAGATGATTATTTGTTTGTTGATGGTAATGGTGAGAGATGACTGTTTGTTTGTTGATAGTATTGGTAAGAGATGATTGTTTGTTTGTTGATGTTAATGGTGAGAGATGATTGTTTGTTTGTTGATGGTAGTGTTGAAAGATGATTTTTGTTTGTTGATGGTAATGGTGAGAGATGATTGTTTGTTTGTTGATGGTAATGGTGAGAGATGAGTGTTTGTTTGTTGATGGTGATGGTGAGATGATTGTTTGTTAATGATGTTAATGGCGAGAGATGATTGTTTGTTTCTTGGTGGTAATGGTGAGAGATGATTGTTTGTTTGTTGATGGTAATGGTGAGAGATGATTGTTTGTTTGTTGGTGGTAATGGTGAGAGATGATTGTATGTTTGTTGATGGTGATGGTGAGAGGATTGTTTGTTAATGATGTTAATGGTGAGTGATGATTGTTTGTTTGTTGATGGTAATGGCGAGAGATGATTGTTTGTTTGTTGGTGGTAATGGTGAGAGATGATTGTTTGTTTATTGATGTTAATGGTGAGAGATGGTTGTTTGTTTGTTGATGTTAATGGTGAGATATGATTGTTTGTTTGTTGATGGTAATGGTGAGAGATTACTGTTTGTTTTTTGATGGTAATGGTGAGAGATGATTGTTTGTTTGTTGATGGTAATGGTGAGAGATGATTGTTTGTTTGTTGATGTTAATGGTGAGATATGATTGTTTGTTTGTTGATGGTAATGGTGAGATATTACTGTTTGTTTTTTGATGGTAATGGTGAGAGATGATTGTTTGTTTGTTGATGATAATGGTGAGAGATGACTGTTTGTTTGTTGATGGTAATGGTGAGATTGATTGATTGGTAATGGTGAGAGATGATTGTTTGTTTGTTGATGCTAATGGTGAGAGATGATTTTTTGTTTGTTGATGGTAATGGTGAGAGATGATTGTTTGCTTGTTGATGGTAATGGTGAGATATGACTGATTGTTTGTTGATGGTAATGGTGAGAGATGACTGTTTGTTTGTTGATGGTAATGGTGAGAGATGATTGTTTGTTTGTTGATGGTAATGGTGAGAGATGATTGTTTGTTTGTTGATGGTAATGGTTAGAGATGATGGTTTGTTTGTTGATGGTGACAGATGATTGCTTGCTTGTTGATGATAATGGTGAGAGATGATTGTTTGTTTGTTGATGGTAATGGTGAGAGATGATTGTTTGTTTGTTGATGGTAATGGTGAGAGATGATTGCTTGTTTGTTGATGGTAATGGTAAGAGATGATTTTTTGTTTGTTGATGGTAATGGTGAGAGATGATTTTCTGTTTTTTAAGGGTAATGGTGAGAGATAATTGTTTGTTTGTTAATGGTAATGGTGAGAGATGATTGTGTGTTTGTTGATGTTAATGGTGAGAGATGATTGTTTGTTTGTTGATGTTAATGATGAGAGATGATTGTTTGTTTGTTGATGGTAATGGTGAGAGATGATTGTTTGTTTGTTGATGTTAATGGTGAGAGATAATTGTGTGTTTGTTGATGTTAATGGTGAGAGATGATTGGTTGTTTGTTGATGGTAAAGGTGAGAGATGATTGTTTGTTGATGTTAATGGTGAGAGATGATTGTTTGTTTTTTTATGGCAATGGTGAGAGATGATTGTTTGTTTGTTGATGGTAATGGTGAGAGATGATTGTTTGTTTGTTGATGGTAATGGTGAGAGATGATTGTTTATTTGTTGATGGTAATGGTGAGAGATGATTGTTTGTTTGTTGATGGTAATGGTGAGAGATGATTGTTTGTTTATTGATGGTAATGGTGAGAGATGATTGTTTGTTTGTTGATGATAATGGTGAGAGATGATTGTTTGTTTGTTGATGGTGATGGTGAGAGGATTCTTTGTTTGTTGATGTTAATTGTGAGAGATGATTGTTTGTTTGTTGGTGGTAATGGTGAGAGAAGATTGTTTGTTTGTTGATGGTGAGAGATGAGTGTTTGTTTGTTGATGTTAATGGTGAGAGATGATTGTTTGTTTGTTGATGGTAATGGTGAGAGATGATTGTTTGTTTGTTGATGGTAATGGTGAGAGATGATAGTTTGTTTGTTGATGTTAATGGTGAGAGATGATTGCTTGTTTGTTGATGGTAATGGTGAGAGATGATTGTTTGTTTGTTGATGGTAATGGTGAGAGATGATTGCTTGTTAGTTGATGGTAATGGTGAGAGATGATATTTTGTTTGTTGATGGTAATGGTGAGAGATGATTGTTTGTTTGTTGATGTTAATGGTGAGAGATGATTGTTTGTTTGTTGATGATAATGGTGAGAGATGATTGTTTGTTTGTTGCTGTTGATGGTGAGAGGATTGTTTGTTAATGATGTTAATGGCGAGAGATGATTGTTTGTTTGTTGGTGGTAATGGTGAGAGATGATTGTTTGATTGTTGATGATACTGGTGAGAGAGGATTGTTTGTTTGTTGATGTTAATGGTGAGAGATGACTGTTTGTTTGTTGATGGTAATGGTGAGAGTTGGTTGTTTGTTTGTTGATGTTAATGGTGAGAGATGAATGTTTATTTGTTGATGGTAATGGTGAGAGATGATTGTTTGTTTGTTGATGGTAATGGTGAGAGATGATTGTTTGTTTGTTGATGTTAACGGTGAGAGACGATTGTTTGTTTGTTGATGCTAATGGTGAGAGATGATTGTTTGTTGATGGTAATGGTGAGAGATGATTGTTTGTTTGTTGACGTTAATGGTGAGAGATGATTGTTTGTTTGTTGATGGTAATGGTGAGAGATGATTGTTTGTTTGTTGATGGTAATGGTGAGAGATGATTGTTTGTTTGTTGACGTTAATGGTGAGAGATGATTGTTTGTTTGTTGATGATAATGGTGAGAGATGACTGTTTGTTGATGGTAATGGTGGGAGATGATTGTTTGTTTGTTGATGGTAATGGTGAGAGATGATTGTTTGTTTGTTGATGGTAGTGGTGAGAGATGATTGTTTGTTTGTTGATGGTGAGAGATGATTGTTTGTTTGTTGATGGTAATGGTGAGAGATGTTTGTTTGTTGATGGTAATGGTGGGAGATGATTGTTTGTTTGTTGATGGTAATGGTGAGAGATGATTGTTTGTTTGTTGATGGTAGTGGTGAGAGATGATTGTTTGTTTGTTGATGGTGAGAGGATTGTTTGTTAATGATGTTAATGGCGAGAGATGATTGTTTGTTTGTTGGTGGTAATGGTGAGAGATGATTGTTTGATTGTTGATGATACTGGTGAGAGAGGATTGTTTGTTTGTTGATGGTAATGGTGAGAGATGACTGTTTGTTTGTTGATGTTAATGGTGAGAGATGATTGTTTGTTTGTTGATGTTAAGGGTGAGAGATGATTGTTTATTTGTTGATGGTAATGGTGAGAGATGATTGTTTGTTTCTTGATGGTAATGGTGAGAGATGATTGTTTGTTTGTTGATGTTAATGGTGAGAGACGATTGTTTGTTTGTTGATGCTAATGGTGAGAGATGATTGTTTGTTGATGGTAATGGTGAGAGATGATTGTTTGTTTGTTGACGTTAATGGTGAGAGATGATTGTTTGTTTGTTGATGGTAATGGTGAGAGATGATTGTTTGTTTGTTGATGGTAATGGTGAGAGATGATTGTTTGTTTGTTGATGGTAATGTTGAGATATGATTGTTTGTTTGTTTGTTGATGGTAGTGGTGAGAGATGATTGTTTGTTGATTAATGGTGAGAGATGATTGTTTGTTTGTTAATGTTAATGGTGAGAGATGATTGTTTGCTTGTTAATGGTAATGGTGAGATTTGATTGTTTGTTTGTTGATGGTAATGGTGAGAGATTATTGTTTGTTTATTGATGTTAATGGTGAGAGATGATTGTTTGTTTGTTGATGGTAATGGTGACAGATGATTATTTGTTTGATGATGGTAATGGTGAGAGATGATTGTTTGTTTGTTGATGGTGATGGTGAGAGATGACTGTTTGTTTGTTGATGTTAATGGTGAGAGATGATTGTTTATTTTTGATGGTAATGGTGAAAGATGATTGTTTGTTTGTTGATGGTAATGGTGAGAGATGAGTGTTTGTTTGTTGCTGTTGATGGTGAGAGGATTGTTTGTTAATGATGTTAATGGCGAGAGATGATTGTTTGTTTGTTGGTGGTAATGGTGAGAGATGATTGTTTGATTGTTGATGATACTGGTGAGAGAGGATTGTTTGTTTGTTGATGGTAATGGTGAGAGATGACTGTTTGTTTGTTGATGGTAATGGTGAGAGTTGGTTGTTTGTTTGTTGATGTTAATGGTGAGAGATGAATGTTTATTTGTTGATGGTAATGGTGAGAGATGATTGTTTGTTTGTTGATGGTAATGGTGAGAGATGATTGTTTGTTTGTTGATGTTAATGGTGAGAGACGATTGTTTGTTTGTTGATGCTAATGGTGAGAGATGATTGTTTGTTGATGGTAATGGTGAGAGATGATTGTTTGTTTGTTGACGTTAATGGTGAGAGATGATTGTTTGTTTGTTGATGGTAATGGTGAGAGATGATTGTTTGTTTGTTGATGGTAATGGTGAGAGATGATTGTTTGTTGATGGTAATGGTGAGAGATGATTGTTTGTTTGTTGATGGTAATGGTGAGAGATGATTGTTTGTTTGTTGATGGTAATGGTGAGAGATGTTTGTTTGTTGATGGTAATGGTGGGAGATGATTGTTTGTTTGTTGATGGTAATGGTGAGAGATGATTGTTTGTTTGTTGATGGTAGTGGTGAGAGATGATTGTTTGTTTGTTGATGGTGAGAGATGATTGTTTGTTTGTTGATGATAATGGTGAGAGATGACTGTTTGTTGATGGTAATGGTGGGAGATGATTGTTTGTTTGTTGATGGTAATGGTGAGAGATGATTGTTTGTTTGTTGATGGTAGTGGTGAGAGATGATTGTTTGTTTGTTGATGGTGAGAGATGATTGTTTGTTTGTTGATGGTAATGGTGAGAGATGTTTGTTTGTTGATGGTAATGGTGGGAGATGATTTTTAGTTTGTTGATGGTAATGGTGAGAGATGATTGTTTGTTTGTTGATGGTAGTGGTGAGAGATGATTTTTTTTTTGTTGATGGTGAGAGGATTGTTTGTTAATGATGTTAATGGCGAGAGATGATTGTTTGTTTGTTGGTGGTAATGGTCAGAGATGATTGTTTGTTTGTTGATGGTAATGGTGAGAGATGATTGTTTGTTTGTTGATGGTAATGGTGAGAGATGATTGTTTGTTTGTTGATGGTGATGGTGAGAGGATTGTTTGTTAATGATGTTAATGGTGAGTGATGATTGTTTGTTTGTTGATGGTAATGGCGAGAGATGATTGTTTGTTTGTTGGTGGTAATGGTGAGAGATGATTGTTTGTTTATTGATGTTAATGGTGAGAGATGGTTGTTTGTTTGTTGATGTTAATGGTGAGATATGATTGTTTGTTTGTTGATGGTAATGGTGAGAGATTACTGTTTGTTTTTTGATGGTAATGGTGAGAGATGATTGTTTGTTTGTTGATGGTAATGGTGAGAGATGATTGTTTGTTTGTTGATGTTAATGGTGAGATATGATTGTTTGTTTGTTGATGGTAATGGTGAGATATTACTGTTTGTTTTTTGATGGTAATGGTGAGAGATGATTGTTTGTTTGTTGATGATAATGGTGAGAGATGACTGTTTGTTTGTTGATGGTAATGGTGAGATTGATTGATTGGTAATGGTGAGAGATGATTGTTTGTTTGTTGATGCTAATGGTGAGAGATGATTTTTTGTTTGTTGATGGTAATGGTGAGAGATGATTGTTTGCTTGTTGATGGTAATGGTGAGATATGACTGATTGTTTGTTGATGGTAATGGTGAGAGATGACTGTTTGTTTGTTGATGGTAATGGTGAGAGATGATTGTTTGTTTGTTGATGGTAATGGTGAGAGATGATTGTTTGTTTGTTGATGGTAATGGTTAGAGATGATGGTTTGTTTGTTGATGGTGACAGATGATTGCTTGCTTGTTGATGATAATGGTGAGAGATGATTGTTTGTTTGTTGATGGTAATGGTGAGAGATGATTGTTTGTTTGTTGATGGTAATGGTGAGAGATGATTGCTTGTTTGTTGATGGTAATGGTAAGAGATGATTTTTTGTTTGTTGATGGTAATGGTGAGAGATGATTTTCTGTTTTTTAAGGGTAATGGTGAGAGATAATTGTTTGTTTGTTAATGGTAATGGTGAGAGATGATTGTTTGTTTGTTGATGTTAATGGTGAGAGATGATTGTTTGTTTGTTGATGTTAATGATGAGAGATGATTGTTTGTTTGTTGATGGTAATGGTGAGAGATGATTGTTTGTTTGTTGATGTTAATGGTGAGAGATAATTGTGTGTTTGTTGATGTTAATGGTGAGAGATGATTGGTTGTTTGTTGATGGTAAAGGTGAGAGATGATTGTTTGTTGATGTTAATGGTGAGAGATGATTGTTTGTTTTTTTATGGCAATGGTGAGAGATGATTGTTTGTTTGTTGATGGTAATGGTGAGAGATGATTGTTTGTTTGTTGATGGTAATGGTGAGAGATGATTGTTTATTTGTTGATGGTAATGGTGAGAGATGATTGTTTGTTTGTTGATGGTAATGGTGAGAGATGATTGTTTGTTTATTGATGGTAATGGTGAGAGATGATTGTTTGTTTGTTGATGATAATGGTGAGAGATGATTGTTTGTTTGTTGATGGTGATGGTGAGAGGATTCTTTGTTTGTTGATGTTAATTGTGAGAGATGATTGTTTGTTTGTTGGTGGTAATGGTGAGAGAAGATTGTTTGTTTGTTGATGGTGAGAGATGAGTGTTTGTTTGTTGATGTTAATGGTGAGAGATGATTGTTTGTTTGTTGATGGTAATGGTGAGAGATGATTGTTTGTTTGTTGATGGTAATGGTGAGAGATGATAGTTTGTTTGTTGATGTTAATGGTGAGAGATGATTGTTTGTTTGTTGATGGTAATGGTGAGAGATGATTGTTTGTTTGTTGATGGTAATGGTGAGAGATGATTGCTTGTTAGTTGATGGTAATGGTGAGAGATGATATTTTGTTTGTTGATGGTAATGGTGAGAGATGATTGTTTGTTTGTTGATGTTAATGGTGAGAGATGATTGTTTGTTTGTTGATGATAATGGTGAGAGATGATTGTTTGTTTGTTGCTGTTGATGGTGAGAGGATTGTTTGTTAATGATGTTAATGGCGAGAGATGATTGTTTGTTTGTTGGTGGTAATGGTGAGAGATGATTGTTTGATTGTTGATGATACTGGTGAGAGAGGATTGTTTGTTTGTTGATGGTAATGGTGAGAGATGACTGTTTGTTTGTTGATGGTAATGGTGAGAGTTGGTTGTTTGTTTGTTGATGTTAATGGTGAGAGATGAATGTTTATTTGTTGATGGTAATGGTGAGAGATGATTGTTTGTTTGTTGATGGTAATGGTGAGAGATGATTGTTTGTTTGTTGATGTTAATGGTGAGAGACGATTGTTTGTTTGTTGATGCTAATGGTGAGAGATGATTGTTTGTTGATGGTAATGGTGAGAGATGATTGTTTGTTTGTTGACGTTAATGGTGAGAGATGATTGTTTGTTTGTTGATGGTAATGGTGAGAGATGATTGTTTGTTTGTTGATGGTAATGGTGAGAGATGATTGTTTGTTTGTTGACGTTAATGGTGAGAGATGATTGTTTGTTTGTTGATGGTAATGGTGAGAGATGACTGTTTCTTTGTTGACGTTAATGGTGAGAGATGATTGTTAATTTGTTGATGGTAATGGTGAGAGATGACTGTTTGTTTTTTGATGGTAATGGTGAGAGATGATTGTTTGTTTGTTGATGATAATGGTGAGAGTTGACTGTTTGTTTGTTGATGATAATGGTGAGAGCTGATTGTTTGTTTGTTGATGCTAATGGTGAGAGATGATTGTTTGTTGATGGTAATGGTGAGAGATGATTGTTTGTTTATTGATGGTAATGGTGAGAGATGATTGTTTGTTTGTTGATGGTAATGGTGAGAGATGACTGTTTGTTTGTTGATAGTATTGGTAAGAGATGATTGTTTGTTTGTTGATGGTGATGGTGAGAGGATTGTTTGTTAATGATGTTAATGGCGAGAGATGATTGTTTGTTTCTTGATGGTAATGGTGAGAGATGATTGTTTGTTTGTTGATGGTAGTGGTGAAAGATGATTTTTGTTTGTTGAAGTTAATGGTGAGAGATGATTGTTTGTTTGTTGATGGTAATGGTGAGAGATGATTGTTTGTTTGTTGATGATAATGGTGAGAGATTATTGTTTGTTTGTTGATGGTAATGGTGAAATTGATTGATTGGTAATGGTGAGAGATGATTGTTTGTTTGTTGATGCTAATGGTGAGAGATGATATTTTGTTTGTTGATGGTAATAGTGAGAGATGATTGTTTGCTTGTTGATGGTAATGGTGAGATATGACTGTTTGTTTGTTGATGGTAATGGTGAGAGATGACTGTTTGTTTGTTGATGGTAATGGTGAGAGATGATTGTTTGTTTGTTGATGGTAATGGTGAGAGATGATTGTTTGTTTGTTGATGTTAATGGTGAGAGACGATTGTTTGTTTGTTGATGCTAATGGTGAGGGATGATTGTTTGTTGATGGTAATGGTGAGAGATGATTGTTTGTTTGTTGACGTTAATGGTGAGAGATGATTGTTTGTTTGTTGATGGTAATGGTGAGAGATGATTGTTTGTTTGTTGATGGTAATGGTGAGAGATAATTGTTTGTTTGTTGACGTTAATGGTGAGAGATGATTGTTTGTTTGTTGATGGTAATGGTGAGAGATGACTGTTTCTTTGTTGACGTTAATGGTGAGAGATGATTGTTAATTTGTTGATGGTAATGGTGAGAGATGACTGTTTGTTTTTTGATGGTAATGGTGAGAGATGATTGTTTGTTTGTTGATGGTAATGGTGTGAGTTGGTTGTTTGTTTGTTGATGTTAATGGTGAGAGATGATTGTTTGTTTGTTGATGGTAATGGTGAAAGATGATTGTTTGTTTGTTGATGGTAATGGTGAGAGATGATTGTTTGTTTGTTGATGGTAATGGTGAGAGATGATTGTTTGTTTGTTGATGGTGATGGTGAGAGGATTGTTTGTTAATGATGTTAATGGCGAGAGATGATTGTTTGTTTCTTGGTGGTAATGGTGAGAGATGATTGTTTGTTCGTTGATGTTAATGGTGAGAGATGATTGTTTGTTTGTTGATGGTAATGGTGAGAGATGATTGTTTGTTTGTTGATGGTAATGGTGAGAGATGATTGTTTGTTTGTTGATGTTAATGGTGAGAGATGATTGTTTGTTTGTTGATGGTAATGGCGAGAGATGATTGTTTGTTTGTTGGTGGTAATGGTGAGAGATGATTGTTTGTTTATTGATGTTAATGGTGAGAGATGATTGTTTGTTTGTTGATGTTAATGGTGAGAGATGATTGTTTGTTGATGTTAATGTTGAGAGATGTTTGTTTGGTTGTTGCTGTTAATGGTGAGATATGATTGTTTGTTTGTTGATGTTAATGGTGAGAGATGATTGTTTGTTTGTTGATGGTAATGGTGAGAGATTACGGTTTTTTTTTTGATGGTAATGGTGAGAGATGATTGTTTGTTTGTTGATGATAATGGTGAGAAATGACTGTTTGTTTGTTGATGGTAATGGTGAGATTGATTGATTGGTAATGGTGAGAGATGATTGTTTGTTTGTTGATGCTAATGGTGAGAGATGATTTTTTGTTTGTTGATGGTAATGGTGAGAGATGATTGTTTGTTTGTTGATGGTAATGGTGAGAGATAACTGTTTGTTTGTTGATGGTAATGGTGAGAGATGACTGTTTGTTTGTTGATGGTAATGGTGAGAGATGATTGTTTGTTTGTTGATGGTGAGAGATGATTGTTTGTTTGTTGATAATAATGGTGAGAGATGATTGTTTGTTTGTTGATGGTAATGGTGAGAGATGATTGTTTGTTTGTTGATGGTAATGGTGAGAGATGATTGTTTGTTTGTTGATGGTAATGGTGAGAGATGTTTGTTTGTTGATGGTAATGGTGGGAGATGATTGTTTGTTTGTTGATGGTAATGGTGAGAGATGATTGTTTATTTGTTGATGGTAGTGGTGAGAGATGATTGTTTGTTTGTTGATGGTGAGAGATGATTGTTTGTTTGTTGATGATAATGGTGAGAGATGACTGTTTGTTGGTGGTAATGGTGGGAGATGATTGTTTGTTTGTTGATGGTAATGGTGAGAGATGATTGTTTGTTTGTTGATGGTAGTGGTGAGAGATGATTGTTTGTTTGTTGATGGTGAGAGATGATTGTTTGTTTGTTGATGGTAATGGTGAGAGATGTTTGTTTGTTGATGGTAATGGTGGGAGATGATTGTTTGTTTGTTGATGGTAATGGTGAGAGATGATTGTTTGTTTGTTGATGGTAGTGGTGAGAGATGATTGTTTGTTTGTTGATGGTGAGAGGATTGTTTGTTAATGATGTTAATGGCGAGAGATGATTGTTTGTTTGTTGGTGGTAATGGTGAGAGATGATTGTTTGATTGTTGATGATACTGGTGAGAGAGGATTGTTTGTTTGTTGATGGTAATGGTGAGAGATGACTGTTTGTTTGTTGATGGTAATGGTGAGAGTTGGTTGTTTGTTTGTTGATGTTAATGGTGAGAGATGATTGTTTATTTGTTGATGGTAATGGTGAGAGATGATTGTTTGTTTCTTGATGGTAATGGTGAGAGATGATTGTTTGTTTGTTGATGTTAATGGTGAGAGACGATTGTTTGTTTGTTGATGCTAATGGTGAGAGATGATTGTTTGTTGATGGTAATGGTGAGAGATGATTGTTTGTTTGTTGACGTTAATGGTGAGAGATGATTGTTTGTTTGTTGATGTTAATGGTGAGAGATGATTGTTTATTTGTTGATGGTAATGGTGAGAGATGATTTATTGTTTGTTGATGGTAATGGTGAGAGATGATTGTTTGTTTGTTGATGGTAATGGTGAGAGATGACTGTTTGTTTGTTGATGGTAATGGTGAGAGATGACTGTTTGTTTGTTGATGGTAATGGTGAGAGATGATTGTTTGTTTGTTGATGGTAATGGTGAGAGATGATTGTTTGTTTGTTGATGGTAATGGTGAGAGATGATTGTTTGTTTGTTGATGGTAATGGTGAGAGATGTTTGTTTGTTGATGGTAATGGTGGGAGATGATTGTTTGTTTGTTGATGGTAATGGTGAGAGATGATTGTTTATTTGTTGATGGTAGTGGTGAGAGATGATTGTTTGTTTGTTGATGGTGAGAGATGATTGTTTGTTTGTTGATGATAATGGTGAGAGATGACTGTTTGTTGATGGTAATGGTGGGAGATGATTGTTAGTTTGTTGATGGTAATGGTGAGAGATGATTGTTTGTTTGTTGATGGTAGTGGTGAGAGATGATTGTTTGTTTGTTGATGGTGAGAGATGATTGTTTGTTTGTTGATGGTAATGGTGAGAGATGTTTGTTTGTTGATGGTAATGGTGGGAGATGATTGTTTGTTTGTTGATGGTAATGGTGAGAGATGATTGTTTGTTTGTTGATGGTAGTGTTGAGAGATGATTGTTTGTTTGTTGATGGTGAGAGGATTGTTTGTTAATGATGTTAATGGCGAGAGATGATTGTTTGTTTGTTGGTGGTAATGGTGAGAGATGATTGTTTGATTGTTGATGATACTGGTGAGAGATGACTGTTTGTTTGTTGATGGTAATGGTGAGAGTTGGTTGTTTGTTTGTTGATGTTAATGGTGAGAGATGATTGTTTATTTGTTGATGGTAATGGTGAGAGATGATTGTTTGTTTCTTGATGGTAATGGTGAGAGATGATTGTTTGTTTGTTGATGTTAATGGTGAGAGACGATTGTTTGTTTGTTGATGCTAATGGTGAGAGATGATTGTTTGTTGATGGTAATGGTGAGAGATGATTGTTTGTTTGTTGACGTTAATGGTGAGAGATGATTGTTTGTTTGTTGATGGTAATGGTGAGAGATGATTGTTTGTTTGTTGATGGTAATGGTGAGAGATGATTGTTTGTTTGTTGATGGTAATGGTGAGATATGATTGTTTGTTTGTTTGTTGATGGTAGTGGTGAGAGATGATTGTTTGTTGATTAATGGTGAGAGATGATTGTTTGTTTGTTAATGTTAATGGTGAGAGATGATTGTTTGCTTGTTAATGGTAATGGTGAGATTTGATTGTTTGTTTGTTGATGCTAATGGTGAGAGATGATTGTTTGTTTATTGATGTTAATGGTGAGAGATGATTGTTTGTTTGTTGATGGTAATGGTGACAGATGATTATTTGTTTGTTGATGGTAATGGTGAGAGATGACTGTTTGTTTGTTGATAGTATTGGTAAGAGATGATTGTTTGTTTGTTGATGTTAATGGTGAGAGATGATTGTTTGTTTGTTGATGGTAGTGTTGAAAGATGATTTTTGTTTGTTGATGGTAATGGTGAGAGATGATTGTTTGTTTGTTGATGGTAATGGTGAGAGATGAGTGTTTGTTTGTTGATGGTGATGGTGAGATGATTGTTTGTTAATGATGTTAATGGCGAGAGATGATTGTTTGTTTCTTGGTGGTAATGGTGAGAGATGATTGTTTGTTTGTTGATGGTAATGGTGAGAGATGATTGTTTGTTTGTTGGTGGTAATGGTGAGAGATGATTGTATGTTTGTTGATGGTGATGGTGAGAGGATTGTTTGTTAATGATGTTAATGGTGAGTGATGATTGTTTGTTTGTTGATGGTAATGGCGAGAGATGATTGTTTGTTTGTTGGTGGTAATGGTGAGAGATGATTGTTTGTTTATTGATGTTAATGGTGAGAGATGGTTGTTTGTTTGTTGATGTTAATGGTGAGATATGATTGTTTGTTTGTTGATGGTAATGGTGAGAGATTACTGTTTGTTTTTTGATGGTAATGGTGAGAGATGATTGTTTGTTTGTTGATGGTAATGGTGAGAGATGATTGTTTGTTTGTTGATGTTAATGGTGAGATATGATTGTTTGTTTGTTGATGGTAATGGTGAGATATTACTGTTTGTTTTTTGATGGTAATGGTGAGAGATGATTGTTTGTTTGTTGATGATAATGGTGAGAGATGACTGTTTGTTTGTTGATGGTAATGGTGAGATTGATTGATTGGTAATGGTGAGAGATGATTGTTTGTTTGTTGATGCTAATGGTGAGAGATGATTTTTTGTTTGTTGATGGTAATGGTGAGAGATGATTGTTTGCTTGTTGATGGTAATGGTGAGATATGACTGATTGTTTGTTGATGGTAATGGTGAGAGATGACTGTTTGTTTGTTGATGGTAATGGTGAGAGATGATTGTTTGTTTGTTGATGGTAATGGTGAGAGATGATTGTTTGTTTGTTGATGGTAATGGTTAGAGATGATGGTTTGTTTGTTGATGGTGACAGATGATTGCTTGCTTGTTGATGATAATGGTGAGAGATGATTGTTTGTTTGTTGATGGTAATGGTGAGAGATGATTGTTTGTTTGTTGATGGTAATGGTGAGAGATGATTGCTTGTTTGTTGATGGTAATGGTAAGAGATGATTTTTTGTTTGTTGATGGTAATGGTGAGAGATGATTTTCTGTTTTTTAAGGGTAATGGTGAGAGATAATTGTTTGTTTGTTAATGGTAATGGTGAGAGATGATTGTGTGTTTGTTGATGTTAATGGTGAGAGATGATTGTTTGTTTGTTGATGTTAATGATGAGAGATGATTGTTTGTTTGTTGATGGTAATGGTGAGAGATGATTGTTTGTTTGTTGATGTTAATGGTGAGAGATAATTGTGTGTTTGTTGATGTTAATGGTGAGAGATGATTGGTTGTTTGTTGATGGTAAAGGTGAGAGATGATTGTTTGTTGATGTTAATGGTGAGAGATGATTGTTTGTTTTTTTATGGCAATGGTGAGAGATGATTGTTTGTTTGTTGATGGTAATGGTGAGAGATGATTGTTTGTTTGTTGATGGTAATGGTGAGAGATGATTGTTTATTTGTTGATGGTAATGGTGAGAGATGATTGTTTGTTTGTTGATGGTAATGGTGAGAGATGATTGTTTGTTTATTGATGGTAATGGTGAGAGATGATTGTTTGTTTGTTGATGATAATGGTGAGAGATGATTGTTTGTTTGTTGATGGTGATGGTGAGAGGATTCTTTGTTTGTTGATGTTAATTGTGAGAGATGATTGTTTGTTTGTTGGTGGTAATGGTGAGAGAAGATTGTTTGTTTGTTGATGGTGAGAGATGAGTGTTTGTTTGTTGATGTTAATGGTGAGAGATGATTGTTTGTTTGTTGATGGTAATGGTGAGAGATGATTGTTTGTTTGTTGATGGTAATGGTGAGAGATGATAGTTTGTTTGTTGATGTTAATGGTGAGAGATGATTGTTTGTTTGTTGATGGTAATGGTGAGAGATGATTGTTTGTTTGTTGATGGTAATGGTGAGAGATGATTGCTTGTTAGTTGATGGTAATGGTGAGAGATGATATTTTGTTTGTTGATGGTAATGGTGAGAGATGATTGTTTGTTTGTTGATGTTAATGGTGAGAGATGATTGTTTGTTTGTTGATGATAATGGTGAGAGATGATTGTTTGTTTGTTGCTGTTGATGGTGAGAGGATTGTTTGTTAATGATGTTAATGGCGAGAGATGATTGTTTGTTTGTTGGTGGTAATGGTGAGAGATGATTGTTTGATTGTTGATGATACTGGTGAGAGAGGATTGTTTGTTTGTTGATGGTAATGGTGAGAGATGACTGTTTGTTTGTTGATGGTAATGATGAGAGTTGGTTGTTTGTTTGTTGATGTTAATGGTGAGAGATGAATGTTTATTTGTTGATGGTAATGGTGAGAGATGATTGTTTGTTTGTTGATGGTAATGGTGAGAGATGATTGTTTGTTTGTTGATGTTAACGGTGAGAGACGATTGTTTGTTTGTTGATGCTAATGGTGAGAGATGATTGTTTGTTGATGGTAATGGTGAGAGATGATTGTTTGTTTGTTGACGTTAATGGTGAGAGATGATTGTTTGTTTGTTGATGGTAATGGTGAGAGATGATTGTTTGTTTGTTGATGGTAATGGTGAGAGATGATTGTTTGTTTGTTGACGTTAATGGTGAGAGATGATTGTTTGTTTGTTGATGATAATGGTGAGAGATGACTGTTTGTTGATGGTAATGGTGGGAGATGATTGTTTGTTTGTTGATGGTAATGGTGAGAGATGATTGTTTGTTTGTTGATGGTAGTGGTGAGAGATGATTGTTTGTTTTTTGATGGTGAGAGATGATTGTTTGTTTGTTGATGGTAATGGTGAGAGATGTTTGTTTGTTGATGGTAATGGTGGGAGATGATTGTTTGTTTGTTGATGGTAATGGTGAGAGATGATTGTTTGTTTGTTGATGGTAGTGGTGAGAGATGATTGTTTGTTTGTTGATGGTGAGAGGATTGTTTGTTAATGATGTTAATGGCGAGAGATGATTGTTTGTTTGTTGGTGGTAATGGTGAGAGATGATTGTTTGATTGTTGATGATACTGGTGAGAGAGGATTGTTTGTTTGTTGATGGTAATGGTGAGAGATGACTGTTTGTTTGTTGATGTTAATGGTGAGAGATGATTGTTTGTTTGTTGATGTTAAGGGTGAGAGATGATTGTTTATTTGTTGATGGTAATGGTGAGAGATGATTGTTTGTTTCTTGATGGTAATGGTGAGAGATGATTGTTTGTTTGTTGATGTTAATGGTGAGAGACGATTGTTTGTTTGTTGATGCTAATGGTGAGAGATGATTGTTTGTTGATGGTAATGGTGAGAGATGATTGTTTGTTTGTTGACGTTAATGGTGAGAGATGATTGTTTGTTTGTTGATGGTAATGGTGAGAGATGATTGTTTGTTTGTTGATGGTAATGGTGAGAGATGATTGTTTGTTTGTTGATGGTAATGTTGAGATATGATTGTTTGTTTGTTTGTTGATGGTAGTGGTGAGAGATGATTGTTTGTTGATTAATGGTGAGAGATGATTGTTTGTTTGTTAATGTTAATGGTGAGAGATGATTGTTTGCTTGTTAATGGTAATGGTGAGATTTGATTGTTTGTTTGTTGATGGTAATGGTGAGAGATTATTGTTTGTTTATTGATGTTAATGGTGAGAGATGATTGTTTGTTTGTTGATGGTAATGGTGACAGATGATTATTTGTTTGTTGATGGTAATGGTGAGAGATGATTGTTTGTTTGTTGATGGTGATGGTGAGAGATGACTGTTTGTTTGTTGATGTTAATGGTGAGAGATGATTGTTTATTTTTGATGGTAATGGTGAAAGATGATTGTTTGTTTGTTGATGGTAATGGTGAGAGATGAGTGTTTGTTTGTTGCTGTTGATGGTGAGAGGATTGTTTGTTAATGATGTTAATGGCGAGAGATGATTGTTTGTTTGTTGGTGGTAATGGTGAGAGATGATTGTTTGATTGTTGATGATACTGGTGAGAGAGGATTGTTTGTTTGTTGATGGTAATGGTGAGAGATGACTGTTTGTTTGTTGATGGTAATGGTGAGAGTTGGTTGTTTGTTTGTTGATGTTAATGGTGAGAGATGAATGTTTATTTGTTGATGGTAATGGTGAGAGATGATTGTTTGTTTGTTGATGGTAATGGTGAGAGATGATTGTTTGTTTGTTGATGTTAATGGTGAGAGACGATTGTTTGTTTGTTGATGCTAATGGTGAGAGATGATTGTTTGTTGATGGTAATGGTGAGAGATGATTGTTTGTTTGTTGACGTTAATGGTGAGAGATGATTGTTTGTTTGTTGATGGTAATGGTGAGAGATGATTGTTTGTTTGTTGATGGTAATGGTGAGAGATGATTGTTTGTTGATGGTAATGGTGAGAGATGATTGTTTGTTTGTTGATGGTAATGGTGAGAGATGATTGTTTGTTTGTTGATGGTAATGGTGAGAGATGTTTGTTTGTTGATGGTAATGGTGGGAGATGATTGTTTGTTTGTTGATGGTAATGGTGAGAGATGATTGTTTGTTTGTTGATGGTAGTGGTGAGAGATGATTGTTTGTTTGTTGATGGTGAGAGATGATTGTTTGTTTGTTGATGATAATGGTGAGAGATGACTGTTTGTTGATGGTAATGGTGGGAGATGATTGTTTGTTTGTTGATGGTAATGGTGAGAGATGATTGTTTGTTTGTTGATGGTAGTGGTGACAGATGATTGTTTGTTTGTTGATGGTGAGAGATGATTGTTTGTTTGTTGATGGTAATGGTGAGAGATGTTTGTTTGTTGATGGTAATGGTGGGAGATGATTTTTAGTTTGTTGATGGTAATGGTGAGAGATGATTGTTTGTTTGTTGATGGTAGTGGTGAGAGATGATTTTTTTTTGTTGATGGTGAGAGGATTGTTTGTTAATGATGTTAATGGCGAGAGATGATTGTTTGTTTGTTGGTGGTAATGGTGAGAGATGATTGTTTGATTGTTGATGATACTGGTGAGAGAGGATTGTTTGTTTGTTGATGGTAATGGTGAGAGATGACTGTTTGTTTGTTGATGGTAATGGTGAGAGTTGGTTGTTTGTTTGTTGATGTTAATGGTGAAAGATGATTGTTTATTTGTTGATGGTAATGGTGAGAGATGATTATTTGTTTCTTGATGGTAATGGTGAGAGATGATTGTTTGTTTGTTGATGTTAATGGTGAGACACGATTGTTTGTTTGTTGATGCTAATGGTGAGAGATGATTGTTTGTTGATGGTAATGGTGAGAGATGATTGTTTGTTTGTTGACGTTAATGGTGAGAGATGATTGTTTGTTTGTTGATGGTAATGGTGAGAGATGATTGTTTGTTTGTTGATGGTAATGGTGAGAGATGATTGTTTGTTTGTTGATGGTAATGGTGAGATATGATTGTTTGTTTGTTTGTTGATGGTAGTGGTGAGAGATGATTGTTTGTTGATTAATGGTGAGAGATGATTGTTTGTTTGTTAATGTTAATGGTGAGAGATGATTGTTTGCTTGTTAAAGGTAATGGTGAGATTTGATTGTTTGTTTGTTGATGGTAATGGTGAGAGATTATTGTTTGTTTATTGATGTTAATGGTGAGAGATGATTGTTTGTTTGTTGATGGTAATGGTGAGAGATGATTGTTTGTTTGTTGATGGTAATGGTGAGAGATGACTGTTTGTTTGTTGGTGGTAATGGTGAGAGATGATTGTTTGATTGTTGATGATATTGGTGAGAGAGGATTGTTTGTTTGTTGATGGTAATGGTGAGAGATGACTGTTTGTTTGTTGATGGTAATGGTGAAATTGATTGATTGGTAATGGTGAGAGATGCTTGTTTGTTTGTTGATGCTAATGGTGAGAGATGATATTTTGTTTGTTGATGGTAATGGTGAGAGATGATTGTTTGCTTGTTGATGGTAATGGTGAGATATGACTGTTTGTTTGTTGATGGTAATGGTGAGAGATGACTGTTTGTTTGTTGATGGTAATGGTGAGAGATGATTGTTTGTTTGTTGATGGTAATGGTGAGAGATGATTGTTTGTTTGTTGATGGTAATGGTGAGAGATGATGGTTTGTTTGTTGATGTTGACAGATGATTGCTTGCTTGTTGATGATAATGGTGAGAGATGATTGTTTGTTTGTTGATGGTAATGGTGAGAGATGATTGTTTGTTTGTGGATGGTGAGAAATAATTGTTTGTTTGTTGATGATAATGGTGAGAGATGATTGTTTGTTTGTTGATGATAATGGTGAGAGATGATTGCTTGTTTGTTGATGGTAATGGTAAGAGATGATTTTTTGTTTGTTGATGGTAATGGTGAGAGATGATTTTCTGTTTTTTAAGGGTAATGGTGAGAGATGATTGTTTGCTTGTTAATGGTAATGGTGAGAGATGATTGTTTGTTTGTTGATGTTAATGGTGAGAGATGATTGTTTGTTTGTTGATGTTAATGATGAGAGATGATTGTTTGTTTGTTGATGGTAATGGTGAGAGATGATTGTTTGTTTGTTGATGTTAATGGTGAGAGATAATTTTGTGTTTGTTGATGTTAATGGTGAGAGATGATTGGTTTTTTTGTTGATGGCAATGGTGAGAGATGATTGGTTGTTTGTTGATGGTAAAGGTGAGAGATGATTGTTTGTTGATGTTAATGGTGAGAGATGATTGTTTGTTTTTGATGGCAATGGGGAGAGATGATTGTTTGTTTGTTGATGGTAATGGTGAGAGATGATTGTTTGTTTGTTGATGGTAATGGTGAGAGATGATTGTTTGTTTGTTGATGTATATGACGAGAGTTGATTGTTTGTTTGTTGATGGTAATGGTGAGAGATGATTGTTTGTTTGTTGATGGTAATGGTGAGAGATGATTGTTTGTTTGTTGGTGGTAATGGTGAGAGAAGTTTGTTTGTTTATTGATGTTAATGGTGAGAGATGGTTGTTTGTTTGTTGATGTTAATGGTGATAGATGATTGTTTGTTTGTTGATGGTAATGGTGAGAGATGATTGTTTGTTTGTTGATGGTAATGGTGAGAGATGATTGTTTGTGTGTTGATTTTAATGGTGAGATATGATTGTTTGTTTGGTGATGGTAATGGTGAGAGATTACTGTTTGTTTTTTGATGGTAATGGTGAGAGATGATTGTTTGTTTGTTGATGATAATGGTGAGAGATGACTGTTTGTTTGTTGATGGTAATGGTGAGATTGATTGATTGGTAATGGTGAGAGATGATTGTTTGTTTGTTGATGCTAATGGTGAGAGATGATTTTTTGTTTGTTGGTGGTAATGGTGAGAGATGATTGTTTGATTGTTGATGATACTGGTGAGAGAGGATTGTTTGTTTGTTGATGGTAATGGTGAGAGATGACTGTTTGTTTGTTGATGGTAATGGTGAGAGTTGGTTGTTTGTTTGTTGATGTTAATGGTGAGAGATGATTGTTTGTTTGTTGATGGTAATGGTGAAAGATGATTGTTTGTTTGTTGATGGTAATGGTGAGAGATGATTGTTTGTTTGTTGATGGTAATGGTGAGAGATGATTGTTTTTTTGTTGATGGTGATGGTGAGAGGATTGTTTGTTAATGATGTTAATGGCGAGAGATGATTGTTTGTTTCTTGGTGGTAATGGTGAGAGATGATTGTTTGTTTGTTGATGTTAATGGTGAGAGATGATTGTTTGTTTGTTGATGGTAATGGCGAGAGATGATTGTTTGTTTGTTGGTGGTAATGGTGAGAGATGATTGTTTGTTTTTTGATGTTAATGGTGAGAGATGGTTGTTTGTTTGTTGATGTTAATGGTGAGAGATGATTGTTTGTTGATGTTAATGTTGAGAGATGTTTGTTTGGTTGTTGCTGTTAATGGTGAGATATGATTGTTTGTTTGTTGATGTTAATGGTGAGAGATGATTGTTTGTTTGTTGATGGTAATGGTGAGAGATTACTGTTTGTTTTTTGATGGTAATGGTGAGAGATGATTGTTTGTTTGTTGATGATAATGGTGAGAGATGACTGTTTGTTTGTTGATGGTAATTGTGAGATTGATTGATTGGTAATGGTGAGAGATGATTGTTTGTTTGTTGATGCTAATGGTGAGAGATGATTTTTTTGTTTGTTGATGGTAATGGTGAGAGATGATTGTTTGCTTGTTGATGGTAATGGTGAGATATGACTGTTTGTTTGTTGATGGTAATGGTGAGAGATGACTGTTTGTTTGTTGATGGTAATGGTGAGAGATGATTGTTTGTTTGTTGATGGTGAGAGATGATTGTTTGTTTGTTGATGATAATGGTGAGAGATGATTGTTTGTTTGTTGATGTTAATGGTGAGAGATGATTGTTTGTTTGTTGATGGTAATGGTGAGAGATGATTGTTTGTTTGTTGATGGTAATGGTGAGAGATGATTGTTTGTTTGTTGATGGTAATGGTGAGAGATGTTTGTTTGTTGATTGTAATGGTGGGAGATGATTGTTTGTTTGTTGATGGTAATGGTGAGAGATGATTGTTTGTTTGTTGATGGTAGTGGTGAGAGATGATTGTTTGTTTGTTGATGGTGAGAGATGATTGTTTGTTTGTTGATGATAATGGTGAGAGATGACTGTTTGTTTGTTGATGGTAATGTTGAGAGATGATTGTTTGTTTGATAATGGTAATGGTGAGATATGATTGTTTGTTTGTTGATGGTAATGGTGAGAGATGATTGTTTTTTTGTTGGTGGTAATGGTGAGAGATGATTGTTTGTTTGTTGATGGTAATGGTGAGAGATGATTGTTTGTTTGTTGATGGTAATGGTGAGAGATGATTGTTTGTTTGTTGATGGTAATGGTGAGAGATGATTGATTGTTTGTTTGTTGATGGTAGTGGTGAGAGATGATTGTTTGTTGATTAATGGTGAGAGATGATTGTTGTTTTGTTGATGTTAATGGTGAGAGATGACTGTTTGTTTGTTGATGATAATGGTGAGAGATGATTGTTTGCTTGTTGATGGTAATGGTGAGATTTGATTGTTTGTTTGTTGATGGTAATGGTGAGAGATTATTGTTTGTTTATTGATGGTAATGGTGAGAGATGATTGTTTGTTTGTTGATTGTAATGGTGACAGATGATTATTTGTTTGTTGATGGTAATGGTGAGAGATGATTGTTTGTTTGTTGATGGTAATGGTGAGAAATGACTGTTTGTTTGTTGATGGTAATGGTGAGAGTTGATTGTTTTTTTGTTGATGTTAATGGTGAGAGATGATTGTTTATTTGTTGATGGTAATGGTGAAAGATGATTGTTTGTTTGTTGATGGTAATGGTGAGAGATGATTGTTTGTTTGTTGCTGGTGATGGTGAGAGGATTGTTTGTTAATGATGGTAATGGCGAGAGATGATTGTTTGTTTGTTGGTGGTAATGGTGAGAGATGATTGTTTGATTGTTGATGGTAATGGTGAGAGATGACTGTTTGTTTGTTGATGGTAATGGTGAGAGTTGGTTGTTTGTTTGTTGATGTTAATGGTGAGAGATGATTGTTTATTTGTTGATGGTAATGGTGAGAGATGATTGTTTGTTTGTTGATGGTAATGGTGAGAGATGATTGTTTGTTTGTTGATGGTAATGGTGAGAGATGATTGTTTGTTTGTTGATGTTAATGGTGAGAGACGATTGTTTGTTTGTTGATGCTAATGGTGAGAGATGACTGTTTGTTTGTTGATGGTAATGGTGAGAGATGACTGTTTGTTTGTTGATGGTAATGGTGAGAGATGATTGTTTGATTGTTGATGGTAATGGTGAGAGTTAATTGTTTGTTTGTTGATGGTAATGGTGAGAGATGATTGTTTGTTTGTTGACGTTAATGGTGAGAGATGATTGTTTGTTTGTTGATGGTAATGGTGAGAGATGACTGTTTCTTTGTTGACGTTAATGGTGAGAGATGATTGTTAATTTGTTGATGGTGATGGTGAGAGATGACTGTTTGTTTTTTGATGGTAATGGTGAGAGATGATTGTTTGTTTGTTGATGGTAATGGTGAGAGTTGGTTGTTTGTTTGTTGATGTTAATGGTGAGAGATGATTGTTTGTTTGTTGATGGTAATGGTGAAAGATGATTGTTTGTTTGTTGATGGTAATGGTGAGAGATGATTGTTTGTTTGTTGATGGTAATGGTGAGAGATGATTGTTTGTTTGTTGATGGTGATGGTGAGAGGATTGTTTGTTAATGATGTTAATGGCAAGAGATGATTGTTTGTTTCTTGGTGGTAATGGTGAGAGATGATTGTTTGTTTGTTGATGTTAATGGTGAGAGATGATTGTTTGTTTGTTGATGGTAATGGTGAGAGATGATTGTTTGTTTGTTGATGGAAATGGTGAGAGATGATTGTTTGTTTGTTGATGTTAATGGTGAGAGATGATTGTTTGTTTGTTGATGGTATTTGCGAGAGATGATTGTTTGTTTATTGATGTTAATGGTGAGAGATGGTTGTTTGTTTGTTGATGTTAATGGTAAGAGATGATTGTTTGTTGATGTTAATGTTGAGAGATGTTTGTTTGGTTGTTGCTGTTAATGGTGAGATATGATTGTTTGTTTGTTGATGTTAATGGTGAGAGATGATTGTTTGTTTGTTGATGGTAATGGTGAGAGATTACTGTTTGTTTTTTGATGGTAATGGTGAGAGATGATTGTTTGTTTGTTGATGATAATGGTGAGAGATGACTGTTTGTTTGTTGATGGTAATGGTGAGATTGATTGATTGGTAATGGTGAGAGATGATTGTTTGTTTGTTGATGCTAATGGTGAGAGATGATTTTTTGTTTGTTGATGGTAATGGTGAGAGAAGATTGTTTGTTTGTTGATGGTAATGGTGAGAGATTATTGTTTGTTTGTTGACGTTAATGGTGAGAGATGAATGTTTGTTTGTTGATGGTAATGGTGAGAGATGACTGTTTCTTTGTTGACGTTAATGGTGAGAGATGATTGTTAATTTGTTGATGGTAATGGTGAGAGATGACTGTTTGTTTTTTGATGGTAATGGTGAGAGATGATTGTTTGTTTGTTGATGGTAATGGTGAGAGTTGGTTGTTTGTTTGTTGATGTTAATGGTGAGAGATGATTGTTTGTTTGTTGATGGTAATGGTGAAAGATGATTGTTTGTTTGTTGATGGTAATGGTGAGAGATGATTGTTTGTTTGTTGATGGTGATGGTGAGAGGATTGTTTGTTAATGATGTTAATGGCGAGAGATGATTGTTTGTTTCTTGGTGGTAATGGTGAGAGATGATTGTTTGTTTGTTGATGTTAATGGTGAGAGATGATTGTTTGTTTGTTGATGGTAATGGTGAGAGATGATTGTTTGTTTGTTGATGGTAATGGTGAGAGATGATTGTTTGTTTGTTGATGTTAATGGTGAGAGATGATTGTTTGTTTGTTGATGGTAATGGCGAGAGATGATTGTTTGTTTGTTGGTGGTAATGGCGAGAGATGATTGTTTGTTTATTGATGTTAATGGTGAGAGATGGTTGTTTGTTTGTTGATGTTAATGGTGAGAGATGATTGTTTGTTGATGTTAATGTTGAGAGATGTTTGTTTGGTTGCTGCTGTTAATGGTGAGATATGATTGTTTGTTTGTTGATGTTAATGGTGAGAGATGATTGTTTGTTTGTTGATTGTAATGGTGACAGATGATTATTTGTTTGTTGATGGTAATGGTGAGAGATGATTGTTTGTTTGTTGATGGTAATGGTGAGAAATGACTGTTTGTTTGTTGATGGTAATGGTGAGAGTTGATTGTTTTTTTGTTGATGTTAATGGTGGGAGATGATTGTTTATTTGTTGATGGTAATGGTGAGAGATGATTGTTTGTTTGTTGATGGTAATGGTGAGATATGATTGTTTGTTTGTTTGTTGATGGTAGTGGTGAGAGATGATTGTTTGTTGATTAATGGTGAGAGATGATTGTTTGTTTGTTAATGTTAATGGTGAGAGATGATTGTTTGCTTGTTAATGGTAATGGTGAGATTTGATTGTTTGTTTGTTGATGGTAATGGTGAGAGATTATTGTTTGTTTATTGATGTTAATGGTGAGAGATGATTGTTTGTTTGTTGATGGTAATGGTGACAGATGATTATTTGTTTGTTGATGGTAATGGTGAGAGATGATTGTTTGTTTGTTGATGGTGATGGTGAGAGATGACTGTTTGTTTGTTGATGTTAATGGTGAGAGATGATTGTTTATTTTTGATGGTAATGGTGAAAGATGATTGTTTGTTTGTTGATGGTAATGGTGAGAGATGATTGTTTGTTTGTTGCTGTTGATGGTGAGAGTATTGTTTGTTAATGATGTTAATGGCGAGAGATGATTGTTTGTTTGTTGGTGGTAATGGTGAGAGATGATTGTTTGATTGTTGATGATACTGGTGAGAGAGGATTGTTTGTTTGTTGATGGTAATGGTGAGAGATGACTGTTTGTTTGTTGATGGTAATGGTGAGAGTTGGTTGTTTGTTTGTTGATGTTAATGGTGAGAGATGAATGTTTATTTGTTGATGGTAATGGTGAGAGATGATTGTTTGTTTGTTGATGGTAATGGTGAGAGATGATTGTTTGTTTGTTGATGTTAATGGTGAGAGACGATTGTTTGTTTGTTGATGCTAATGGTGAGAGATGATTGTTTGTTGATGGTAATGGTGAGAGATGATTGTTTGTTTGTTGACGTTAATGGTGAGAGATGATTGTTTGTTTGTTGATGGTAATGGTGAGAGATGATTGTTTGTTTGTTGATGGTAATGGTGAGAGATGATTGTTTGTTGATGGTAATGGTGAGAGATGATTGTTTGTTTGTTGATGGTAATGGTGAGAGATGATTGTTTGTTTGTTGATGGTAATGGTGAGAGATGTTTGTTTGTTGATGGTAATGGTGGGAGATGATTGTTTGTTTGTTGATGGTAATGGTGAGAGATGATTGTTTGTTTGTTGATGGTAGTGGTGAGAGATGATTGTTTGTTTGTTGATGGTGAGAGATGATTGTTTGTTTGTTGATGATAATGGTGAGAGATGACTGTTTGTTGATGGTAATGGTGGGAGATGATTGTTTGTTTGTTGATGGTAATGGTGAGAGATGATTGTTTGTTTGTTGATGGTAGTGGTGAGAGATGATTGTTTGTTTGTTGATGGTGAGAGATGATTGTTTGTTTGTTGATGGTAATGGTGAGAGATGTTTGTTTGTTGATGGTAATGGTGGGAGATGATTTTTTGTTTGTTGATGGTAATGGTGAGAGATGATTGTTTGTTTGTTGATGGTAATGGTGAGAGATGATTGTTTGTTTGTTGATGGTAGTGGTGAGAGATGATTGTTTGTTGATTAATGGTGAGAGATGATTGTTTGTTTGTTAATGTTAATGGTGAGAGATGACTGTTTGTTTGTTGATGATAATGGTGAGAGATGATTGTTTGCTTGTTAATGGTAATGGTGATATTTGATTGTTTGATTGTTGATGATACTGGTGAGAGAGGATTGTTTGTTTGTTGATGGTAATGGTGAGAGATGACTGTTTGTTTGTTGATGGTAATGGTGAGAGTTGGTTGTTTGTTTGTTGATGTTAATGGTGAGAGATGAATGTTTATTTGTTGATGGTAATGGTGAGAGATGATTGTTTGTTTGTTGATGGTAATGGTGAGAGATGATTGTTTGTTTGTTGATGTTAATGGTGAGAGACGATTGTTTGTTTGTTGATGCTAATGGTGAGAGATGATTGTTTGTTGATGGTAATGGTGAGAGATGATTGTTTGTTTGTTGACGTTAATGGTGAGAGATGATTGTTTGTTTGTTGATGGTAATGGTGAGAGATGATTGTTTGTTTGTTGATGGTAATGGTGAGAGATGATTGTTTGTTTGTTGACGTTAATGGTGAGAGATGATTGTTTGTTTGTTGATGGTAATGGTGAGAGATGTTTGTTTGTTGATGGTAATGGTGGGAGATGATTGTTTGTTTGTTGATGGTAATGGTGAGAGATGATTGTTTGTTTGTTGATGGTAGTGGTGAGAGATGATTGTTTGTTTGTTGATGGTGAGAGATGATTGTTTGTTTGTTGATGATAATGGTGAGAGATGACTGTTTGTTTGTTGATGGTAATGGTGAGAGATGATTGTTTGTTTGATGATGGTAATGGTGAGAGATGATGGTTTGTTTGTTGATGTTGACAGATGATTGCTTGCTTGTTGATGATAATGGTGAGAGATGATTGTTTGTTTGTTGATGGTAATGGTGAGAGATGATTGTTTGTTTGTGGATGGTGAGAAATAATTGTTTGTTTGTTGATGATAATGGTGAGAGATGATTGTTTGTTTGTTGATGATAATGGTGAGAGATGATTGCTTGTTTGTTGATGGTAATGGTAAGAGATGATTTTTTGTTTGTTGATGGTAATGGTGAGAGATGATTTTCTGTTTTTTAAGGGTAATGGTGAGAGATGATTGTTTGCTTGTTAATGGTAATGGTGAGAGATGATTGTTTGTTTGTTGATGTTAATGGTGAGAGATGATTGTTTGTTTGTTGATGTTAATGATGAGAGATGATTGTTTGTTTGTTGATGGTAATGGTGAGAGATGATTGTTTGTTTGTTGATTTTAATGGTGAGAGATAATTTTGTGTTTGTTGATGTTAATGGTGAGAGATGATTGGTTTTTTTGTTGATGGCAATGGTGAGAGATGATTGGTTGTTTGTTGATGGTAAAGGTGAGAGATGATTGTTTGTTGATGTTAATGGTGAGAGATGATTGTTTGTTTTTGATGGCAATGGGGAGAGATGATTGTTTGTTTGTTGATGGTAATGGTGAGAGATGATTGTTTGTTTGTTGATGGTAATGGTGAGAGATGATTGTTTGTTTGTTGATGTATATGACGAGAGTTGATTGTTTGTTTGTTGATGGTAATGGTGAGAGATGATTGTTTGTTTGTTGATGGTAATGGTGAGAGATGATTGTTTGTTTGTTGGTGGTAATGGTGAGAGAAGTTTGTTTGTTTATTGATGTTAATGGTGAGAGATGGTTGTTTGTTTGTTGATGTTAATGGTGATAGATGATTGTTTGTTGATGGTAATGTTGAGAGATGTTTGTTTGGTTGTTGCTGTTAATGGTGAGATATGATTGTTTGTTTATTGATGGTAATGGTGAAAGATGATTGTTTGTTTGTTGATGGTAATGGTGAGAGATGATTGTTTGTTTGTTGATGGTAATGGTGAGAGATGATTGTTTGTGTGTTGATTTTAATGGTGAGATATGATTGTTTGTTTGGTGATGGTAATGGTGAGAGATTACTGTTTGTTTTTTGAATTAATGGTGAGAGATGATTGTTTGTTTGTTGATGATAATGGTGAGAGATGACTGTTTGTTTGTTGATGGTAATGGTGAGATTGATTGATTGGTAATGGTGAGAGATGATTGTTTGTTTGTTGATGCTAATGGTGAGAGATGATTTTTTGTTTGTTGGTGGTAATGGTGAGAGATGATTGTTTGATTGTTGATGATACTGGTGAGAGAGGATTGTTTGTTTGTTGATGGTAATGGTGAGAGATGACTGTTTGTTTGTTGATGGTAATGGTGAGAGTTGGTTGTTTGTTTGTTGATGTTAATGGTGAGAGATGATTGTTTGTTTGTTGATGGTAATGGTGAAAGATGATTGTTTGTTTGTTGATGGTAATGGTGAGAGATGATTGTTTGTTTGTTGATGGTAATGGTGAGAGATGATTGTTTTTTTGTTGATGGTGATGGTGAGAGGATTGTTTGTTAATGATGTTAATGGCGAGAGATGATTGTTTGTTTCTTGGTGGTAATGGTGAGAGATGATTGTTTGTTTGTTGATGTTAATGGTGAGAGATGATTGTTTGTTTGTTGATGGTAATGGCGAGAGATGATTGTTTGTTTGTTGGTGGTAATGGTGAGAGATGATTGTTTGTTTATTGATGTTAATGGTGAGAGATGGTTGTTTGTTTGTTGATGTTAATGGTGAGAGATGATTGTTTGTTGATGTTAATGTTGAGAGATGTTTGTTTGGTTGTTGCTGTTAATGGTGAGAGATGATTGTTTGTTTGTTGATGGTAATGGTGAGAGATGATTGTTTGTTTGTTGATGGTAATGGTGAGAGATGATTGTTTATTTGTTGATGGTAATGGTGAGAGATGATTGTTTGTTTGTTGATGGTAATGGTGAGAGATGATTGTTTGTTTATTGATGGTAATGGTGAGAGATGATTGTTTGTTTGTTGATGATAATGGTGAGAGATGATTGTTTGTTTGTTGATGGTGATGGTGAGAGGATTCTTTGTTTGTTGATGTTAATTGTGAGAGATGATTGTTTGTTTGTTGGTGGTAATGGTGAGAGAAGATTGTTTGTTTGTTGATGGTGAGAGATGAGTGTTTGTTTGTTGATGTTAATGGTGAGAGATGATTGTTTGTTTGTTGATGGTAATGGTGAGAGATGATTGTTTGTTTGTTGATGGTAATGGTGAGAGATGATAGTTTGTTTGTTGATGTTAATGGTGAGAGATGATTGTTTGTTTGTTGATGGTAATGGTGAGAGATGATTGTTTGTTTGTTGATGGTAATGGTGAGAGATGATTGCTTGTTAGTTGATGGTAATGGTGAGAGATGATATTTTGTTTGTTGATGGTAATGGTGAGAGATGATTGTTTGTTTGTTGATGTTAATGGTGAGAGATGATTGTTTGTTTGTTGATGATAATGGTGAGAGATGATTGTTTGTTTGTTGCTGTTGATGGTGAGAGGATTGTTTGTTAATGATGTTAATGGCGAGAGATGATTGTTTGTTTGTTGGTGGTAATGGTGAGAGATGATTGTTTGATTGTTGATGATACTGGTGAGAGAGGATTGTTTGTTTGTTGATGGTAATGGTGAGAGATGACTGTTTGTTTGTTGATGGTAATGATGAGAGTTGGTTGTTTGTTTGTTGATGTTAATGGTGAGAGATGAATGTTTATTTGTTGATGGTAATGGTGAGAGATGATTGTTTGTTTGTTGATGGTAATGGTGAGAGATGATTGTTTGTTTGTTGATGTTAACGGTGAGAGACGATTGTTTGTTTGTTGATGCTAATGGTGAGAGATGATTGTTTGTTGATGGTAATGGTGAGAGATGATTGTTTGTTTGTTGACGTTAATGGTGAGAGATGATTGTTTGTTTGTTGATGGTAATGGTGAGAGATGATTGTTTGTTTGTTGATGGTAATGGTGAGAGATGATTGTTTGTTTGTTGACGTTAATGGTGAGAGATGATTGTTTGTTTGTTGATGATAATGGTGAGAGATGACTGTTTGTTGATGGTAATGGTGGGAGATGATTGTTTGTTTGTTGATGGTAATGGTGAGAGATGATTGTTTGTTTGTTGATGGTAGTGGTGAGAGATGATTGTTTGTTTGTTGATGGTGAGAGATGATTGTTTGTTTGTTGATGGTAATGGTGAGAGATGTTTGTTTGTTGATGGTAATGGTGGGAGATGATTGTTTGTTTGTTGATGGTAATGGTGAGAGATGATTGTTTGTTTGTTGATGGTAGTGGTGAGAGATGATTGTTTGTTTGTTGATGGTGAGAGGATTGTTTGTTAATGATGTTAATGGCGAGAGATGATTGTTTGTTTGTTGGTGGTAATGGTGAGAGATGATTGTTTGATTGTTGATGATACTGGTGAGAGAGGATTGTTTGTTTGTTGATGGTAATGGTGAGAGATGACTGTTTGTTTGTTGATGTTAATGGTGAGAGATGATTGTTTGTTTGTTGATGTTAAGGGTGAGAGATGATTGTTTATTTGTTGATGGTAATGGTGAGAGATGATTGTTTGTTTCTTGATGGTAATGGTGAGAGATGATTGTTTGTTTGTTGATGTTAATGGTGAGAGACGATTGTTTGTTTGTTGATGCTAATGGTGAGAGATGATTGTTTGTTGATGGTAATGGTGAGAGATGATTGTTTGTTTGTTGACGTTAATGGTGAGAGATGATTGTTTGTTTGTTGATGGTAATGGTGAGAGATGATTGTTTGTTTGTTGATGGTAATGGTGAGAGATGATTGTTTGTTTGTTGATGGTAATGTTGAGATATGATTGTTTGTTTGTTTGTTGATGGTAGTGGTGAGAGATGATTGTTTGTTGATTAATGGTGAGAGATGATTGTTTGTTTGTTAATGTTAATGGTGAGAGATGATTGTTTGCTTGTTAATGGTAATGGTGAGATTTGATTGTTTGTTTGTTGATGGTAATGGTGAGAGATTATTGTTTGTTTATTGATGTTAATGGTGAGAGATGATTGTTTGTTTGTTGATGGTAATGGTGACAGATGATTATTTGTTTGTTGATGGTAATGGTGAGAGATGATTGTTTGTTTGTTGATGGTGATGGTGAGAGATGACTGTTTGTTTGTTGATGTTAATGGTGAGAGATGATTGTTTATTTTTGATGGTAATGGTGAAAGATGATTGTTTGTTTGTTGATGGTAATGGTGAGAGATGAGTGTTTGTTTGTTGCTGTTGATGGTGAGAGGATTGTTTGTTAATGATGTTAATGGCGAGAGATGATTGTTTGTTTGTTGGTGGTAATGGTGAGAGATGATTGTTTGATTGTTGATGATACTGGTGAGAGAGGATTGTTTGTTTGTTGATGGTAATGGTGAGAGATGACTGTTTGTTTGTTGATGGTAATGGTGAGAGTTGGTTGTTTGTTTGTTGATGTTAATGGTGAGAGATGAATGTTTATTTGTTGATGGTAATGGTGAGAGATGATTGTTTGTTTGTTGATGGTAATGGTGAGAGATGATTGTTTGTTTGTTGATGTTAATGGTGAGAGACGATTGTTTGTTTGTTGATGCTAATGGTGAGAGATGATTGTTTGTTGATGGTAATGGTGAGAGATGATTGTTTGTTTGTTGACGTTAATGGTGAGAGATGATTGTTTGTTTGTTGATGGTAATGGTGAGAGATGATTGTTTGTTTGTTGATGGTAATGGTGAGAGATGATTGTTTGTTGATGGTAATGGTGAGAGATGATTGTTTGTTTGTTGATGGTAATGGTGAGAGATGATTGTTTGTTTGTTGATGGTAATGGTGAGAGATGTTTGTTTGTTGATGGTAATGGTGGGAGATGATTGTTTGTTTGTTGATGGTAATGGTGAGAGATGATTGTTTGTTTGTTGATGGTAGTGGTGAGAGATGATTGTTTGTTTGTTGATGGTGAGAGATGATTGTTTGTTTGTTGATGATAATGGTGAGAGATGACTGTTTGTTGATGGTAATGGTGGGAGATGATTGTTTGTTTGTTGATGGTAATGGTGAGAGATGATTGTTTGTTTGTTGATGGTAGTGGTGAGAGATGATTGTTTGTTTGTTGATGGTGAGAGATGATTGTTTGTTTGTTGATGGTAATGGTGAGAGATGTTTGTTTGTTGATGGTAATGGTGGGAGATGATTTTTAGTTTGTTGATGGTAATGGTGAGAGATGATTGTTTGTTTGTTGATGGTAGTGGTGAGAGATGATTTTTTTTTGTTGATGGTGAGAGGATTGTTTGTTAATGATGTTAATGGCGAGAGATGATTGTTTGTTTGTTGGTGGTAATGGTGAGAGATGATTGTTTGATTGTTGATGATACTGGTGAGAGAGGATTGTTTGTTTGTTGATGGTAATGGTGAGAGATGACTGTTTGTTTGTTGATGGTAATGGTGAGAGTTGGTTGTTTGTTTGTTGATGTTAATGGTGAAAGATGATTGTTTATTTGTTGATGGTAATGGTGAGAGATGATTATTTGTTTCTTGATGGTAATGGTGAGAGATGATTGTTTGTTTGTTGATGTTAATGGTGAGAGACGATTGTTTGTTTGTTGATGCTAATGGTGAGAGATGATTGTTTGTTGATGGTAATGGTGAGAGATGATTGTTTGTTTGTTGACGTTAATGGTGAGAGATGATTGTTTGTTTGTTGATGGTAATGGTGAGAGATGATTGTTTGTTTGTTGATGGTAATGGTGAGAGATGATTGTTTGTTTGTTGATGGTAATGGTGAGATATGATTGTTTGTTTGTTTGTTGATGGTAGTGGTGAGAGATGATTGTTTGTTGATTAATGGTGAGAGATGATTGTTTGTTTGTTAATGTTAATGGTGAGAGATGATTGTTTGCTTGTTAAAGGTAATGGTGAGATTTGATTGTTTGTTTGTTGATGGTAATGGTGAGAGATTATTGTTTGTTTATTGATGTTAATGGTGAGAGATGATTGTTTGTTTGTTGATGGTAATGGTGAGAGATGATTGTTTGTTTGTTGATGGTAATGGTGAGAGATGACTGTTTGTTTGTTGGTGGTAATGGTGAGAGATGATTGTTTGATTGTTGATGATATTGGTGAGAGAGGATTGTTTGTTTGTTGATGGTAATGGTGAGAGATGACTGTTTGTTTGTTGATGGTAATGGTGAAATTGATTGATTGGTAATGGTGAGAGATGCTTGTTTGTTTGTTGATGCTAATGGTGAGAGATGATATTTTGTTTGTTGATGGTAATGGTGAGAGATGATTGTTTGCTTGTTGATGGTAATGGTGAGATATGACTGTTTGTTTGTTGATGGTAATGGTGAGAGATGACTGTTTGTTTGTTGATGGTAATGGTGAGAGATGATTGTTTGTTTGTTGATGGTAATGGTGAGAGATGATTGTTTGTTTGTTGATGGTAATGGTGAGAGATGATGGTTTGTTTGTTGATGTTGACAGATGATTGCTTGCTTGTTGATGATAATGGTGAGAGATGATTGTTTGTTTGTTGATGGTAATGGTGAGAGATGATTGTTTGTTTGTGGATGGTGAGAAATAATTGTTTGTTTGTTGATGATAATGGTGAGAGATGATTGTTTGTTTGTTGATGATAATGGTGAGAGATGATTGCTTGTTTGTTGATGGTAATGGTAAGAGATGATTTTTTGTTTGTTGATGGTAATGGTGAGAGATGATTTTCTGTTTTTTAAGGGTAATGGTGAGAGATGATTGTTTGCTTGTTAATGGTAATGGTGAGAGATGATTGTTTGTTTGTTGATGTTAATGGTGAGAGATGATTGTTTGTTTGTTGATGTTAATGATGAGAGATGATTGTTTGTTTGTTGATGGTAATGGTGAGAGATGATTGTTTGTTTGTTGATGTTAATGGTGAGAGATAATTTTGTGTTTGTTGATGTTAATGGTGAGAGATGATTGGTTTTTTTGTTGATGGCAATGGTGAGAGATGATTGGTTGTTTGTTGATGGTAAAGGTGAGAGATGATTGTTTGTTGATGTTAATGGTGAGAGATGATTGTTTGTTTTTGATGGCAATGGGGAGAGATGATTGTTTGTTTGTTGATGGTAATGGTGAGAGATGATTGTTTGTTTGTTGATGGTAATGGTGAGAGATGATTGTTTGTTTGTTGATGTATATGACGAGAGTTGATTGTTTGTTTGTTGATGGTAATGGTGAGAGATGATTGTTTGTTTGTTGATGGTAATGGTGAGAGATGATTGTTTGTTTGTTGGTGGTAATGGTGAGAGAAGTTTGTTTGTTTATTGATGTTAATGGTGAGAGATGGTTGTTTGTTTGTTGATGTTAATGGTGATAGATGATTGTTTGTTTGTTGATGGTAATGGTGAGAGATGATTGTTTGTTTGTTGATGGTAATGGTGAGAGATGATTGTTTGTGTGTTGATTTTAATGGTGAGATATGATTGTTTGTTTGGTGATGGTAATGGTGAGAGATTACTGTTTGTTTTTTGATGGTAATGGTGAGAGATGATTGTTTGTTTGTTGATGATAATGGTGAGAGATGACTGTTTGTTTGTTGATGGTATTGGTGAGATTGATTGATTGGTAATGGTGAGAGATGATTGTTTGTTTGTTGATGCTAATGGTGAGAGATGATTTTTTGTTTGTTGGTGGTAATGGTGAGAGATGATTGTTTGATTGTTGATGATACTGGTGAGAGAGGATTGTTTGTTTGTTGATGGTAATGGTGAGAGATGACTGTTTGTTTGTTGATGGTAATGGTGAGAGTTGGTTGTTTGTTTGTTGATGTTAATGGTGAGAGATGATTGTTTGTTTGTTGATGGTAATGGTGAAAGATGATTGTTTGTTTGTTGATGGTAATGGTGAGAGATGATTGTTTGTTTGTTGATGGTAATGGTGAGAGATGATTGTTTTTTTGTTGATGGTGATGGTGAGAGGATTGTTTGTTAATGATGTTAATGGCGAGAGATGATTGTTTGTTTCTTGGTGGTAATGGTGAGAGATGATTGTTTGTTTGTTGATGTTAATGGTGAGAGATGATTGTTTGTTTGTTGATGGTAATGGCGAGAGATGATTGTTTGTTTGTTGGTGGTAATGGTGAGAGATGATTGTTTGTTTTTTGATGTTAATGGTGAGAGATGGTTGTTTGTTTGTTGATGTTAATGGTGAGAGATGATTGTTTGTTGATGTTAATGTTGAGAGATGTTTGTTTGGTTGTTGCTGTTAATGGTGAGATATGATTGTTTGTTTGTTGATGTTAATGGTGAGAGATGATTGTTTGTTTGTTGATGGTAATGGTGAGAGATTACTGTTTGTTTTTTGATGGTAATGGTGAGAGATGATTGTTTGTTTGTTGATGATAATGGTGAGAGATGACTGTTTGTTTGTTGATGGTAATTGTGAGATTGATTGATTGGTAATGGTGAGAGATGATTGTTTGTTTGTTGATGCTAATGGTGAGAGATGATTTTTTTGTTTGTTGATGGTAATGGTGAGAGATGATTGTTTGCTTGTTGATGGTAATGGTGAGATATGACTGTTTGTTTGTTGATGGTAATGGTGAGAGATGACTGTTTGTTTGTTGATGGTAATGGTGAGAGATGATTGTTTGTTTGTTGATGGTGAGAGATGATTGTTTGTTTGTTGATGATAATGGTGAGAGATGATTGTTTGTTTGTTGATGTTAATGGTGAGAGATGATTGTTTGTTTGTTGATGGTAATGGTGAGAGATGATTGTTTGTTTGTTGATGGTAATGGTGAGAGATGATTGTTTGTTTGTTGATGGTAATGGTGAGAGATGATTGTTTGTTTGTTGGTGGTAATGGTGAGAGAAGTTTGTTTGTTTATTGATGTTAATGGTGAGAGATGGTTGTTTGTTTGTTGATGTTAATGGTGATAGATGATTGTTTGTTTGTTGATGGTAATGGTGAGAGATGATTGTTTGTTTGTTGATGGTAATGGTGAGAGATGATTGTTTGTGTGTTGATTTTAATGGTGAGATATGATTGTTTGTTTGGTGATGGTAATGGTGAGAGATTACTGTTTGTTTTTTGATGGTAATGGTGAGAGATGATTGTTTGTTTGTTGATGATAATGGTGAGAGATGACTGTTTGTTTGTTGATGGTATTGGTGAGATTGATTGATTGGTAATGGTGAGAGATGATTGTTTGTTTGTTGATGCTAATGGTGAGAGATGATTTTTTGTTTGTTGGTGGTAATGGTGAGAGATGATTGTTTGATTGTTGATGATACTGGTGAGAGAGGATTGTTTGTTTGTTGATGGTAATGGTGAGAGATGACTGTTTGTTTGTTGATGGTAATGGTGAGAGTTGGTTGTTTGTTTGTTGATGTTAATGGTGAGAGATGATTGTTTGTTTGTTGATGGTAATGGTGAAAGATGATTGTTTGTTTGTTGATGGTAATGGTGAGAGATGATTGTTTGTTTGTTGATGGTAATGGTGAGAGATGATTGTTTTTTTGTTGATGGTGATGGTGAGAGGATTGTTTGTTAATGATGTTAATGGCGAGAGATGATTGTTTGTTTCTTGGTGGTAATGGTGAGAGATGATTGTTTGTTTGTTGATGTTAATGGTGAGAGATGATTGTTTGTTTGTTGATGGTAATGGCGAGAGATGATTGTTTGTTTGTTGGTGGTAATGGTGAGAGATGATTGTTTGTTTTTTGATGTTAATGGTGAGAGATGGTTGTTTGTTTGTTGATGTTAATGGTGAGAGATGATTGTTTGTTGATGTTAATGTTGAGAGATGTTTGTTTGGTTGTTGCTGTTAATGGTGAGATATGATTGTTTGTTTGTTGATGTTAATGGTGAGAGATGATTGTTTGTTTGTTGATGGTAATGGTGAGAGATTACTGTTTGTTTTTTGATGGTAATGGTGAGAGATGATTGTTTGTTTGTTGATGATAATGGTGAGAGATGACTGTTTGTTTGTTGATGGTAATTGTGAGATTGATTGATTGGTAATGGTGAGAGATGATTGTTTGTTTGTTGATGCTAATGGTGAGAGATGATTTTTTTGTTTGTTGATGGTAATGGTGAGAGATGATTGTTTGCTTGTTGATGGTAATGGTGAGATATGACTGTTTGTTTGTTGATGGTAATGGTGAGAGATGACTGTTTGTTTGTTGATGGTAATGGTGAGAGATGATTGTTTGTTTGTTGATGGTGAGAGATGATTGTTTGTTTGTTGATGATAATGGTGAGAGATGATTGTTTGTTTGTTGATGTTAATGGTGAGAGATGATTGTTTGTTTGTTGATGGTAATGGTGAGAGATGATTGTTTGTTTGTTGATGGTAATGGTGAGAGATGATTGTTTGTTTGTTGATGGTAATGGTGAGAGATGTTTGTTTGTTGATTGTAATGGTGGGAGATGATTGTTTGTTTGTTGATGGTAATGGTGAGAGATGATTGTTTGTTTGTTGATGGTAGTGGTGAGAGATGATTGTTTGTTTGTTGATGGTGAGAGATGATTGTTTGTTTGTTGATGATAATGGTGAGAGATGACTGTTTGTTTGTTGATGGTAATGTTGAGAGATGATTGTTTGTTTGATAATGGTAATGGTGAGATATGATTGTTTGTTTGTTGATGGTAATGGTGAGAGATGATTGTTTTTTTGTTGGTGGTAATGGTGAGAGATGATTGTTTGTTTGTTGATGGTAATGGTGAGAGATGATTGTTTGTTTGTTGATGGTAATGGTGAGAGATGATTGTTTGTTTGTTGATGGTAATGGTGAGAGATGATTGATTGTTTGTTTGTTGATGGTAGTGGTGAGAGATGATTGTTTGTTGATTAATGGTGAGAGATGATTGTTGTTTTGTTGATGTTAATGGTGAGAGATGACTGTTTGTTTGTTGATGATAATGGTGAGAGATGATTGTTTGCTTGTTGATGGTAATGGTGAGATTTGATTGTTTGTTTGTTGATGGTAATGGTGAGAGATTATTGTTTGTTTATTGATGGTAATGGTGAGAGATGATTGTTTGTTTGTTGATTGTAATGGTGACAGATGATTATTTGTTTGTTGATGGTAATGGTGAGAGATGATTGTTTGTTTGTTGATGGTAATGGTGAGAAATGACTGTTTGTTTGTTGATGGTAATGGTGAGAGTTGATTGTTTTTTTGTTGATGTTAATGGTGAGAGATGATTGTTTATTTGTTGATGGTAATGGTGAAAGATGATTGTTTGTTTGTTGATGGTAATGGTGAGAGATGATTGTTTGTTTGTTGCTGGTGATGGTGAGAGGATTGTTTGTTAATGATGGTAATGGCGAGAGATGATTGTTTGTTTGTTGGTGGTAATGGTGAGAGATGATTGTTTGATTGTTGATGGTAATGGTGAGAGATGACTGTTTGTTTGTTGATGGTAATGGTGAGAGTTGGTTGTTTGTTTGTTGATGTTAATGGTGAGAGATGATTGTTTATTTGTTGATGGTAATGGTGAGAGATGATTGTTTGTTTGTTGATGGTAATGGTGAGAGATGATTGTTTGTTTGTTGATGGTAATGGTGAGAGATGATTGTTTGTTTGTTGATGTTAATGGTGAGAGACGATTGTTTGTTTGTTGATGCTAATGGTGAGAGATGACTGTTTGTTTGTTGATGGTAATGGTGAGAGATGACTGTTTGTTTGTTGATGGTAATGGTGAGAGATGATTGTTTGATTGTTGATGGTAATGGTGAGAGTTAATTGTTTGTTTGTTGATGGTAATGGTGAGAGATGATTGTTTGTTTGTTGACGTTAATGGTGAAAGATGATTGTTTGTTTGTTGATGGTAATGGTGAGAGATGACTGTTTCTTTGTTGACGTTAATGGTGAGAGATGATTGTTAATTTGTTGATGGTGATGGTGAGAGATGACTGTTTGTTTTTTGATGGTAATGGTGAGAGATGATTGTTTGTTTGTTGATGGTAATGGTGAGAGTTGGTTGTTTGTTTGTTGATGTTAATGGTGAGAGATGATTGTTTGTTTGTTGATGGTAATGGTGAAAGATGATTGTTTGTTTGTTGATGGTAATGGTGAGAGATGATTGTTTGTTTGTTGATGGTAATGGTGAGAGATGATTGTTTGTTTGTTGATGGTGATGGTGAGAGGATTGTTTGTTAATGATGTTAATGGCAAGAGATGATTGTTTGTTTCTTGGTGGTAATGGTGAGAGATGATTGTTTGTTTGTTGATGTTAATGGTGAGAGATGATTGTTTGTTTGTTGATGGTAATGGTGAGAGATGATTGTTTGTTTGTTGATGGAAATGGTGAGAGATGATTGTTTGTTTGTTGATGTTAATGGTGAGAGATGATTGTTTGTTTGTTGATGGTATTTGCGAGAGATGATTGTTTGTTTATTGATGTTAATGTTGAGAGATGGTTGTTTGTTTGTTGATGTTAATGGTAAGAGATGATTGTTTGTTGATGTTAATGTTGAGAGATGTTTGTTTGGTTGTTGCTGTTAATGGTGAGATATGATTGTTTGTTTGTTGATGTTAATGGTGAGAGATGATTGTTTGTTTGTTGATGGTAATGGTGAGAGATTACTGTTTGTTTTTTGATGGTAATGGTGAGAGATGATTGTTTGTTTGTTGATGATAATGGTGAGAGATGACTGTTTGTTTGTTGATGGTAATGGTGAGATTGATTGATTGGTAATGGTGAGAGATGATTGTTTGTTTGTTGATGCTAATGGTGAGAGATGATTTTTTGTTTGTTGATGGTAATGGTGAGAGAAGATTGTTTGTTTGTTGATGGTAATGGTGAGAGATTATTGTTTGTTTGTTGACGTTAATGGTGAGAGATGAATGTTTGTTTGTTGATGGTAATGGTGAGAGATGACTGTTTCTTTGTTGACGTTAATGGTGAGAGATGATTGTTAATTTGTTGATGGTAATGGTGAGAGATGACTGTTTGTTTTTTGATGGTAATGGTGAGAGATGATTGTTTGTTTGTTGATGGTAATGGTGAGAGTTGGTTGTTTGTTTGTTGATGTTAATGGTGAGAGATGATTGTTTGTTTGTTGATGGTAATGGTGAAAGATGATTGTTTGTTTGTTGATGGTAATGGTGAGAGATGATTGTTTGTTTGTTGATGGTGATGGTGAGAGGATTGTTTGTTAATGATGTTAATGGCGAGAGATGATTGTTTGTTTCTTGGTGGTAATGGTGAGAGATGATTGTTTGTTTGTTGATGTTAATGGTGAGAGATGATTGTTTGTTTGTTGATGGTAATGGTGAGAGATGATTGTTTGTTTGTTGATGGTAATGGTGAGAGATGATTGTTTGTTTGTTGATGTTAATGGTGAGAGATGATTGTTTGTTTGTTGATGGTAATGGCGAGAGATGATTGTTTGTTTGTTGGTGGTAATGGCGAGAGATGATTGTTTGTTTATTGATGTTAATGGTGAGAGATGGTTGTTTGTTTGTTGATGTTAATGGTGAGAGATGATTGTTTGTTGATGTTAATGTTGAGAGATGTTTGTTTGGTTGCTGCTGTTAATGGTGAGATATGATTGTTTGTTTGTTGATGTTAATGGTGAGAGATGATTGTTTGTTTGTTGATTGTAATGGTGACAGATGATTATTTGTTTGTTGATGGTAATGGTGAGAGATGATTGTTTGTTTGTTGATGGTAATGGTGAGAAATGACTGTTTGTTTGTTGATGGTAATGGTGAGAGTTGATTGTTTTTTTGTTGATGTTAATGGTGGGAGATGATTGTTTATTTGTTGATGGTAATGGTGAGAGATGATTGTTTGTTTGTTGATGGTAATGGTGAGATATGATTGTTTGTTTGTTTGTTGATGGTAGTGGTGAGAGATGATTGTTTGTTGATTAATGGTGAGAGATGATTGTTTGTTTGTTAATGTTAATGGTGAGAGATGATTGTTTGCTTGTTAATGGTAATGGTGAGATTTGATTGTTTGTTTGTTGATGGTAATGGTGAGAGATTATTGTTTGTTTATTGATGTTAATGGTGAGAGATGATTGTTTGTTTGTTGATGGTAATGGTGACAGATGATTATTTGTTTGTTGATGGTAATGGTGAGAGATGATTGTTTGTTTGTTGATGGTGATGGTGAGAGATGACTGTTTGTTTGTTGATGTTAATGGTGAGAGATGATTGTTTATTTTTGATGGTAATGGTGAAAGATGATTGTTTGTTTGTTGATGGTAATGGTGAGAGATGATTGTTTGTTTGTTGCTGTTGATGGTGAGAGTATTGTTTGTTAATGATGTTAATGGCGAGAGATGATTGTTTGTTTGTTGGTGGTAATGGTGAGAGATGATTGTTTGATTGTTGATGATACTGGTGAGAGAGGATTGTTTGTTTGTTGATGGTAATGGTGAGAGATGACTGTTTGTTTGTTGATGGTAATGGTGAGAGTTGGTTGTTTGTTTGTTGATGTTAATGGTGAGAGATGAATGTTTATTTGTTGATGGTAATGGTGAGAGATGATTGTTTGTTTGTTGATGGTAATGGTGAGAGATGATTGTTTGTTTGTTGATGTTAATGGTGAGAGACGATTGTTTGTTTGTTGATGCTAATGGTGAGAGATGATTGTTTGTTGATGGTAATGGTGAGAGATGATTGTTTGTTTGTTGACGTTAATGGTGAGAGATGATTGTTTGTTTGTTGATGGTAATGGTGAGAGATGATTGTTTGTTTGTTGATGGTAATGGTGAGAGATGATTGTTTGTTGATGGTAATGGTGAGAGATGATTGTTTGTTTGTTGATGGTAATGGTGAGAGATGATTGTTTGTTTGTTGATGGTAATGGTGAGAGATGTTTGTTTGTTGATGGTAATGGTGGGAGATGATTGTTTGTTTGTTGATGGTAATGGTGAGAGATGATTGTTTGTTTGTTGATGGTAGTGGTGAGAGATGATTGTTTGTTTGTTGATGGTGAGAGATGATTGTTTGTTTGTTGATGATAATGGTGAGAGATGACTGTTTGTTGATGGTAATGGTGGGAGATGATTGTTTGTTTGTTGATGGTAATGGTGAGAGATGATTGTTTGTTTGTTGATGGTAGTGGTGAGAGATGATTGTTTGTTTGTTGATGGTGAGAGATGATTGTTTGTTTGTTGATGGTAATGGTGAGAGATGTTTGTTTGTTGATGGTAATGGTGGGAGATGATTTTTTGTTTGTTGATGGTAATGGTGAGAGATGATTGTTTGTTTGTTGATGGTAATGGTGAGAGATGATTGTTTGTTTGTTGATGGTAGTGGTGAGAGATGATTGTTTGTTGATTAATGGTGAGAGATGATTGTTTGTTTGTTAATGTTAATGGTGAGAGATGACTGTTTGTTTGTTGATGATAATGGTGAGAGATGATTGTTTGCTTGTTAATGGTAATGGTGAGATTTGATTGTTTGATTGTTGATGATACTGGTGAGAGAGGATTGTTTGTTTGTTGATGGTAATGGTGAGAGATGACTGTTTGTTTGTTGATGGTAATGGTGAGAGTTGGTTGTTTGTTTGTTGATGTTAATGGTGAGAGATGAATGTTTATTTGTTGATGGTAATGGTGAGAGATGATTGTTTGTTTGTTGATGGTAATGGTGAGAGATGATTGTTTGTTTGTTGATGTTAATGGTGAGAGACGATTGTTTGTTTGTTGATGCTAATGGTGAGAGATGATTGTTTGTTGATGGTAATGGTGAGAGATGATTGTTTGTTTGTTGACGTTAATGTTTAGAGATGATTGTTTGTTTGTTGATGGTAATGGTGAGAGATGATTGTTTGTTTGTTGATGGTAATGGTGAGAGATGATTGTTTGTTTGTTGACGTTAATGGTGAGAGATGATTGTTTGTTTGTTGATGGTAATGGTGAGAGATGTTTGTTTGTTGATGGTAATGGTGGGAGATGATTGTTTGTTTGTTGATGGTAATGGTGAGAGATGATTGTTTGTTTGTTGATGGTAGTGGTGAGAGATGATTGTTTGTTTGTTGATGGTGAGAGATGATTGTTTGTTTGTTGATGATAATGGTGAGAGATGACTGTTTGTTTGTTGATGGTAATGGTGAGAGATGATTGTTTGTTTGATGATGGTAATGGTGAGAGATGATGGTTTGTTTGTTGATGTTGACAGATGATTGCTTGCTTGTTGATGATAATGGTGAGAGATGATTGTTTGTTTGTTGATGGTAATGGTGAGAGATGATTGTTTGTTTGTGGATGGTGAGAAATAATTGTTTGTTTGTTGATGATAATGGTGAGAGATGATTGTTTGTTTGTTGATGATAATGGTGAGAGATGATTGCTTGTTTGTTGATGGTAATGGTAAGAGATGATTTTTTGTTTGTTGATGGTAATGGTGAGAGATGATTTTCTGTTTTTTAAGGGTAATGGTGAGAGATGATTGTTTGCTTGTTAATGGTAATGGTGAGAGATGATTGTTTGTTTGTTGATGTTAATGGTGAGAGATGATTGTTTGTTTGTTGATGTTAATGATGAGAGATGATTGTTTGTTTGTTGATGGTAATGGTGAGAGATGATTGTTTGTTTGTTGATTTTAATGGTGAGAGATAATTTTGTGTTTGTTGATGTTAATGGTGAGAGATGATTGGTTTTTTTGTTGATGGCAATGGTGAGAGATGATTGGTTGTTTGTTGATGGTAAAGGTGAGAGATGATTGTTTGTTGATGTTAATGGTGAGAGATGATTGTTTGTTTTTGATGGCAATGGGGAGAGATGATTGTTTGTTTGTTGATGGTAATGGTGAGAGATGATTGTTTGTTTGTTGATGGTAATGGTGAGAGATGATTGTTTGTTTGTTGATGTATATGACGAGAGTTGATTGTTTGTTTGTTGATGGTAATGGTGAGAGATGATTGTTTGTTTGTTGATGGTAATGGTGAGAGATGATTGTTTGTTTGTTGGTGGTAATGGTGAGAGAAGTTTGTTTGTTTATTGATGTTAATGGTGAGAGATGGTTGTTTGTTTGTTGATGTTAATGGTGATAGATGATTGTTTGTTGATGGTAATGTTGAGAGATGTTTGTTTGGTTGTTGCTGTTAATGGTGAGATATGATTGTTTGTTTATTGATGGTAATGGTGAAAGATGATTGTTTGTTTGTTGATGGTAATGGTGAGAGATGATTGTTTGTTTGTTGATGGTAATGGTGAGAGATGATTGTTTGTGTGTTGATTTTAATGGTGAGATATGATTGTTTGTTTGGTGATGGTAATGGTGAGAGATTACTGTTTGTTTTTTGATGGTAATGGTGAGAGATGATTGTTTGTTTGTTGATGATAATGGTGAGAGATGACTGTTTGTTTGTTGATGGTAATGGTGAGATTGATTGATTGGTAATGGTGAGAGATGATTGTTTGTTTGTTGATGCTAATGGTGAGAGATGATTTTTTGTTTGTTGGTGGTAATGGTGAGAGATGATTGTTTGATTGTTGATGATACTGGTGAGAGAGGATTGTTTGTTTGTTGATGGTAATGGTGAGAGATGACTGTTTGTTTGTTGATGGTAATGGTGAGAGTTGGTTGTTTGTTTGTTGATGTTAATGGTGAGAGATGATTGTTTGTTTGTTGATGGTAATGGTGAAAGATGATTGTTTGTTTGTTGATGGTAATGGTGAGAGATGATTGTTTGTTTGTTGATGGTAATGGTGAGAGATGATTGTTTTTTTGTTGATGGTGATGGTGAGAGGATTGTTTGTTAATGATGTTAATGGCGAGAGATGATTGTTTGTTTCTTGGTGGTAATGGTGAGAGATGATTGTTTGTTTGTTGATGTTAATGGTGAGAGATGATTGTTTGTTTGTTGATGGTAATGGCGAGAGATGATTGTTTGTTTGTTGGTGGTAATGGTGAGAGATGATTGTTTGTTTATTGATGTTAATGGTGAGAGATGGTTGTTTGTTTGTTGATGTTAATGGTGAGAGATGATTGTTTGTTGATGTTAATGTTGAGAGATGTTTGTTTGGTTGTTGCTGTTAATGGTGAGATATGATTGTTTGTTTGTTGATGTTAATGGTGAGAGATGATTGTTTGTTTGTTGATGGTAATGGTGAGAGATTACTGTTTGTTTTTTGATGGTAATGGTGAGAGATGATTGTTTGTTTGTTGATGATAATGGTGAGAGATGACTGTTTGTTTGTTGATGGTAATGGTGAGATTGATTGATTGGTAATGGTGAGAGATGATTGTTTGTTTGTTGATGCTAATGGTGAGAGATGATTTTTTTGTTTGTTGATGGTAATGGTGAGAGATGATTGTTTGCTTGTTGATGGTAATGGTGAGATATGACTGTTTGTTTGTTGATGGTAATGGTGAGAGATGACTGTTTGTTTGTTGATGGTAATGGTGAGAGATGATTGTTTGTTTGTTGATGGTGAGAGATGATTGTTTGTTTGTTGATGATAATGGTGAGAGATGATTGTTTGTTTGTTGATGTTAATGGTGAGAGATGATTGTTTGTTTGTTGATGGTAATGGTGAGAGATGATTGTTTGTTTGTTGATGGTAATGGTGAGAGATGATTGTTTGTTTGTTGATGGTAATGGTGAGAGATGTTTGTTTGTTGATTGTAATGGTGGGAGATGATTGTTTGTTTGTTGATGGTAATGGTGAGAGATGATTGTTTGTTTGTTGATGGTAGTGGTGAGAGATGATTGTTTGTTTGTTGATGGTGAGAGATGATTGTTTGTTTGTTGATGATAATGGTGAGAGATGACTGTTTGTTTGTTGATGGTAATGTTGAGAGATGATTGTTTGTTTGATAATGGTAATGGTGAGATATGATTGTTTGTTTGTTGATGGTAATGGTGAGAGATGATTGTTTTTTTGTTGGTGGTAATGGTGAGAGATGATTGTTTGTTTGTTGATGGTAATGGTGAGAGATGATTGTTTGTTTGTTGATGGTAATGGTGAGAGATGATTGTTTGTTTGTTGATGGTAATGGTGAGAGATGATTGATTGTTTGTTTGTTGATGGTAGTGGTGAGAGATGATTGTTTGTTGATTAATGGTGAGAGATGATTGTTTTTTTGTTGATGTTAATGGTGAGAGATGACTGTTTGTTTGTTGATGATAATGGTGAGAGATGATTGTTTGCTTGTTGATGGTAATGGTGAGATTTGATTGTTTGTTTGTTGATGGTAATGGTGAGAGATTATTGTTTGTTTATTGATGGTAATGGTGAGAGATGATTGTTTGTTTGTTGATTGTAATGGTGACAGATGATTATTTGTTTGTTGATGGTAATGGTGAGAGATGATTGTTTGTTTGTTGATGGTAATGGTGAGAAATGACTGTTTGTTTGTTGATGGTAATGGTGAGAGTTGATTGTTTTTTTGTTGATGTTAATGGTGAGAGATGATTGTTTATTTGTTGATGGTAATGGTGAAAGATGATTGTTTGTTTGTTGATGGTAATGGTGAGAGATGATTGTTTGTTTGTTGCTGGTGATGGTGAGAGGATTGTTTGTTAATGATGGTAATGGCGAGAGATGATTGTTTGTTTGTTGGTGGTAATGGTGAGAGATGATTGTTTGATTGTTGATGGTAATGGTGAGAGATGACTGTTTGTTTGTTGATGGTAATGGTGAGAGTTGGTTGTTTGTTTGTTGATGTTAATGGTGAGAGATGATTGTTTATTTGTTGATGGTAATGGTGGGAGATGATTGTTTGTTTGTTGATGGTAATGGTGAGAGATGATTGTTTGTTTGTTGATGGTAATGGTGAGAGATGATTGTTTGTTTGTTGATGTTAATGGTGAGAGACGATTGTTTGTTTGTTGATGCTAATGGTGAGAGATGACTGTTTGTTTGTTGATGGTAATGGTGAGAGATGACTGTTTGCTTGTTGATGGTAATGGTGAGAGATGATTGTTTGATTGTTGATGGTAATGGTGAGAGTTAATTGTTTGTTTGTTGATGGTAATGGTGAGAGATGATTGTTTGTTTGTTGACGTTAATGGTGAGAGATGATTGTTTGTTTGTTGATGGTAATGGTGAGAGATGACTGTTTCTTTGTTGACGTTAATGGTGAGAGATGATTGTTAATTTGTTGATGGTGATGGTGAGAGATGACTGTTTGTTTTTTGATGGTAATGGTGAGAGATGATTGTTTGTTTGTTGATGGTAATGGTGAGAGTTGGTTGTTTGTTTGTTGATGTTAATGGTGAGAGATGATTGTTTGTTTGTTGATGGTAATGGTGAAAGATGATTGTTTGTTTGTTGATGGTAATGGTGAGAGATGATTGTTTGTTTGTTGATGGTAATGGTGAGAGATGATTGTTTGTTTGTTGATGGTGATGGTGAGAGGATTGTTTGTTAATGATGTTAATGGCAAGAGATGATTGTTTGTTTCTTGGTGGTAATGGTGAGAGATGATTGTTTGTTTGTTGATGTTAATGGTGAGAGATGATTGTTTGTTTGTTGATGGTAATGGTGAGAGATGATTGTTTGTTTGTTGATGGAAATGGTGAGAGATGATTGTTTGTTTGTTGATGTTAATGGTGAGAGATGATTGTTTGTTTGTTGATGGTAATGGCGAGAGATGATTGTTTGTTTATTGATGTTAATGGTGAGAGATGGTTGTTTGTTTGTTGATGTTAATGGTAAGAGATGATTGTTTGTTGATGTTAATGTTGAGAGATGTTTGTTTGGTTGTTGCTGTTAATGGTGAGATATGATTGTTTGTTTGTTGATGTTAATGGTGAGAGATGATTGTTTGTTTGTTGATGGTAATGGTGAGAGATTACTGTTTGTTTTTTGATGGTAATGGTGAGAGATGATTGTTTTTTTGTTGATGATAATGGTGAGAGATGACTGTTTGTTTGTTGATGGTAATGGTGAGATTGATTGATTGGTAATGGTGAGAGATGATTGTTTGTTTGTTGATGCTAATGGTGAGAGATGATTTTTTGTTTGTTGATGGTAATGGTGAGAGAAGATTGTTTGTTTGTTGATGGTAATGGTGAGAGATTATTGTTTGTTTGTTGACGTTAATGGTGAGAGATGATTGTTTGTTTGTTGATGGTAATGGTGAGAGATGACTGTTTCTTTGTTGACGTTAATGGTGAGAGATGATTGTTAATTTGTTGATGGTAATGGTGAGAGATGACTGTTTGTTTTTTGATGGTAATGGTGAGAGATGATTGTTTGTTTGTTGATGGTAATGGTGAGAGTTGGTTGTTTGTTTGTTGATGTTAATGGTGAGAGATGATTGTTTGTTTGTTGATGGTAATGGTGAAAGATGATTGTTTGTTTGTTGATGGTAATGGTGAGAGATGATTGTTTGTTTGTTGATGGTGATGGTGAGAGGATTGTTTGTTAATGATGTTAATGGCGAGAGATGATTGTTTGTTTCTTGGTGGTAATGGTGAGAGATGATTGTTTGTTTGTTGATGTTAATGGTGAGAGATGATTGTTTGTTTGTTGATGGTAATGGTGAGAGATGATTGTTTGTTTGTTGATGGTAATGGTGAGAGTTGATTGTTTGTTTGTTGATGTTAATGGTGAGAGATGATTGTTTGTTTGTTGATGGTAATGGCGAGAGATGATTGTTTGTTTGTTGGTGGTAATGGCGAGAGATGATTGTTTGTTTATTGATGTTAATGGTGAGAGATGGTTGTTTGTTTGTTGATGTTAATGGTGAGAGATGATTGTTTGTTGATGTTAATGTTGAGAGATGTTTGTTTGGTTGCTGCTGTTAATGGTGAGATATGATTGTTTGTTTGTTGATGTTAATGGTGAGAGATGATTGTTTGTTTGTTGATGGTAATGGTGACAGATGATTATTTGTTTGTTGATGGTAATGGTGAGAGATGATTGTTTGTTTGTTGATGGTAATGGTGAGAAATGACTGTTTGTTTGTTGATGGTAATGGTGAGAGTTGATTGTTTTTTTGTTGATGTTAATGGTGGGAGATGATTGTTTATTTGTTGATGGTAATGGTGAGAGATGATTGTTTGTTTGTTGATGGTAATGGTGAGATATGATTGTTTGTTTGTTTGTTGATGGTAGTGGTGAGAGATGATTGTTTGTTGATTAATGGTGAGAGATGATTGTTTGTTTGTTAATGTTAATGGTGAGAGATGATTGTTTGCTTGTTAATGGTAATGGTGAGATTTGATTGTTTGTTTGTTGATGGTAATGGTGAGAGATTATTGTTTGTTTATTGATGTTAATGGTGAGAGATGATTGTTTGTTTGTTGATGGTAATGGTGACAGATGATTATTTGTTTGTTGATGGTAATGGTGAGAGATGATTGTTTGTTTGTTGATGGTGATGGTGAGAGATGACTGTTTGTTTGTTGATGTTAATGGTGAGAGATGATTGTTTATTTTTGATGGTAATGGTGAAAGATGATTGTTTGTTTGTTGATGGTAATGGTGAGAGATGATTGTTTGTTTGTTGCTGTTGATGGTGAGAGGATTGTTTGTTAATGATGTTAATGGCAAGAGATGATTGTTTGTTTGTTGGTGGTAATGGTGAGAGATGATTGTTTGATTGTTGATGATACTGGTGAGAGAGGATTGTTTGTTTGTTGATGGTAATGGTGAGAGATGACTGTTTGTTTGTTGATGGTAATGGTGAGAGTTGGTTGTTTGTTTGTTGATGTTAATGGTGAGAGATGAATGTTTATTTGTTGATGGTAATGGTGAGAGATGATTGTTTGTTTGTTGATGGTAATGGTGAGAGATGATTGTTTTTTTGTTGATGTTAATGGTGAGAGATGACTGTTTGTTTGTTGATGATAATGGTGAGAGATGATTGTTTGCTTGTTGATGGTAATGGTGAGATTTGATTGTTTGTTTGTTGATGGTAATGGTGAGAGATTATTGTTTGTTTATTGATGGTAATGGTGAGAGATGATTGTTTGTTTGTTGATTGTAATGGTGACAGATGATTATTTGTTTGTTGATGGTAATGGTGAGAGATGATTGTTTGTTTGTTGATGGTAATGGTGAGAAATGACTGTTTGTTTGTTGATGGTAATGGTGAGAGTTGATTGTTTTTTTGTTGATGTTAATGGTGAGAGATGATTGTTTATTTGTTGATGGTAATGGTGAAAGATGATTGTTTGTTTGTTGATGGTAATGGTGAGAGATGATTGTTTGTTTGTTGCTGGTGATGGTGAGAGGATTGTTTGTTAATGATGGTAATGGCGAGAGATGATTGTTTGTTTGTTGGTGGTAATGGTGAGAGATGATTGTTTGATTGTTGATGGTAATGGTGAGAGATGACTGTTTGTTTGTTGATGGTAATGGTGAGAGTTGGTTGTTTGTTTGTTGATGTTAATGGTGAGAGATGATTGTTTATTTGTTGATGGTAATGGTGAGAGATGATTGTTTGTTTGTTGATGGTAATGGTGAGAGATGATTGTTTGTTTGTTGATGGTAATGGTGAGAGATGATTGTTTGTTTGTTGATGTTAATGGTGAGAGACGATTGTTTGTTTGTTGATGCTAATGGTGAGAGATGACTGTTTGTTTGTTGATGGTAATGGTGAGAGATGACTGTTTGTTTGTTGATGGTAATGGTGAGAGATGATTGTTTGATTGTTGATGGTAATGGTGAGAGTTAATTGTTTGTTTGTTGATGGTAATGGTGAGAGATGATTGTTTGTTTGTTGACGTTAATGGTGAGAGATGATTGTTTGTTTGTTGATGGTAATGGTGAGAGATGACTGTTTCTTTGTTGACGTTAATGGTGAGAGATGATTGTTAATTTGTTGATGGTGATGGTGAGAGATGACTGTTTGTTTTTTGATGGTAATGGTGAGAGATGATTGTTTGTTTGTTGATGGTAATGGTGAGAGTTGGTTGTTTGTTTGTTGATGTTAATGGTGAGAGATGATTGTTTGTTTGTTGATGGTAATGGTGAAAGATGATTGTTTGTTTGTTGATGGTAATGGTGAGAGATGATTGTTTGTTTGTTGATGGTAATGGTGAGAGATGATTGTTTGTTTGTTGATGGTGATGGTGAGAGGATTGTTTGTTAATGATGTTAATGGCAAGAGATGATTGTTTGTTTCTTGGTGGTAATGGTGAGAGATGATTGTTTGTTTGTTGATGTTAATGGTGAGAGATGATTGTTTGTTTGTTGATGGTAATGGTGAGAGATGATTGTTTGTTTGTTGATGGAAATGGTGAGAGATGATTGTTTGTTTGTTGATGTTAATGGTGAGAGATGATTGTTTGTTTGTTGATGGTAATGGCGAGAGATGATTGTTTGTTTATTGATGTTAATGGTGAGAGATGGTTGTTTGTTTGTTGATGTTAATGGTAAGAGATGATTGTTTGTTGATGTTAATGTTGAGAGATGTTTGTTTGGTTGTTGCTGTTAATGGTGAGATATGATTGTTTGTTTGTTGATGTTAATGGTGAGAGATGATTGTTTGTTTGTTGATGGTAATGGTGAGAGATTACTGTTTGTTTTTTGATGGTAATGGTGAGAGATGATTGTTTGTTTGTTGATGATAATGGTGAGAGATGACTGTTTGTTTGTTGATGGTAATGGTGAGATTGATTGATTGGTAATGGTGAGAGATGATTGTTTGTTTGTTGATGCTAATGGTGAGAGATGATTTTTTGTTTGTTGATGGTAATGGTGAGAGAAGATTGTTTGTTTGTTGATGGTAATGGTGAGAGATTATTGTTTGTTTGTTGACGTTAATGGTGAGAGATGATTGTTTGTTTGTTGATGGTAATGGTGAGAGATGACTGTTTCTTTGTTGACGTTAATGGTGAGAGATGATTGTTAATTTGTTGATGGTAATGGTGAGAGATGACTGTTTGTTTTTTGATGGTAATGGTGAGAGATGATTGTTTGTTTGTTGATGGTAATGGTGAGAGTTGGTTGTTTGTTTGTTGATGTTAATGGTGAGAGATGATTGTTTGTTTGTTGATGGTAATGGTGAAAGATGATTGTTTGTTTGTTGATGGTAATGGTGAGAGATGATTGTTTGTTTGTTGATGGTGATGGTGAGAGGATTGTTTGTTAATGATGTTAATGGCGAGAGATGATTGTTTGTTTCTTGGTGGTAATGGTGAGAGATGATTGTTTGTTTGTTGATGTTAATGGTGAGAGATGATTGTTTGTTTGTTGATGGTAATGGTGAGAGATGATTGTTTGTTTGTTGATGGTAATGGTGAGAGTTGATTGTTTGTTTGTTGATGTTAATGGTGAGAGATGATTGTTTGTTTGTTGATGGTAATGGCGAGAGATGATTGTTTGTTTGTTGGTGGTAATGGCGAGAGATGATTGTTTGTTTATTGATGTTAATGGTGAGAGATGGTTGTTTGTTTGTTGATGTTAATGGTGAGAGATGATTGTTTGTTGATGTTAATGTTGAGAGATGTTTGTTTGGTTGCTGCTGTTAATGGTGAGATATGATTGTTTGTTTGTTGATGTTAATGGTGAGAGATGATTGTTTGTTTGTTGATTGTAATGGTGACAGATGATTATTTGTTTGTTGATGGTAATGGTGAGAGATGATTGTTTGTTTGTTGATGGTAATGGTGAGAAATGACTGTTTGTTTGTTGATGGTAATGGTGAGAGTTGATTGTTTTTTTGTTGATGTTAATGGTGGGAGATGATTGTTTATTTGTTGATGGTAATGGTGAGAGATGATTGTTTGTTTGTTGATGGTAATGGTGAGATATGATTGTTTGTTTGTTTGTTGATGGTAGTGGTGAGAGATGATTGTTTGTTGATTAATGGTGAGAGATGATTGTTTGTTTGTTAATGTTAATGGTGAGAGATGATTGTTTGCTTGTTAATGGTAATGGTGAGATTTGATTGTTTGTTTGTTGATGGTAATGGTGAGAGATTATTGTTTGTTTATTGATGTTAATGGTGAGAGATGATTGTTTGTTTGTTGATGGTAATGGTGACAGATGATTATTTGTTTGTTGATGGTAATGGTGAGAGATGATTGTTTGTTTGTTGATGGTGATGGTGAGAGATGACTGTTTGTTTGTTGATGTTAATGGTGAGAGATGATTGTTTATTTTTGATGGTAATGGTGAAAGATGATTGTTTGTTTGTTGATGGTAATGGTGAGAGATGATTGTTTGTTTGTTGCTGTTGATGGTGAGAGGATTGTTTGTTAATGATGTTAATGGCAAGAGATGATTGTTTGTTTGTTGGTGGTAATGGTGAGAGATGATTGTTTGATTGTTGATGATACTGGTGAGAGAGGATTGTTTGTTTGTTGATGGTAATGGTGAGAGATGACTGTTTGTTTGTTGATGGTAATGGTGAGAGTTGGTTGTTTGTTTGTTGATGTTAATGGTGAGAGATGAATGTTTATTTGTTGATGGTAATGGTGAGAGATGATTGTTTGTTTGTTGATGGTAATGGTGAGAGATGATTGTTTGTTTGTTGATGTTAATGGTGAGAGACGATTGTTTGTTTGTTGATGCTAATGGTGAGAGATGATTGTTTGTTGATGGTAATGGTGAGAGATGATTGTTTGTTTGTTGACGTTAATGGTGAGAGATGATTGTTTGTTTGTTGATGGTAATGGTGAGAGATGATTGTTTGTTTGTTGATGGTAATGGTGAGAGATGATTGTTTGTTGATGGTAATGGTGAGAGATGATTGTTTGTTTGTTGATGGTAATGGTGAGAGATGATTGTTTGTTTGTTGATGGTAATGGTGAGAGATGTTTGTTTGTTGATGGTAATGGTGGGAGATGATTGTTTGTTTGTTGATGGTAATGGTGAGAGATGATTGTTTGTTTGTTGATGGTAGTGGTGAGAGATGATTGTTTGTTTGTTGATGGTGAGAGATGATTGTTTGTTTGTTGATGATAATGGTGAGAGATGACTGTTTGTTGATGGTAATGGTGGGAGATGATTGTTTGTTTGTTGATGGTAATGGTGAGAGATGATTGTTTGTTTGTTGATGGTAGTGGTGAGAGATGATTGTTTGTTTGTTGATGGTGAGAGATGATTGTTTGTTTGTTGATGGTAATGGTGAGAGATGTTTGTTTGTTGATGGTAATGGTGGGAGATGATTTTTTGTTTGTTGATGGTAATGGTGAGAGATGATTGTTTGTTTGTTGATGGTAGTGGTGAGAGATGATTTTTTTTTTGTTGATGGTGAGAGGATTGTTTGTTAATGATGTTAATGGCGAGAGATGATTGTTTGTTTGTTGGTGGTAATGGTGAGAGATGATTGTTTGATTGTTGATGATACTGGTGAGAGAGGATTGTTTGTTTGTTGATGGTAATGGTGAGAGATGACTGTTTGTTTGTTGATGGTAATGGTGAGAGTTGGTTGTTTGTTTGTTGATGTTAATGGTGAGAGATGATTGTTTATTTGTTGATGGTAATGGTGAGAGATGATTATTTGTTTCTTGATGGTAATGGTGAGAGATGATTGTTTGTTTGTTGATGTTAATGGTGAGAGACGATTGTTTGTTTGTTGATGCTAATGGTGAGAGATGATTGTTTGTTGATGGTAATGGTGAGAGATGATTGTTTGTTTGTTGACGTTAATGGTGAGAGATGATTGTTTGTTTGTTGATGGTAATGGTGAGAGATGATTGTTTGTTTGTTGATGGTAATGGTGAGAGATGATTGTTTGTTTGTTGATGGTAATGGTGAGATATGATTGTTTGTTTGTTTGTTGATGGTAGTGGTGAGAGATGATTGTTTGTTGATTAATGGTGAGAGATGATTGTTTGTTTGTTAATGTTAATGGTGAGAGATGATTGTTTGCTTGTTAAAGGTAATGGTGAGATTTGATTGTCTGTTTGTTGATGGTAATGGTGAGAGATTATTGTTTGTTTATTGATGTTAATGGTGAGAGATGATTGTTTGTTTGTTGATGGTAATGGTGACAGATGATTATTTGTTTGTTGATGGTAATGGTGAGAGATGATTGTTTGTTTGTTGATGGTAATGGTGAGAGATGACTGTTTGTTTGTTGGTGGTAATGGTGAGAGATGATTGTTTGATTGTTGATGATACTGGTGAGAGAGGATTGTTTGTTTGTTGATGGTAATTGTGAGAGATGACTGTTTGTTTGTTGATGGTAATGGTGAAATTGATTGATTGGTAATGGTGAGAGATGCTTGTTTGTTTGTTGATGCTAATGGTGAGAGATGATATTTTGTTTGTTGATGGTAATGGTGAGAGATGATTGTTTGCTTGTTGATGGTAATGGTGAGATATGACTGTTTGTTTGTTGATGGTAATGGTGAGAGATGACTGTTTGTTTGTTGATGGTAATGGTGAGAGATGATTGTTTGTTTGTTGATGGTAATGGTGAGAGATGATTGTTTGTTTGTTGATGGTAATGGTGAGAGATGATGGTTTGTTTGTTGATGTTGACAGATGATTGCTTGCTTGTTGATGATAATGGTGAGAGATGATTGTTTGTTTGTTGATGGTAATGGTGAGAGATGATTGTTTGTTTGTGGATGGTGAGAAATAATTGTTTGTTTGTTGATGATAATGGTGAGAGATGATTGCTTGTTTGTTGATGGTAATGGTAAGAGATGATTTTTTGTTTGTTGATGGTAATGGTGAGAGATGATTTTCTGTTTTTTTAGGGTAATGGTGAGAGATGATTGTTTGCTTGTTAATGGTAATGGTGAGAGATGATTGTTTGTTTGTTGATGTTAATGGTGAGAGATGATTGTTTGTTTGTTGATGTTAATGATGAGAGATGATTGTTTGTTTGTTGATGGTAATGGTGAGAGATGATTGTTTGTTTGTTGATGTTAATGGTGAGAGATAATTTTGTGTTTGTTGATGTTAATGGTGAGAGATGATTGGTTTTTTTGTTGATGGCAATGGTGAGAGATGATTGGTTGTTTGTTGATGGTAAAGGTGAGAGATGATTGTTTGTTGATGTTAATGGTGAGAGATGATTGTTTGTTTTTGATGGCAATGGGGAGAGATGATTGTTTGTTTGTTGATGGTAATGGTGAGAGATGATTGTTTGTTTGTTGATGGTAATGGTGAGAGATGATTGTTTGTTTGTTGATGTATATGACGAGAGTTGATTGTTTGTTTGTTGATGGTAATGGTGAGAGATGATTGTTTGTTTGTTGATGGTAATGGTGAGAGATGATTGTTTGTTTGTTGGTGGTAATGGTGAGAGAAGATTGTTTGTTTATTGATGTTAATGGTGAGAGATGGTTGTTTGTTTGTTGATGTTAATGGTGATAGATGATTGTTTGTTGATGGTAATGTTGAGAGATGTTTGTTTGGTTGTTGCTGTTAATGGTGAGATATGATTGTTTGTTTATTGATGGTAATGGTGAAAGATGATTGTTTGTTTGTTGATGGTAATGGTGAGAGATGATTATTTGTTTGTTGATGGTAATGGTGAGAGATGATTGTTTGTGTGTTGATTTTAATGGTGAGATATGATTGTTTGTTTGGTGATGGTAATGGTGAGAGATTACTGTTTGTTTTTTGATGGTAATGGTGAGAGATGATTGTTTGTTTGTTGATGATAATGGTGAGAGATGACTGTTTGTTTGTTGATGGTAATGGTGAGATTGATTGATTGGTAATGGTGAGAGATGATTGTTTGTTTGTTGATGCTAATGGTGAGAGATGATTTTTTGTTTGTTGGTGGTAATGGTGAGAGATGATTGTTTGATTGTTGATGATACTGGTGAGAGAGGATTGTTTGTTTGTTGATGGTAATGGTGAGAGATGACTGTTTGTTTGTTGATGGTAATGGTGAGAGTTGGTTGTTTGTTTGTTGATGTTAATGGTGAGAGATGATTGTTTGTTTGTTGATGGTAATGGTGAAAGATGATTGTTTGTTTGTTGATGGTAATGGTGAGAGATGATTGTTTGTTTGTTGATGGTAATGGTGAGAGATGATTGTTTTTTTGTTGATGGTGATGGTGAGAGGATTGTTTGTTAATGATGTTAATGGCGAGAGATGATTGTTTGTTTGTTGGTGGTAATGGTGAGAGATGATTGTTTGTTTGTTGATGTTAATGGTGAGAGATGATTGTTTGTTTGTTGATGGTAATGGTGAGAGATGATTGTTTGTTTGTTGATGGTAATGGTGAGAGATGATTGTTTGTTTGTTGATGTTAATGGTGAGAGATGATTGTTTGTTTGTTGATGGTAATGGCGAGAGATGATTGTTTGTTTGTTGGTGGTAATGGTGAGAGATGATTGTTTGTTTATTGATGTTAATGGTGAGAGATGGTTGTTTGTTTGTTGATGTTAATGGTGAGATATGATTGTTTGTTGATGTTAATGTTGAGAGATGTTTGTTTGGTTGTTGCTGTTAATGGTGAGATATGATTGTTTGTTTGTTGATGTTAATGGTGAGAGATGATTGTTTGTTTGTTGATGGTAATGGTGAGAGATTACTGTTTGTTTTTTGATGGTAATGGTGAGAGATGATTGTTTGTTTGTTGATGATAATGGTGAGAGATGACTGTTTGTTTGTTGATGGTAATGGTGAGATTGATTGATTGGTAATGGTGAGAGATGATTGTTTGTTTGTTGATGCTAATGGTGAGAGATGATTTTTTTGTTTGTTGATGGTAATGGTGAGAGATGATTGTTTGCTTGTTGATGGTAATGGTGAGATATGACTGTTTGTTTGTTGATGGTAATGGTGAGAGATGACTGTTTGTTTGTTGATGGTAATGGTGAGAGATGATTGTTTGTTTGTTGATGGTGAGAGATGATTGTTTGTTTGTTGATGATAATGGTGAGAGATGATTGTTTGTTTGTTGGTGGTAATGGTGAGAGATGATTGTTTGTTTGTTGATGTTAATGGTGAGAGATGATTGTTTGTTTGTTGATGGTAATGGTGAGAGATGATTGTTTGTTTGTTGATGGTAATGGTGAGAGATGATTGTTTGTTTGTTGATGGTAATGGTGAGAGATGTTTGTTTGTTGATTGTAATGGTGGGAGATGATTGTTTGTTTGTTGATGGTAATGGTGAGAGATGATTGTTTGTTTGTTGATGGTAGTGGTGAGAGATGATTGTTTGTTTGTTGATGGTGAGAGATGATTGTTTGTTTGTTGATGATAATGGTGAGAGATGACTGTTTGTTTGTTGATGGTAATGTTGAGAGATGATTGTTTGTTTGATAATGGTAATGGTGAGAGATGATTGTTTGTTTGTTGATGGTAATGGTGAGAGATGATTGTTTTTTTGTTGGTGGTAATGGTGAGAGATGATTGTTTGTTTGTTGATGGTAATGGTGAGAGATGATTGCTTGTTTGTTGATGGTAATGGTGAGAGATGATTGTTTGTTTGTTGATGGTAATGGTGAGAGATGATTGATTGTTTGTTTGTTGATGGTAGTGGTGAGAGATGATTGTTTGTTGATTAATGGTGAGAGATGATTGTTTGTTTGTTGATGTTAATGGTGACAGATGACTGTTTGTTTGTTGATGATAATGGTGAGAGATGATTGTTTGCTTGTTGATGGTAATGGTGAGATTTGATTGTTTGTTTGTTGATGGTAATGGTGAGAGATTATTGTTTGTTTATTGATGGTAATGGTGAGAGATGATTGTTTGTTTGTTGATTGTAATGGTGACAGATGATTATTTGTTTGTTGATGGTAATGGTGAGAGATGATTGTTTGTTTGTTGATGGTAATGGTGAGAAATGACTGTTTGTTTGTTGATGGTAATGGTGAGAGTTGATTGTTTTTTTGTTGATGTTAATGGTGAGAGATGATTGTTTATTTGTTGATGGTAATGGTGAGAGATGATTGTTTGTTTGTTGATGGTAATGGTGAGAGATGATTGTTTGTTTGTTGCTGGTGATGGTGAGAGGATTGTTTGTTAATGATGGTAATGGCGAGAGATGATTGTTTGTTTGTTGGTGGTAATGGTGAGAGATGATTGTTTGATTGTTGATGGTAATGGTGAGAGATGACTGTTTGTTTGTTGATGGTAATGGTGAGAGTTGGTTGTTTGTTTGTTGATGTTAATGGTGAGAGATGATTGTTTATTTGTTGATGGTAATGGTGAGAGATGATTGTTTGTTTGTTGATGGTAATGGTGAGAGATGATTGTTTGTTTGTTGATGGTAATGGTGAGAGATGATTGTTTGTTTGTTGATGTTAATGGTGAGAGACGATTGTTTGTTTGTTGATGCTAATGGTGAGAGATGACTGTTTGTTTGTTGATGGTAATGGTGAGAGATGACTGTTTGTTTGTTGATGGTAATGGTGAGAGATGATTGTTTGATTGTTGATGGTAATGGTGAGAGTTAATTGTTTGTTTGTTGATGGTAATGGTGAGAGATGATTGTTTGTTTGTTGACGTTAATGGTGAGAGATGATTGTTTGTTTGTTGATGGTAATGGTGAGAGATGACTGTTTCTTTGTTGACGTTAATGGTGAGAGATGATTGTTAATTTGTTGATGGTGATGGTGAGAGATGACTGTTTGTTTTTTGATGGTAATGGTGAGAGATGATTGTTTGTTTGTTGATGGTAATGGTGAGAGTTGGTTTTTTGTTTGTTGATGTTAATGGTGAGAGATGATTGTTTGTTTGTTGATGGTAATGGTGAAAGATGATTGTTTGTTTGTTGATGGTAATGGTGAGAGATGATTGTTTGTTTGTTGATGGTAATGGTGAGAGATGATTGTTTGTTTGTTGATGGTGATGGTGAGAGGATTGTTTGTTAATGATGTTAATGGCAAGAGATGATTGTTTGTTTCTTGGTGGTAATGGTGAGAGATGATTGTTTGTTTGTTGATGTTAATGGTGAGAGATGATTGTTTGTTTGTTGATGGTAATGGTGAGAGATGATTGTTTGTTTGTTGATGGAAATGGTGAGAGATGATTGTTTGTTTGTTGATGTTAATGGTGAGAGATGATTGTTTGTTTGTTGATGGTAATGGCGAGAGATGATTGTTTGTTTATTGATGTTAATGGTGAGAGATGGTTGTTTGTTTGTTGATGTTAATGGTAAGAGATGATTGTTTGTTGATGTTAATGTTGAGAGATGTTTGTTTGGTTGTTGCTGTTAATGGTGAGATATGATTGTTTGTTTGTTGATGTTAATGGTGAGAGATGATTGTTTGTTTGTTGATAGTAATGGTGAGAGATTACTGTTTGTTTTTTGATGGTAATGGTGAGAGATGATTGTTTGTTTGTTGATGATAATGGTGAGAGATGACTGTTTGTTTGTTGATGGTAATGGTGAGATTGATTGATTGGTAATGGTGAGAGATGATTGTTTGTTTGTTGATGCTAATGGTGAGAGATGATTTTTTGTTTGTTGATGGTAATGGTGAGAGAAGATTGTTTGTTTGTTGATGGTAATGGTGAGAGATTATTGTTTGTTTGTTGACGTTAATGGTGAGAGATGATTGTTTGTTTGTTGATGGTAATGGTGAGAGATGACTGTTTCTTTGTTGACGTTAATGGTGAGAGATGATTGTTAATTTGTTGATGGTAATGGTGAGAGATGACTGTTTGTTTTTTGATGGTAATGGTGAGAGATGATTGTTTGTTTGTTGATGGTAATGGTGAGAGTTGGTTGTTTGTTTGTTGATGTTAATGGTGAGAGATGATTGTTTGTTTGTTGATGGTAATGGTGAAAGATGATTGTTTGTTTGTTGATGGTAATGGTGAGAGATGATTGTTTGTTTGTTGATGGTGATGGTGAGAGGATTGTTTGTTAATGATGTTAATGGCGAGAGATGATTGTTTGTTTCTTGGTGGTAATGGTGAGAGATGATTGTTTGTTTGTTGATGTTAATGGTGAGAGATGATTGTTTGTTTGTTGATGGTAATGGTGAGAGATGATTGTTTGTTTGTTGATGGTAATGGTGAGAGATGATTGTTTGTTTGTTGATGTTAATGGTGAGAGATGATTGTTTGTTTGTTGATGGTAATGGCGAGAGATGATTGTTTGTTTGTTGATGGTAATGGTGAGAGTTGGTTGTTTGTTTGTTGATGTTAATGGTGAGAGATGATTGTTTATTTGTTGATGGTAATGGTGAGAGATGATTGTTTGTTTGTTGATGGTAATGGTGAGAGATGATTGTTTGTTTGTTGATGGTAATGGTGAGAGATGATTGTTTGTTTGTTGAAGTTAATGGTGAGAGACGATTGTTTGTTTGTTGATGCTAATGGTGAGAGATGACTGTTTGTTTGTTGATGGTAATGGTGAGAGATGACTGTTTGTTTGTTGATGGTAATGGTGAGAAATGACTGTTTGTTTGTTGATGGTAATGGTGAGAGTTGATTGTTTTTTTGTTGATGTTAATGGTGGGAGATGATTGTTTATTTGTTGATGGTAATGGTGAAAGATGATTGTTTGTTTGTTGATGGTAATGGTGAGATATGATTGTTTGTTTGTTGCTGGTGATGGTGAGAGGATTGTTTGTTAATGATGGTAATGGCGAGACATGATTGTTTGTTTGTTGGTGGTAATGGTGAGAGATGATTGTTTGATTGTTGATGGTAATGGTGAGAGATGACTGTTTGTTTGTTGATGGTAATGGTGAGAGTTGGTTGTTTGTTTGTTGATGTTAATGGTGAGAGATGATTGTTTATTTGTTGATGGTAATGGTGAGAGATGATTGTTTGTTTGTTGATGGTAATGGTGAGAGATGATTGTTTGTTTGTTGATGGTAATGGTGAGAGATGATTGTTTGTTTGTTGAAGTTAATGGTGAGAGACGATTGTTTGTTTGTTGATGCTAATGGTGAGAGATGACTGTTTGTTTGTTGATGGTAATGGTGAGAGATGACTGTTTGTTTGTTGATGGTAATGGTGAGAGATGATTGTTTGTTTGTTGATGGTAATGGTGAGAGTTGATTGTTTGTTTGTTGATGGTAATGGTGAGAGATGATTGTTTGTTTGTTGACGTTAATGGTGAGAGATGATTGTTTGTTTGTTGATGGTAATGGTGAGAGATGACTGTTTCTTTGTTGACGTTAATGGTGAGAGATGATTGTTAATTTGTTGATGGTGATGGTGAGAGATGACTGTTTGTTTTTTAATGGTAATGGTGAGAGATGATTGTTTGTTTGTTGATGGTAATGGTGAGAGTTGGTTGTTTGTTTGTTGATGTTAATGGTGAGAGATGATTGTTTGTTTGTTGATGATAATGGTGAAAGATGATTGTTTGTTTGTTGATGGTAATGGTGAGAGATGATTGTTTGTTTGTTGATGGTAATGGTGAGAGATGATTGTTTGTTTGTTGATGGTGATGGTGAGAGGATTGTTTGTTAATGATGTTAATGGCAAGAGATGATTGTTTGTTTCTTGGTGGTAATGGTGAGAGATGATTGTTTGTTTGTTGATGTTAATGGTGAGAGATGATTGTTTGTTTGTTGATGGTAATGGTGAGAGATGATTGTTTGTTTGTTGATGGTAATGGTGAGAGATGATTGTTTGTTTGTTGATGTTAATGGTGAGAGATGATTGTTTGTTTGTTGATGGTAATGGCGAGAGATGATTGTTTGTTTATTGATGTTAATGGTGAGAGATGGTTGTTTGTTTGTTGATGTTAATGGTAAGAGATGATTGTTTGTTGATGTTAATGTTGAGAGATGTTTGTTTGGTTGTTGCTGTTAATGTTGAGAGATGTTTGTTTGGTTGTTGCTGTTAATGGTGAGATATGATTGTTTGTTTGTTGATGTTAATGGTGAGAGATGATTGTTTGTTTGTTGATGGTAATGGTGAGAGATTACTGTTTGTTTTTTGATGGTAATGGTGAGAGATGATTGTTTGTTTGTTGATGATAATGGTGAGAGATGACTGTTTGTTTGTTGATGGTAATGGTGAGATTGATTGATTGGTAATGGTGAGAGATGATTGTTTGTTTGTTGATGCTAATGGTGAGAGATGATTGTTTGTTGATGGTAATGGTGAGAGATGATTGTTTGTTTGTTGACGTTAATGGTGAGAGATGATTGTTTGTTTGTTGATGGTAATGGTGAGAGATGATTGTTTGTTTGTTGATGGTAATGGTGAGAGATGATTGTTTGTTTGTTGATGGTAATGGTGAGATATGATTGTTTGTTTGTTTGTTGATGGTAGTGGTGAGAGATGATTGTTTGTTGATTAATGGTGAGAGATGATTGTTTGTTTGTTAATGTTAATGGTGAGAGATGATTGTTTGCTTGTTAAAGGTAATGGTGAGATTTGATTGTTTGTTTGTTGATGGTAATGGTGAGAGATTATTGTTTGTTTATTGATGTTAATGGTGAGAGTTGATTGTTTGTTTGTTGATGGTAATGGTGACAGATGATTATTTGTTTGTTGATGGTAATGGTGAGAGATGATTGTTTGTTTGTTGATGGTAATGGTGAGAGATGACTGTTTGTTTGTTGGTGGTAATGGTGAGAGATGATTGTTTGATTGTTGATGATACTGGTGAGAGAGGATTGTTTGTTTGTTGATGGTAATGGTGAGAGATGACTGTTTGTTTGTTGATGGTAATGGTGAAATTGATTGATTGGTAATGGTGAGAGATGCTTGTTTGTTTGTTGATGCTAATGGTGAGAGATGATATTTTGTTTGTTGATGGTAATGGTGAGAGATGATTGTTTGCTTGTTGATGGTAATGGTGAGATATGACTGTTTGTTTGTTGATGGTAATGGTGAGAGATGACTGTTTGTTTGTTGATGGTAATGGTGAGAGATGATTGTTTGTTTGTTGATGGTAATGGTGAGAGATGATTGTTTGTTTGTTGATGGTAATGGTGAGAGATGATGGTTTGTTTGTTGATGTTGACAGATGATTGCTTGCTTGTTGATGATAATGGTGAGAGATGATTGTTTGTTTGTTGATGGTAATGGTGAGAGATGATTGTTTGTTTGTGGATGGTGAGAAATAATTGTTTGTTTGTTGATGATAATGGTGAGAGATGATTGTTTGTTTGTTGATGATAATGGTGAGAGATGATTGCTTGTTTGTTGATGGTAATGGTAAGAGATGATTTTTTGTTTGTTGATGGTAATGGTGAGAGATGATTTTCTGTTTTTTAAGGGTAATGGTGAGAGATGATTGTTTGCTTGTTAATGGTAATGGTGAGAGATGATTGTTTGTTTGTTGATGTTAATGGTGAGAGATGATTGTTTGTTTGTTGATGTTAATGATGAGAGATGATTGTTTGTTTGTTGATGGTAATGGTGAGAGATGATTGTTTGTTTGTTGATGTTAATGGTGAGAGATAATTTTGTGTTTGTTGATGTTAATGGTGAGAGATGATTGGTTTTTTTGTTGATGGCAATGGTGAGAGATGATTGGTTGTTTGTTGATGGTAAAGGTGAGAGATGATTGTTTGTTGATGTTAATGGTGAGAGATGATTGTTTGTTTTTGATGGCAATGGGGAGAGATGATTGTTTGTTTGTTGATGGTAATGGTGAGAGATGATTGTTTGTTTGTTGATGGTAATGGTGAGAGATGATTGTTTGTTTGTTGATGTATATGACGAGAGTTGATTGTTTGTTTGTTGATGGTAATGGTGAGAGATGATTGTTTGTTTGTTGATGGTAATGGTGAGAGATGATTGTTTGTTTGTTGGTGGTAATGGTGAGAGAAGATTGTTTGTTTATTGATGTTAATGGTGAGAGATGGTTGTTTGTTTGTTGATGTTAATGGTGATAGATGATTGTTTGTTGATGGTAATGTTGAGAGATGTTTGTTTGGTTGTTGCTGTTAATGGTGAGATATGATTGTTTGTTTATTGATGGTAATGGTGAAAGATGATTGTTTGTTTGTTGATGGTAATGGTGAGAGATGATTGTTTGTTTGTTGATGGTAATGGTGAGAGATGATTGTTTGTGTGTTGATTTTAATGGTGAGATATGATTGTTTGTTTGGTGATGGTAATGGTGAGAGATTACTGTTTGTTTTTTGATGGTAATGGTGAGAGATGATTGTTTGTTTGTTGATGATAATGGTGAGAGATGACTGTTTGTTTGTTGATGGTAATGGTGAGATTGATTGATTGGTAATGGTGAGAGATGATTGTTTGTTTGTTGATGCTAATGGTGAGAGATGATTTTTTGTTTGTTGGTGGTAATGGTGAGAGATGATTGTTTGATTGTTGATGATACTGGTGAGAGAGGATTGTTTGTTTGTTGATGGTAATGGTGAGAGATGACTGTTTGTTTGTTGATGGTAATGGTGAGAGTTGGTTGTTTGTTTGTTGATGTTAATGGTGAGAGATGATTGTTTGTTTGTTGATGGTAATGGTGAAAGATGATTGTTTGTTTGTTGATGGTAATGGTGAGAGATGATTGTTTGTTTGTTGATGGTAATGGTGAGAGATGATTGTTTTTTTGTTGATGGTGATGGTGAGAGGATTGTTTGTTAATGATGTTAATGGCGAGAGATGATTGTTTGTTTCTTGGTGGTAATGGTGAGAGATGATTGTTTGTTTGTTGATGTTAATGGTGAGAGATGATTGTTTGTTTGTTGATGGTAATGGTGAGAGATGATTGTTTGTTTGTTGATGGTAATGGTGAGAGATGATTGTTTGTTTGTTGATGTTAATGGTGAGAAATGATTGTTTGTTTGTTGATGGTAATGGCGAGAGATGATTGTTTGTTTGTTGGTGGTAATGGTGAGAGATGATTGTTTGTTTATTGATGTTAATGGTGAGAGATGGTTGTTTGTTGATGTTAATGTTGAGAGATGTTTGTTTGGTTGTTGCTGTTAATGGTGAGATATGATTGTTTGTTTGTTGATGTTAATGGTGAGAGATGATTGTTTGTTTGTTGATGGTAATGGTGAGAGATTACTGTTTGTTTTTTGATGGTAATGGTGAGAGATGATTGTTTGTTTGTTGATGATAATGGTGAGAGATGACTGTTTGTTTGTTGATGGTAATGGTGAGATTGATTGATTGGTAATGGTGAGAGATGATTGTTTGTTTGTTGATGCTAATGGTGAGAGATGATTTTTTTGTTTGTTGATGGTAATGGTGAGAGATGATTGTTTGCTTGTTGATGGTAATGGTGAGATATGACTGTTTGTTTGTTGATGGTAATGGTGAGAGATGACTGTTTGTTTGTTGATGGTAATGGTGAGAGATGATTGTTTGTTTGTTGATGGTGAGAGATGATTGTTTGTTTGTTGATGATAATGGTGAGAGATGATTGTTTGTTTGTTGGTGGTAATGGTGAGAGATGATTGTTTGTTTGTTGATGTTAATGGTGAGAGATGATTGTTTGTTTGTTGATGGTAATGGTGAGAGATGATTGTTTGTTTGTTGATGGTAATGGTGAGAGATGATTGTTTGTTTGTTGATGGTAATGGTGAGAGATGTTTGTTTGTTGATTGTAATGGTGGGAGATGATTGTTTGTTTGTTGATGGTAATGGTGAGAGATGATTGTTTGTTTGTTGATGGTAGTGGTGAGAGATGATTGTTTGTTTGTTGATGGTGAGAGATGATTGTTTGTTTGTTGATGATAATGGTGAGAGATGACTGTTTGTTTGTTGATGGTAATGTTGAGAGATGATTGTTTGTTTGATAATGGTAATGGTGAGAGATGATTGTTTGTTTGTTGATGGTAATGGTGAGAGATGATTGTTTTTTTGTTGGTGGTAATGGTGAGAGATGATTGTTTGTTTGTTGATGGTAATGGTGAGAGATGATTGTTTGTTTGTTGATGTTAATGGTGAGAGATGATTGTTTGTTTGTTGATGGTAATGGCGAGAGATGATTGTTTGTTTGTTGGTGGTAATGGCGAGAGATGATTGTTTGTTTATTGATGTTAATGGTGAGAGATGGTTGTTTGTTTGTTGATGTTAATGGTGAGAGATGATTGTTTGTTGATGTTAATGTTGAGAGATGTTTGTTTGGTTGCTGCTGTTAATGGTGAGATATGATTGTTTGTTTGTTGATGTTAATGGTGAGAGATGATTGTTTGTTTGTTGATTGTAATGGTGACAGATGATTATTTGTTTGTTGATGGTAATGGTGAGAGATGATTGTTTGTTTGTTGATGGTAATGGTGAGAAATGACTGTTTGTTTGTTGATGGTAATGGTGAGAGTTGATTGTTTTTTTGTTGATGTTAAAGGTGGGAGATGATTGTTTATTTGTTGATGGTAATGGTGAAAGATGATTGTTTGTTTGTTGATGGTAATGGTGAGATATGATTGTTTGTTTGTTGTTGGTGATGGTGAGAGGATTGTTTGTTAATGATGGTAATGGCGAGACATGATTGTTTGTTTGTTGGTGGTAATGGTGAGAGATGATTGTTTGATTGTTGATGGTAATGGTGAGAGATGACTGTTTGTTTGTTGATGGTAATGGTGAGAGTTGGTTGTTTGTTTGTTGATGTTAATGGTGAGAGATGATTGTTTATTTGTTGATGGTAATGGTGAGAGATGATTGTTTGTTTGTTGATGGTAATGGTGAGAGATGATTGTTTGTTTGTTGATGGTAATGGTGAGAGATGATTGTTTGTTTGTTGAAGTTAATGGTGAGAGACGATTGTTTGTTTGTTGATGCTAATGGTGAGAGATGACTGTTTGTTTGTTGATGGTAATGGTGAGAGATGACTGTTTGTTTGTTGATGGTAATGGTGAGAGATGATTGTTTGTTTGTTGATGGTAATGGTGAGAGTTGATTGTTTGTTTGTTGATGGTAATGGTGAGAGATGATTGTTTGTTTGTTGACGTTAATGGTGAGAGATGATTGTTTGTTTGTTGATGGTAATGGTGAGAGATGACTGTTTCTTTGTTGACGTTAATGGTGAGAGATGATTGTTAATTTGTTGATGGTGATGGTGAGAGATGACTGTTTGTTTTTTAATGGTAATGGTGAGAGATGATTGTTTGTTTGTTGATGGTAATGGTGAGAGTTGGTTGTTTGTTTGTTGATGTTAATGGTGAGAGATGATTGTTTGTTTGTTGATGATAATGGTGAAAGATGATTGTTTGTTTGTTGATGGTAATGGTGAGAGATGATTGTTTGTTTGTTGATGGTAATGGTGAGAGATGATTGTTTGTTTGTTGATGGTGATGGTGAGAGGATTGTTTGTTAATGATGTTAATGGCAAGAGATGATTGTTTGTTTCTTGGTGGTAATGGTGAGAGATGATTGTTTGTTTGTTGATGTTAATGGTGAGAGATGATTGTTTGTTTGTTGATGGTAATGGTGAGAGATGATTGTTTGTTTGTTGATGGTAATGGTGAGAGATGATTGTTTGTTTGTTGATGTTAATGGTGAGAGATGATTGTTTGTTTGTTGATGGTAATGGCGAGAGATGATTGTTTGTTTATTGATGTTAATGGTGAGAGATGGTTGTTTGTTTGTTGATGTTAATGGTAAGAGATGATTGTTTGTTGATGTTAATGTTGAGAGATGTTTGTTTGGTTGTTGCTGTTAATGTTGAGAGATGTTTGTTTGGTTGTTGCTGTTAATGGTGAGATATGATTGTTTGTTTGTTGATGTTAATGGTGAGAGATGATTGTTTGTTTGTTGATGGTAATGGTGAGAGATTACTGTTTGTTTTTTGATGGTAATGGTGAGAGATGATTGTTTGTTTGTTGATGATAATGGTGAGAGATGACTGTTTGTTTGTTGATGGTAATGGTGAGATTGATTGATTGGTAATGGTGAGAGATGATTGTTTGTTTGTTGATGCTAATGGTGAGAGATGATTGTTTGTTGATGGTAATGGTGAGAGATGATTGTTTGTTTGTTGACGTTAATGGTGAGAGATGATTGTTTGTTTGTTGATGGTAATGGTGAGAGATGATTGTTTGTTTGTTGATGGTAATGGTGAGAGATGATTGTTTGTTTGTTGATGGTAATGGTGAGATATGATTGTTTGTTTGTTTGTTGATGGTAGTGGTGAGAGATGATTGTTTGTTGATTAATGGTGAGAGATGATTGTTTGTTTGTTAATGTTAATGGTGAGAGATGATTGTTTGCTTGTTAAAGGTAATGGTGAGATTTGATTGTTTGTTTGTTGATGGTAATGGTGAGAGATTATTGTTTGTTTATTGATGTTAATGGTGAGAGATGATTGTTTGTTTGTTGATGGTAATGGTGACAGATGATTATTTGTTTGTTGATGGTAATGGTGAGAGATGATTGTTTGTTTGTTGATGGTAATGGTGAGAGATGACTGTTTGTTTGTTGGTGGTAATGGTGAGAGATGATTGTTTGATTGTTGATGATACTGGTGAGAGAGGATTGTTTGTTTGTTGATGGTAATGGTGAGAGATGACTGTTTGTTTGTTGATGGTAATGGTGAAATTGATTGATTGGTAATGGTGAGAGATGCTTGTTTGTTTGTTGATGCTAATGGTGAGAGATGATATTTTGTTTGTTGATGGTAATGGTGAGAGATGATTGTTTGCTTGTTGATGGTAATGGTGAGATATGACTGTTTGTTTGTTGATGGTAATGGTGAGAGATGACTGTTTGTTTGTTGATGGTAATGGTGAGAGATGATTGTTTGTTTGTTGATGGTAATGGTGAGAGATGATTGTTTGTTTGTTGATGGTAATGGTGAGAGATGATGGTTTGTTTGTTGATGTTGACAGATGATTGCTTGCTTGTTGATGATAATGGTGAGAGATGATTGTTTGTTTGTTGATGGTAATGGTGAGAGATGATTGTTTGTTTGTGGATGGTGAGAAATAATTGTTTGTTTGTTGATGATAATGGTGAGAGATGATTGTTTGTTTTTTGATGGTAATGGTGAGAGATGATTGTTTGTTTGTTGCTGTTAATGTTGAGAGATGTTTGTTTGGTTGTTGCTGTTAATGGTGAGATATGATTGTTTGTTTGTTGATGTTAATGGTGAGAGATGATTGTTTGTTTGTTGATGGTAATGGTGAGAGATTACTGTTTGTTTTTTGATGGTAATGGTGAGAGATGATTGTTTGTTTGTTGATGATAATGGTGAGAGATGACTGTTTGTTTGTTGATGGTAATGGTGAGATTGATTGATTGGTAATGGTGAGAGATGATTGTTTGTTTGTTGATGCTAATGGTGAGAGATGATTGTTTGTTGATGGTAATGGTGAGAGATGATTGTTTGTTTGTTGACGTTAATGGTGAGAGATGATTGTTTGTTTGTTGATGGTAATGGTGAGAGATGATTGTTTGTTTGTTGATGGTAATGGTGATAGATGATTGTTTGTTTGTTGATGGTAATGGTGAGATATGATTGTTTGTTTGTTTGTTGATGGTAGTGGTGAGAGATGATTGTTTGTTGATTAATGGTGAGAGATGATTGTTTGTTTGTTAATGTTAATGGTGAGAGATGATTGTTTGCTTGTTAAAGGTAATGGTGAGATTTGATTGTTTGTTTGTTGATGGTAATGGTGAGAGATTATTGTTTGTTTATTGATGTTAATGGTGAGAGATGATTGTTTGTTTGTTGATGGTAATGGTGACAGATGATTATTTGTTTGTTGATGGTAATGGTGAGAGATGATTGTTTGTTTGTTGATGGTAATGGTGAGAGATGACTGTTTGTTTGTTGGTGGTAATGGTGAGAGATGATTGTTTGATTGTTGATGATACTGGTGAGAGAGGATTGTTTGTTTGTTGATGGTAATGGTGAGAGATGACTGTTTGTTTGTTGATGGTAATGGTGAAATTGATTGATTGGTAATGGTGAGAGATGCTTGTTTGTTTGTTGATGCTAATGGTGAGAGATGATATTTTGTTTGTTGATGGTAATGGTGAGAGATGATTGTTTGCTTGTTGATGGTAATGGTGAGATATGACTGTTTGTTTGTTGATGGTAATGGTGAGAGATGACTGTTTGTTTGTTGATGGTAATGGTGAGAGATGATTGTTTGTTTGTTGATGGTAATGGTGAGAGATGATTGTTTGTTTGTTGATGGTAATGGTGAGAGATGATGGTTTGTTTGTTGATGTTGACAGATGATTGCTTGCTTGTTGATGATAATGGTGAGAGATGATTGTTTGTTTGTTGATGGTAATGGTGAGAGATGATTGTTTGTTTGTGGATGGTGAGAAATAATTGTTTGTTTGTTGATGATAATGGTGAGAGATGATTGTTTGTTTGTTGATGATAATGGTGAGAGATGATTGCTTGTTTGTTGATGGTAATGGTAAGAGATGATTTTTTGTTTGTTGATGGTAATGGTGAGAGATGATTTTCTGTTTTTTAAGGGTAATGGTGAGAGATGATTGTTTGCTTGTTAATGGTAATGGTGAGAGATGATTGTTTGTTTGTTGATGTTAATGGTGAGAGATGATTGTTTGTTTGTTGATGTTAATGATGAGAGATGATTGTTTGTTTGTTGATGGTAATGGTGAGAGATGATTGTTTGTTTGTTGATGTTAATGGTGAGAGATAATTTTGTGTTTGTTGATGTTAATGGTGAGAGATGATTGGTTTTTTTGTTGATGGCAATGGTGAGAGATGATTGGTTGTTTGTTGATGGTAAAGGTGAGAGATGATTGTTTGTTGATGTTAATGGTGAGAGATGATTGTTTGTTTTTGATGGCAATGGGGAGAGATGATTGTTTGTTTGTTGATGGTAATGGTGAGAGATGATTGTTTGTTTGTTGATGGTAATGGTGAGATATGATTGTTTGTTTGTTGATGTTAATGGTGAGAGATGATTGTTTGTTTGTTGATGGTAATGGTGAGAGATTACTGTTTGTTTTTTGATGGTAATGGTGAGAGATGATTGTTTGTTTGTTGATGATAATGGTGAGAGATGACTGTTTGTTTGTTGATGGTAATGGTGAGATTGATTGATTGGTAATGGTGAGAGATGATTGTTTGTTTGTTGATGCTAATGGTGAGAGATGATTGTTTGTTGATGGTAATGGTGAGAGATGATTGTTTGTTTGTTGACGTTAATGGTGAGAGATGATTGTTTGTTTGTTGATGGTAATGGTGAGAGATGATTGTTTGTTTGTTGATGGTAATGGTGAGAGATGATTGTTTGTTTGTTGATGGTAATGGTGAGATATGATTGTTTGTTTGTTTGTTGATGGTAGTGGTGAGAGATGATTGTTTGTTGATTAATGGTGAGAGATGATTGTTTGTTTGTTAATGTTAATGGTGAGAGATGATTGTTTGCTTGTTAAAGGTAATGGTGAGATTTGATTGTTTGTTTGTTGATGGTAATGGTGAGAGATTATTGTTTGTTTATTGATGTTAATGGTGAGAGATGATTGTTTGTTTGTTGATGGTAATGGTGACAGATGATTATTTGTTTGTTGATGGTAATGGTGAGAGATGATTGTTTGTTTGTTGATGGTAATGGTGAGAGATGACTGTTTGTTTGTTGGTGGTAATGGTGAGAGATGATTGTTTGATTGTTGATGATACTGGTGAGAGAGGATTGTTTGTTTGTTGATGGTAATGGTGAGAGATGACTGTTTGTTTGTTGATGGTAATGGTGAAATTGATTGATTGGTAATGGTGAGAGATGCTTGTTTGTTTGTTGATGCTAATGGTGAGAGATGATATTTTGTTTGTTGATGGTAATGGTGAGAGATGATTGTTTGCTTGTTGATGGTAATGGTGAGATATGACTGTTTGTTTGTTGATGGTAATGGTGAGAGATGACTGTTTGTTTGTTGATGGTAATGGTGAGAGATGATTGTTTGTTTGTTGATGGTAATGGTGAGAGATGATTGTTTGTTTGTTGATGGTAATGGTGAGAGATGATGGTTTGTTTGTTGATGTTGACAGATGATTGCTTGCTTGTTGATGATAATGGTGAGAGATGATTGTTTGTTTGTTGATGGTAATGGTGAGAGATGATTGTTTGTTTGTGGATGGTGAGAAATAATTGTTTGTTTGTTGATGATAATGGTGAGAGATGATTGTTTGTTTGTTGATGATAATGGTGAGAGATGATTGCTTGTTTGTTGATGGTAATGGTAAGAGATGATTTTTTGTTTGTTGATGGTAATGGTGAGAGATGATTTTCTGTTTTTTAAGGGTAATGGTGAGAGATGATTGTTTGCTTGTTAATGGTAATGGTGAGAGATGATTGTTTGTTTGTTGATGTTAATGGTGAGAGATGATTGTTTGTTTGTTGATGTTAATGATGAGAGATGATTGTTTGTTTGTTGATGGTAATGGTGAGAGATGATTGTTTGTTTGTTGATGTTAATGGTGAGAGATAATTTTGTGTTTGTTGATGTTAATGGTGAGAGATGATTGGTTTTTTTGTTGATGGCAATGGTGAGAGATGATTGGTTGTTTGTTGATGGTAAAGGTGAGAGATGATTGTTTGTTGATGTTAATGGTGAGAGATGATTGTTTGTTTTTGATGGCAATGGGGAGAGATGATTGTTTGTTTGTTGATGGTAATGGTGAGAGATGATTGTTTGTTTGTTGATGGTAATGGTGAGAGATGATTGTTTGTTTGTTGATGTATATGACGAGAGTTGATTGTTTGTTTGTTGATGGTAATGGTGAGAGATGATTGTTTGTTTGTTGATGGTAATGGTGAGAGATGATTGTTTGTTTGTTGGTGGTAATGGTGAGAGAAGATTGTTTGTTTATTGATGTTAATGGTGAGAGATGGTTGTTTGTTTGTTGATGTTAATGGTGATAGATGATTGTTTGTTGATGGTAATGTTGAGAGATGTTTGTTTGGTTGTTGCTGTTAATGGTGAGATATGATTGTTTGTTTATTGATGGTAATGGTGAAAGATGATTGTTTGTTTGTTGATGGTAATGGTGAGAGATGATTGTTTGTTTGTTGATGGTAATGGTGAGAGATGATTGTTTGTGTGTTGATTTTAATGGTGAGATATGATTGTTTGTTTGGTGATGGTAATGGTGAGAGATTACTGTTTGTTTTTTGATGGTAATGGTGAGAGATGATTGTTTGTTTGTTGATGATAATGGTGAGAGATGACTGTTTGTTTGTTGATGGTAATGGTGAGATTGATTGATTGGTAATGGTGAGAGATGATTGTTTGTTTGTTGATGCTAATGGTGAGAGATGATTTTTTGTTTGTTGGTGGTAATGGTGAGAGATGATTGTTTGATTGTTGATGATACTGGTGAGAGAGGATTGTTTGTTTGTTGATGGTAATGGTGAGAGATGACTGTTTGTTTGTTGATGGTAATGGTGAGAGTTGGTTGTTTGTTTGTTGATGTTAATGGTGAGAGATGATTGTTTGTTTGTTGATGGTAATGGTGAAAGATGATTGTTTGTTTGTTGATGGTAATGGTGAGAGATGATTGTTTGTTTGTTGATGGTAATGGTGAGAGATGATTGTTTTTTTGTTGATGGTGATGGTGAGAGGATTGTTTGTTAATGATGTTAATGGCGAGAGATGATTGTTTGTTTCTTGGTGGTAATGGTGAGAGATGATTGTTTGTTTGTTGATGTTAATGGTGAGAGATGATTGTTTGTTTGTTGATGGTAATGGTGAGAGATGATTGTTTGTTTGTTGATGGTAATGGTGAGAGATGATTGTTTGTTTGTTGATGTTAATGGTGAGAAATGATTGTTTGTTTGTTGATGGTAATGGCGAGAGATGATTGTTTGTTTGTTGGTGGTAATGGTGAGAGATGATTGTTTGTTTATTGATGTTAATGGTGAGAGATGGTTGTTTGTTGATGTTAATGTTGAGAGATGTTTGTTTGGTTGTTGCTGTTAATGGTGAGATATGATTGTTTGTTTGTTGATGTTAATGGTGAGAGATGATTGTTTGTTTGTTGATGGTAATGGTGAGAGATTACTGTTTGTTTTTTGATGGTAATGGTGAGAGATGATTGTTTGTTTGTTGATGATAATGGTGAGAGATGACTGTTTGTTTGTTGATGGTAATGGTGAGATTGATTGATTGGTAATGGTGAGAGATGATTGTTTGTTTGTTGATGCTAATGGTGAGAGATGATTTTTTTGTTTGTTGATGGTAATGGTGAGAGATGATTGTTTGATTGTTGATGGTAATGGTGAGATATGACTGTTTGTTTGTTGATGATAATGGTGAGAGATGACTGTTTGTTTGTTGATGGTAATGGTGAGAGATGATTGTTTGTTTGTTGATGGTGAGAGATGATTGTTTGTTTGTTGATGATAATGGTGAGAGATGATTGTTTGTTTGTTGGTGGTAATGGTGAGAGATGATTGTTTGTTTGTTGATGTTAATGGTGAGAGATGATTGTTTGTTTGTTGATGGTAATGGTGAGAGATGATTGTTTGTTTGTTGATGGTAATGGTGAGAGATGATTGTTTGTTTGTTGATGGTAATGGTGAGAGATGTTTGTTTGTTGATTGTAATGGTGGGAGATGATTGTTTGTTTGTTGATGGTAATGGTGAGAGATGATTGTTTGTTTGTTGATGGTAGTGGTGAGAGATGATTGTTTGTTTGTTGATGGTGAGAGATGATTGTTTGTTTGTTGATGATAATGGTGAGAGATGACTGTTTGTTTGTTGATGGTAATGTTGAGAGATGATTGTTTGTTTGATAATGGTAATGGTGAGAGATGATTGTTTGTTTGTTGATGGTAATGGTGAGAGATGATTGTTTTTTTGTTGGTGGTAATGGTGAGAGATGATTGTTTGTTTGTTGATGGTAATGGTGAGAGATGATTGTTTGTTTGTTGATGGTAATGGTGAGAGATGATTGTTTGTTTGTTGATGGTAATGGTGAGAGATGATTGATTGTTTGTTTGTTGATGGTAGTGGTGAGAGATGATTGTTTGTTGATTAATGGTGAGAGATGATTGTTTGTTTGTTGATGTTAATGGTGAGAGATGACTGTTTGTTTGTTGATGATAATGGTGAGAGATGATTGTTTGCTTGTTGATGGTAATGGTGAGATTTGTTTGTTTGTTTGTTGATGGTAATGGTGAGAGATTATTGTTTGTTTATTGATGGTAATGGTGAGAGATGATTGTTTGTTTGTTGATTGTAATGGTGACAGATGATTATTTGTTTGTTGATGGTAATGGTGAGAGATGATTGTTTGTTTGTTGATGGTAATGGTGAGAAATGACTGTTTGTTTGTTGATGGTAATGGTGAGAGTTGATTGTTTTTTTGTTGATGTTAATGGTGAGAGATGATTGTTTATTTGTTGATGGTAATGGTGAAAGATGATTGATTGTTTGTTGATGGTAATGGTGAGAGATGATTGTTTGTTTGTTGCTGGTGATGGTGAGAGGATTGTTTGTTAATGATGGTAATGGCGAGAGATGATTGTTTGTTTGTTGGTGGTAATGGTGAGAGATGATTGTTTGATTGTTGATGGTAATGGTGAGAGATGACTGTTTGTTTGTTGATGGTAATGGTGAGAATTGGTTGTTTGTTTGTTGATGTTAATGGTGAGAGATGATTGTTTATTTGTTGATGGTAATGGTGAGAGATGATTGTTTGTTTGTTGATGGTAATGGTGAGAGATGATTGTTTGTTTGTTGATGGTAATGGTGAGAGATGATTGTTTGTTTGTTGATGTTAATGGTGAGAGACGATTGTTTGTTTGTTGATGTTAATGGTGAGAGATGATTGTTTATTTGTTGATGGTAATGGTGAGAGATGATTGTTTGTTTGTTGATGGTAATGGTGAGAGATGATTGTTTGTTTGTTGATGGTAATGGTGAGAGATGACTGTTTGTTTGTTGATGGTAATGGTGAGAGATGATTGTTTGATTGTTGATGGTAATGGTGAGAGTTAATTGTTTGTTTGTTGATGGTAATGGTGAGAGATGATTGTTTGTTTGTTGACGTTAATGGTGAGAGATGATTGTTTGTTTGTTGATGGTAATGGTGAGAGATGACTGTTTCTTTGTTGACGTTAATGGTGAGAGATGATTGTTAATTTGTTGATGGTGATGGTGAGAGATGACTGTTTGTTTTTTGATGGTAATGGTGAGAGATGATTGTTTGTTTGTTGATGGTAATGGTGAGAGATGATTGTTTGTTTGTTGATGGTGATGGTGAGAGGATTGTTTGTTAATGATGTTAATGGCAAGAGATGATTGTTTGTTTCTTGGTGGTAATGGTGAGAGATGATTGTTTGTTTGTTGATGTTAATGGTGAGAGATGATTGTTTGTTTGTTGATGGTAATGGTGAGAGATGATTGTTTGTTTGTTGATGGAAATGGTGAGAGATGATTGTTTGTTTGTTGATGTTAATGGTGAGAGATGATTGTTTGTTTGTTGATGGTAATGGCGAGAGATGATTGTTTGTTTATTGATGTTAATGGTGAGAGATGGTTGTTTGTTTGTTGATGTTAATGGTAAGAGATGATTGTTTGTTGATGTTAATGTTGAGAGATGTTTGTTTGGTTGTTGCTGTTAATGGTGAGATATGATTGTTTGTTTGTTGATGTTAATGGTGAGAGATGATTGTTTGTTTGTTGATGGTAATGGTGAGAGATTACTGTTTGTTTTTTGATGGTAATGGTGAGAGATGATTGTTTGTTTGTTGATGATAATGGTGAGAGATGACTGTTTGTTTGTTGATGGTAATGGTGAGATTGATTGATTGGTAATGGTGAGAGATGATTGTTTGTTTGTTGATGCTAATGGTGAGAGATGATTTTTTGTTTGTTGATGGTAATGGTGAGAGAAGATTGTTTGTTTGTTGATGGTAATGGTGAGAGATTATTGTTTGTTTGTTGACGTTAATGGTGAGAGATGATTGTTTGTTTGTTGATGGTAATGGTGAGAGATGACTGGTTCTTTGTTGACGTTAATGGTGAGAGATGATTGTTAATTTGTTGATGGTAATGGTGAGAGATGACTGTTTGTTTTTTGATGGTAATGGTGAGAGATGATTGTTTGTTTGTTGATGGTAATGGTGAGAGTTGGTTGTTTGTTTGTTGATGTTAATGGTGAGAGATGATTGTTTGTTTGTTGATGGTAATGGTGAAAGATGATTGTTTGTTTGTTGATGGTAATGGTGAGAGATGATTGTTTGTTTGTTGATGGTGATGGTGAGAGGATTGTTTGTTAATGATGTTAATGGCGAGAGATGATTGTTTGTTTCTTGGTGGTAATGGTGAGAGATGATTGTTTGTTTGTTGATGTTAATGGTGAGAGATGATTGTTTGTTTGTTGATGGTAATGGTGAGAGATGATTGTTTGTTTGTTGATGGTAATGGTGAGAGATGATTGTTTGTTTGTTAATGTTAATGGTGAGAGATGATTGTTTGTTTGTTGATGGTAATGGCGAGAGATGATTGTTTGTTTGTTGGTGGTAATGGCGAGAGATGATTGTTTGTTTATTGATGTTAATGGTGAGAGATGGTTGTTTGTTTGTTGATGTTAATGGTGAGAGATGATTGTTTGTTGATGTTAATGTTGAGAGATGTTTGTTTGGTTGCTGCTGTTAATGGTGAGATATGATTGTTTGTTTGTTGATGTTAATGGTGAGAGATGATTGTTTGTTTGTTGATTGTAATGGTGACAGATGATTATTTGTTTGTTGATGGTAATGGTGAGAGATGATTGTTTGTTTGTTGATGGTAATGGTGAGAAATGACTGTTTGTTTGTTGATGGTAATGGTGAGAGTTGATTGTTTTTTTGTTGATGTTAATGGTGGGAGATGATTGTTTATTTGTTGATGGTAATGGTGAAAGATGATTGTTTGTTTGTTGATGGTAATGGTGAGATATGATTGTTTGTTTGTTGCTGGTGATGGTGAGAGGATTGTTTGTTAATGATGGTAATGGCGAGACATGATTGTTTGTTTGTTGGTGGTAATGGTGAGAGATGATTGTTTGATTGTTGATGGTAATGGTGAGAGATGACTGTTTGTTTGTTGATGGTAATGGTGAGAGTTGGTTGTTTGTTTGTTGATGTTAATGGTGAGAGATGATTGTTTATTTGTTGATGGTAATGGTGAGAGATGATTGTTTGTTTGTTGATGGTAATGGTGAGAGGTGATTGTTTGTTTGTTGATGGTAATGGTGAGAGATGATTGTTTGTTTGTTGAAGTTAATGGTGAGAGACGATTGTTTGTTTGTTGATGCTAATGGTGAGAGATGACTGTTTGTTTGTTGATGGTAATGGTGAGAGATGACTGTTTGTTTGTTGATGGTAATGGTGAGAGATGATTGTTTGTTTGTTGATGGTAATGGTGAGAGTTGATTGTTTGTTTGTTGATGGTAATGGTGAGAGATGATTGTTTGTTTGTTGACGTTAATGGTGAGAGATGATTGTTTGTTTGTTGATGGTAATGGTGAGAGATGACTGTTTCTTTGTTGACGTTAATGGTGAGAGATGATTGTTAATTTGTTGATGGTGATGGTGAGAGATGACTGTTTGTTTTTTAATGGTAATGGTGAGAGATGATTGTTTGTTTGTTGATGGTAATGGTGAGAGTTGGTTGTTTGTTTGTTGATGTTAATGGTGAGAGATGATTGTTTGTTTGTTGATGATAATGGTGAAAGATGATTGTTTGTTTGTTGATGGTAATGGTGAGGGATGATTGTTTGTTTGTTGATGGTAATGGTGAGAGATGATTGTTTGTTTGTTGATGGTGATGGTGAGAGGATTGTGTGTTAATGATGTTAATGGCAAGAGATGATTGTTTGTTTGTTGATGGTAATGGTGAGAGATGATTGTTTGTTTGTTGATGTTAATGGTGAGAGATGATTGTTTGTTTGTTGATGGTAATGGCGAGAGATGATTGTTTGTTTATTGATGTTAATGGCAAGAGATGATTGTTTGTTTCTTGGTGGTAATGGTGAGAGATGATTGTTTGTTTGTTGATGTTAATGGTGAGAGATGATTGTTTGTTTGTTGATGGTAATGGTGAGAGATGATTGTTTGTTTGTTGATGGTAATGGTGAGAGATGATTGTTTGTTTGTTGATGTTAATGGTGAGAGATGATTGTTTGTTTGTTGATGGTAATGGCGAGAGATGATTGTTTGTTTATTGATGTTAATGGTGAGAGATGGTTGTTTGTTTGTTGATGTTAATGGTAAGAGATGATTGTTTGTTGATGTTAATGTTGAGAGATGTTTGTTTGGTTGTTGCTGTTAATGTTGAGAGATGTTTGTTTGGTTGTTGCTGTTAATGGTGAGATATGATTGTTTGTTTGTTGATGTTAATGGTGAGAGATGATTGTTTGTTTGTTGATGGTAATGGTGAGAGATTACTGTTTGTTTTTTGATGGTAATGGTGAGAGATGATTGTTTTTTTGTTGATGATAATGGTGAGAGATGACTGTTTGTTTGTTGATGGTAATGGTGAGATTGATTGATTGGTAATGGTGAGAGATGATTGTTTGTTTGTTGATGCTAATGGTGAGAGATTATTTTTTGTTTGTTGATGGTAATGGTGAGAGATGATTGTTTGTTTGTTGATGGTAATGGTGAGAGATTATTGTTTGTTTGTTGACGTTAATGGTGAGAGATGATTGTTTGTTTGTTGATGGTAATGGTGAGAGATGATTGTTTCTTTGTTGACGTTAATGGTGAGAGATGATTGTTAATTTGTTGATGGTAATGGTGAGAGATGACTGTTTGTTTTTTGATGGTAATGGTGAGAGATGATTGTTTGTTTGTTGATGGTAATGGTGAGAGTTGGTTGTTTGTTTGTTGATGTTAATGGTGAGAGATGATTGTTTGTTTGTTGATGGTAATGGTGAAAGATGATTGTTTGTTTGTTGATGGTAATGGTGAGAGATGATTGTTTGTTTGTTGATGGTGATGGTGAGAGGATTGTTTGTTAATGATGTTAATGGCGAGAGATGATTGTTTGTTTCTTGGTGGTAATGGTGAGAGATGATTGTTTGTTTGTTGATGTTAATGGTGAGAGATGATTGTTTGTTTTTTGATGGTAATGGTGAGAGATGATTGTTTGTTTGTTGATGGTAATGGTGAGAGATGATTGTTTGTTTGTTGATGTTAATGGTGAGAGATGATTGTTTGTTTGTTGATGGTAATGGTGAGAGATGACTGTTTCTTTGTTGACGTTAATGGTGAGAGATGATTGTTAATTTGTTGATGGTGATGGTGAGAGATGACTGTTTGTTTTTTGATGGTAATGGTGAGAGATGATTGTTTGTTTGTTGATGGTAATGGTGAGAGTTGGTTGTTTGTTTGTTGATGTTAATGGTGAGAGATGATTGTTTGTTTGTTGATGATAATGGTGAAAGATGATTGTTTGTTTGTTGATGGTAATGGTGAGAGATGATTGTTTGTTTGTTGATGGTAATGGTGAGAGATGATTGTTTGTTTGTTGATGTTAATGGTGAGAGATGATTGTTTGTTTGTTGATGGTAATGGCGAGAGATGATTGTTTGTTTATTGATGTTAATGGCAAGAGATGATTGTTTGTTTCTTGGTGGTAATGGTGAGAGATGATTGTTTGTTTGTTGATGTTAATGGTGAGAGATGATTGTTTGTTTGTTGATGGTAATGGTGAGAGATGATTGTTTGTTTGTTGATGGTAATGGTGAGAGATGATTGTTTGTTTGTTGATGTTAATGGTGAGAGATGATTGTTTGTTTGTTGATGGTAATGGCGAGAGATGATTGTTTGTTTATTGATGTTAATGGTGAGAGATGGTTGTTTGTTTGTTGATGGTGATGATGAGAGGATTATTTGTTAATGATGTTAATGGCGAAAGATGATTGTTTGTTTCTTGGTGATAATGGTGAGAGATGATTGTTTGTTTGTTGATGTTAATGGTGAGAGATGATTGTTTGTTTGTTGATGGTAATGGTGAGAGATGATTGTTTGTTTGTTGATGGTAATGGTGAGAGATGATTGTTTGTTTGTTGATGTTAATGGTGAGAGATGATTGTTTGTTTGTTGATGGTAATGGCGAGAGATGATTGTTTGTTTGTTGGTGGTAATGGCGAGAGATGATTGTTTGTTTGTTGATGGTAATGGTGAGAGATGATTGTTTGTTTGTTGATGGTAATGGTGAGAGATGATTGTTTGTTTGTTGATGTTAATGGTGAGAGATGATTGTTTGTTTGTTGATGGTAATGGCGAGAGATGATTGTTTGTTTATTGATGTTAATGGCAAGAGATGATTGTTTGTTTCTTGGTGGTAATGGTGAGAGATGATTGTTTGTTTGTTGATGTTAATGGTGAGAGATGATTGTTTGTTTGTTGATGGTAATGGTGAGAGATGATTGTTTGTTTGTTGATGGTAATGGTGAGAGATGATTGTTTGTTTGTTGATGTTAATGGTGAGAGATGATTGTTTGTTTGTTGATGGTAATGGCGAGAGATGATTGTTTGTTTATTGATGTTAATGGTGAGAGATGGTTGTTTGTTTGTTGATGTTAATGGTAAGAGATGATTGTTTGTTGATGTTAATGTTGAGAGATGTTTGTTTGGTTGTTGCTGTTAATGGTGAGATATGATTGTTTGTTTGTTGATGTTAATGGTGAGAGATGATTGTTTGTTTGTTGATGGTAATGGTGAGAGATTACTGTTTGTTTTTTGATGGTAATGGTGAGAGATGATTGTTTGTTTGATGATGATAATGGTGAGAGATGACTGTTTGTTTGTTGATGGTAATGGTGAGATTGATTGATTGGTAATGGTGAGAGATGATTGTTTGTTTGTTGATGCTAATGGTGAGAGATGATTTTTTGTTTGTTGATGGTAATGGTGAGAGATGATTGTTTGTTTGTTGATGGTAATGGTGAGAGATTATTGTTTGTTTGTTGACGTTAATGGTGAGAGATGATTGTTTGTTTGTTGATGGTAATGGTGAGAGATGATTGTTTCTTTGTTGACGTTAATGGTGAGAGATGATTGTTAATTTGTTGATGGTAATGGTGAGAGATGACTGTTTGTTTTTTGATGGTAATGGTGAGAGATGATTGTTTGTTTGTTGATGGTAATGGTGAGAGTTGGTTGTTTGTTTGTTGATGTTAATGGTGAGAGATGATTGTTTGATGGTTGATGGTAATGGTGAAAGATGATTGTTTGTTTGTTGATGGTAATGGTGAGAGATGATTGTTTGTTTGTTGATGGTGATGGTGAGAGGATTGTTTGTTAATGATGTTAATGGCGAGAGATGATTGTTTGTTTCTTGGTGGTAATGGTGAGAGATGATTGTTTGTTTGTTGATGTTAATGGTGAGAGATGATTGTTTGTTTGTTGATGGTAATGGTGAGAGATGATTGTTTGTTTGTTGATGGTAATGGTGAGAGATGATTGTTTGTTTGTTGATGTTAATGGTGAGAGATGATTGTTTGTTTGTTGATGGTAATGGCGAGAGATGATTGTTTGTTTGTTGGTGGTAATGGCGAGAGATGATTGTTTGTTGATGTTAATGTTGAGAGATGTTTGTTTGGTTGTTGCTGTTAATGGTGAGATATGATTGTTTGTTTGTTGATGTTAATGGTGAGAGATGATTGTTTGTTTGTTGATGGTAATGGTGAGAGATTACTGTTTGTTTTTTGATGTTAATGGTGAGAGTTGATTGTTTGTTTGTTGATGGTAATGGCGAGAGATGATTGTTTGTTTGTTGGTGGTAATGGTGAGAGATGGTTGTCTGTTTGTTGATGTTAATGGTGAGAGATGATTGTTTGTTGATGTTAATGTTGAGAGATGTTTGTTTGGTTGTTGCTGTTAATGGTGAGATATGATTGTTTGTTTGTTGATGTTAATGGAGAAAGATGATTGTTTGTTTGTTGATGGTAATGGTGAGAGATTACTGTTTGTTTTTTGATGGTAATGGTGAGAGATGATTGTTTCTTTATTGATAATAATGGTGAGAGATGACTGTTTGTTTGTTGATGGTAATGGTGAGATTGATTGATTGGTAATGGTGAGAGATGATTGTTTGTTTGTTGATGCTAATGGTGAGAGATGATTTTTTTGTTTGTTGATGGTAATGGTGAGAGATGATTGTTTGCTTGTTGATGGTAATGGTGAGATATGACTGTTTGTTTGTTGATGGTAATGGTGAGAGATGACTGTTTGTTTGTTGATGGTAATGGTGAGAGATGATTGTTTGTTTGTTGATGGTGAGAGATGATTGTTTGTTTGTTGATGATAATGGTGAGAGATGATTGTTTGTTTGTTGGTGGTAATGGTGAGAGATGATTGTTTGTTTGTTGATGTTAATGGTGAGATATGATTGTTTGTTTGTTGATGGTAATGGTGAGAGATGATTGTTTGTTTGTTGATGGTAATGGTGAGAGATGATTGTTTGTTTGTTGATGGTAATGGTGAGAGATGTTTGTTTGTTGATTGTAATGGTGGGAGATGATTGTTTGTTTGTTGATGGTAATGGTGAGAGATGATTGTTTGTTTGTTGATGGTAGTGGTGAGCGATGATTGTTTGTTTGTTGATGGTGAGAGATGATTGTTTGTTTGTTGATGATAATGGTGAGAGATGACTGTTTGTTTGTTGATGGTAATGTTGAGAGATGATTGTTTGTTTGATAATGGTAATGGTGTGAGATGATTGTTTGTTTGTTGATGGTAATGGTGAGAGATGATTATTTTTTTGTTGGTGGTAATGGTGAGAGATGATTGTTTGTTTGTTGATGGTAATGGTGAGAGATGATTGTTTGTTTGTTGATGGTAATGGTGAGAGATGATTGTTTGTTTGTTGATGGTAATGGTGAGAGATGATTGATTGTTTGTTTGTTGATGGTAGTGGTGAGAGATGATTGTTTGTTGATTAATGGTGAGAGATGATTGTTTGTTTGTTGATGTTAATGGTTAGAGATGACTGTTTGTTTGTTGATGATAATGGTGAGATTTGATTGTTTGTTTGTTGATGGTAATGGTGAGAGATTATTGTTTGTTTATTGATGGTAATGGTGAGAGATGATTGTTTGTTTGTTGATTGTAATGGTGACAGATGATTATTTGTTTGTTGATGGTAATGGTGAGAGATGATTGTTTGTTTGTTGATGGTAATGGTGAAAAATGACTGTTTGTTTGTTGATGGTAATGGTGAGAGTTGATTGTTTTTTTGTTCATGTTAATGGTGAGAGATGATTGTTTATTTGTTGATGGTAATGGTGAAAGATGATTGTTTGTTTGTTGATGGTAATGGTGAGAGATGATTGTTTGTTTGTTGCTGGTGATGGTGAGAGGATTGTTTGTTAATGATGGTAATGGCGAGAGATGATTGTTTGTTTGTTGGTGGTAATGGTGAGAGATGATTGTTTGATTGTTGATGGTAATGGTGAGAGATGACTGTTTGTTTGTTGATGGTAATGGTGAGAGTTGGTTGTTTGTTTGTTGATGTTAATGGTGAGAGATGATTGTTTATTTGTTGATGGTAATGGTGAGAGATGATTGTTTGTTTGTTGATGGTAATGGTGAGAGATGATTGTTTGTTTGATGATGGTAATAGTGAGAGATGATTGTTTGTTTGTTGATGTTAATGGTGAGAGACGATTGTTTGTTTGTTGATGCTAATGGTGAGAGATGACTGTTTGTTTGTTGATGGTAATGGTGAGAGATGACTGTTTGTTTGTTGATGGTAATGGTAAGAGATGATTGTTTGTTTGTTGATGGTAATGGTGAGAGTTGATTGTTTGCTTGTTGATGGTAATGGTGAGAGATGATTGTTTGTTTGTTGACGTTAATGGTGAGAGATGATTGTTTGTTTGTTGATGGTAATGGTGAGAGTTGGTTGTTTGTTTGTTGATGATAATGGTGAGAGATGATTGTTTGTTTGTTGATGGTAATGGTGAAAGATGATTGTTTGTTTGTTGATGGTAATGGTGAGAGATGATTGTTTGTTTGTTGATGGTAATGATGAGAGATGATTGTTTGTTTGTTGATGGTGATGGTGAGAGGATTGTTTGTTAATGATGTTAATGGCGAGAGATGATTGTTTGTTTCTTGGTGGTAATGGTGAGAGATGATTGTTTGTTTGTTGATGTTAATGGTGAGAGATGATTGTTTGTTTGTTGATGGTAATGGTGAGAGATGATTGTTTGTTTGTTGATGGTAATGGTGAGAGATGATTGTTTGTTTGTTGATGTTAATGGTGAGAGATGATTGTTTGTTTGTTGATGGTAATGGCGAGAGATGATTGTTTGTTTATTGATGTTAATGGTGAGAGATGGTTGTGTGTTTGTTGATGTTAATGGTAAGAGATGATTGTTTGTTGATGTTAATGTTGAGAGATGTTTGTTTGGTTGTTGCTGTTAATAGTGAGATATGATTGTTTGTTTGTTGATGTTAATGGTGAGAGATGATTGTTTGTTTGTTGATGGTAATGGTGAGAGATTACTGTTTGTTTTTTGATGGTAATGGTGAGAGATGATTGTTTGTTTGTTGATGATAATGGTGAGAGATGACTGTTTGTTTGTTGATGGTAATGGTGAGATTGATTGTTTGGTAATGGTGAGAGATGATTGTTTGTTTGTTGATGCTAATGGTGAGAGATGATTTTTTTTTGTTGATGGTAATGGTGAGAGATGATTATTTGTTTGTTGATGGTAATGGTGAGAGATTATTGTTTGTTTGTTGACGTTAATGGTGAGAGATGATTGTTTGTTTTTTAATGGTAATGGTGAGAGATGACTGTTTCTTTGTTGACGTTAATGGTGAGAGATGATTGTTAATTTGTTGATGGTAATGGTGAGAGATGACTGTTTGTTTTTTGATGGTAATGGTGAGAGATGATTGTTTTTTTGTTGATGGTAATGGTGAGAGTTGGTTGTTTGTTTGTTGATGTTAATGGTGAGAGATGATTGTTTGTTTGTTGATGGTAATGGTGAAAGATGATTGTTTGTTTGTTGATGGTAATGGTGAGAAATGATTGTTTGTTTGTTGATGGTGATGGTGAGAGGATTGTTTGTTAATGATGTTAATGGCGAGAGATGATTGTTTGTTTCTTGGTGGTAATGGTGAGAGATGATTGTTTGTTTGTTGATGTTAATGGTGAGAGATGATTGTTTGTTTGTTGATGGTAATGGTGAGAGATGATTGTTTGTTTGTTGATGGTAATGGTGAGAGATGATTGTTTGTTTGTTGATGTTAATGGTGAGAGATGATTGTTTGTTTGTTGATGGTAATGGCGAGAGATGATTGTTTGTTTGTTGGTGGTAATGGTGAGAGATGATTGTTTGTTTATTGATGTTAATGGTGAGAGATGGTTGTTTGTTTGTTGATGTTAATGGTGAGAGATGATTGTTTGTTGATGTTAATGTTGAGAGATGTTTGCTTGGTTGTTGCTGTTAATGGTGAGATATGATTGTTTGTTTGTTGATGTTAATGGTGAGAGATGATTGTTTGTTTGTTGATGGTAATGGTGAGAGATTACTGTTTGTTTTTTGATGTTAATGGTGAGAGATGATTGTTTGTTTGTTGATGATAATGGTGAGAGATGACTGTTTGTTTGTTGATGGTAATGGTGAGATTGATTGATTGGTAATGGTGAGAGATGATTGTTTGTTTGTTGTTGCTAATGGTGAGAGATGATTTTTTGTTTGTTGTTGGTAATGGTGAGAGATGATTGTTTGCTAGTTGATGGTAATGGTGAGATATGACTGTTTGTTTGTTGATGGTAATGGTGAGAGATGATTGTTTGTTTGTTGATGTTAATGGTGAGAAATGATTGTTTGTTTCTTGGTGGTAATGGTGAGAGATGATTGTTTGTTTGTTGATGTTAATGGTGAGAGATGATTGTTTGTTTGTTGATGGTAATGGTGAGAGATGATTGTTTGTTTGTTGATGTTAATGGTGAGATATGATTGTTTGTTTGTTGATGGTAATAGCCAGAGATGATTGTTTATTTGTTGGTGGTAATGGTGAGAGATGACTGTTTGTTTGTTGATGGTAATGGTGAGATTGATTGATTGGTAATGGTGAGAGATGACTGTTTGTTTGTTAATGCTAATGGTGAGAGATGATTTTTTTGTTTGTTGATGGTAATGGTGAGAGATGATTGTTTGCTTGTTGATGGTAATGGTGAGATATGACTGTTTGTTTGTTGATAGTAATGGTGAGAGCTGACTGTTTGTTTGTTGATGGTAATGGTGAGAGATGATTGTTTGTTTGTTGATGGTGAGAGATGATTGTTTGTTTGTTGATGATAATGGTGAGAGATGATTGTTTGTTTGTTGGTGGTAATGGTGAGAGATGATTGTTTGTTTGTTGATGTTAATGGTGAGAGATGATTGTTTGTTTGTTGATGGTAATGGTGAGAGATGATTGTTTGTTTGTTGATGGTAATGGTGAGAGATGATTGTTTGTTTGTTGATGGTAATGGTGAGAGATGTTTGTTTGTTGATGGTAATGGTGAGAGATGATTGTTTGTTTGTTGATGGTAATGGTGAGAGATGATTGTTTGTTTGTTGATGGTAGTGGTGAGAGAAGATTGTTTGTTTGTTGATGGTGAGAGATGATTGTTTGTTTGTTGATGATAATGGTGAGAGATGACTGTTTGTTTGTTGATGGTAATGGTGAGAGATGATTGTTTGTTTGATGATGGTAATGGTGAGAGATGATTGTTTGTTTGTTGATGGTAATGGTGAGAGATGATTGTTTGTTTGTTGGTGGTAATGGTGAGAGATGATTGTTTGTTTGTTGATGGTAATGGTGAGAGATGATTGTTTGTTTGTTGATGGTAATGGTGATAGATGATTGTTTGTTTGTTGATGGTAATGGTGAGAGATGATTGATTGTTTGTTTGTTAATGGTAGTGGTGAGAGATGATTGTTTGTTGATTAATGGTGAGAGGTGATTGTTTGTTTGTTGATGTTAATGGTGAGAGATGAGTGTTTGTTTGTTGATGATAATGGTGAGAGATGATTGTTTGTTTGTTGATGGTAATGGTGAGAGATTACTGTTTGTTTTTTGATGGTAATGGTGAGAGATGATTGTTTGTTTGTTGATGATAATGGTGAGAGATGACTGTTTGTTTGTTGATGGTAATGGTGAGATTGATTGATTGGTAATGGTGAGAGATGATTGTTTGTTTGTTGATGCTAATGGTGAGAGATGATTTTTTGTTTGTTGATGGTAATGGTGAGAGATGATTGTTTGTTTGTTGATGGTAATGGTGAGAGATTATTGTTTGTTTGTTGACGTTAATGGTGAGAGATGATTGTTTGTTTTTTAATGGTAATGGTGAGAGATGACTGTTTCTTTGTTGACGTTAATGGTGAGAGATGATTGTTAATTTGTTGATGGTAATGGTGAGAGATGACTGTTTGTTTTTTGATGGTAATGGTGAGAGATGATTGTTTTTTTGTTGATGGCAATGGTGAGAGTTGGTTGTTTGTTTGTTGATGTTAATGGTGAGAGATGATTGTTTGTTTGTTGATGGTAATGGTGAAAGATGATTGTTTGTTTGTTGATGGTAATGGTGAGAAATGATTGTTTGTTTGTTGATGGTGAAGGTGAGAGGATTGTTTGTTAATGATGTTAATGGCGAGAGATGATTGTTTGTTTCTTGGTGGTAATGGTGAGAGATGATTGTTTGTTTGTTGATGTTAATGGTGAGAGATGATTGTTTGTTTGTTGATGGTAATGGTGAGAGATGATTGTTTGTTTGTTGATGGTAATGGTGAGAGATGATTGTTTGTTTGTTGATGTTAATGGTGAGAGATGATTGTTTGTTTGTTGATGGTAATGGCGAGAGATGATTGTTTGTTTGTTGGTGGTAATGGTGAGAGATGATTGTTTGTTTATTGATGTTAATGGTGAGAGATGGTTGTTTGTTTGTTGATGTTAATGGTGAGAGATGATTGTTTGTTGATGTTAATGTTGAGAGATGTTTGCTTGGTTGTTGCTGTTAATGGTGAGATATGATTGTTTGTTTGTTGATGTTAATGGTGAGAGATGATTGTTTGTTTGTTGATGGTAATGGTGAGAGATTACTGTTTGTATTTTGATGTTAATGGTGAGAGATGATTGTTTGTTTGTTGATGATAATGGTGAGAGATGACTGTTTGTTTGTTGATGGTAATGGTGAGATTGATTGATTGGTAATGGTGAGAGATGATTGTTTGTTTGTTGTTGCTAATGGTGAGAGATGATTTTTTGTTTGTTGTTGGTAATGGTGAGAGATGATTGTTTGCTAGTTGATGGTAATGGTGAGATATGACTGTTTGTTTGTTGATGGTAATGGTGAGAGATGATTGTTTGTTTGTTGATGTTAATGGTGAGAAATGATTGTTTGTTTCTTGGTGGTAATGGTGAGAGATGATTGTTTGTTTGTTGATGTTAATGGTGAGAGATGATTGTTTGTTTGTTGATGGTAATGGTGAGAGATGATTGTTTGTTTGTTGATGTTAATGGTGAGATATGATTGTTTGTTTGTTGATGGTAATAGCCAGAGATGATTGTTTATTTGTTGGTGGTAATGGTGAGAGATGATTGTTTGTTTATTGATGTTAATGGTGAGAGATGGTTGTTTGTTTGTTGTTGTTAATGGTGAGAGATGATTGTTTATTGATGTTAATGTTGAGAGATGTTTGTTTGGTTGTTGCTGTTAATGGAGAGATATGATTGTTTGTTTGTTGATGTTAATGGTGAGAGATGATTGTTTGTTTGTTGATGGTAATGATGAGAGATTACTGTTTGTTTTTTGATGGTAATGGTGAGAGATGATTGTTTGTTTGTTGATGATAATGGTGAGAGATGACTGTTTGTTTGTTGATGGTAATGGTGAGATTGATTGATTGGTAATTGGTGAGAGATGACTGTTTGTTTGTTAATGCTAATGGTGAGAGATGATTTTTTTGTTTGTTGATGGTAATGGTGAGAGATGATTGTTTGCTTGTTGATGGTAATGGTGAGATATGTCTGTTTGTTTGTTGATAGTAATGGTGAGAGATGACTGTTTGTTTGTTGATGGTAATGGTGAGAGATGATTGTTTGTTTGTTGATGGTGAGAGATGATTGTTTGTTTGTTGATGATAATGGTGAGAGATGATTGTTTGTTTGTTGGTGGTAATGGTGAGAGATGATTGTTTGTTTGTTGATGTTAATGGTGAGAGATGATTGTTTGTTTGTTGATGGTAATGGTGAGAGATGATTGTTTGTTTGTTGATGGTAATGGTGAGAGATGATTGTTTGTTTGTTGATGCTAATGGTGAGAGATGTTTGTTTGTTGATGGTAATGGTGGGAGATGATTGTTTGTTTGTTGATGGTAATGGTGAGAGATGATTGTTTGTTTGTTGATGGTAGTGGTGAGAGAAGATTGTTTGTTTGTTGATGGTGAGAGATGATTATTTGTTTGTTGATGATAATGGTGAGAGATGACTGTTTGTTTGTTGATGGTAAATGGTGAGAGATGATTGTTTGTTTTGATGATGGTAATGGTGAGAGATGATTGTTTGTTTGTTGATGTTAATGGTGAGAGATGATTGTTTGTTTGTTGGTGGTAATGGTGAGAGATGATTGTTTGTTTGTTGATGGTAATGGTGAGAGATGATTGTTTGTTTGTTGATGGTAATGGTGATAGATGATTGTTTGTTTGTTGATGGTAATGGTGAGAGATGATTGATTGTTTGTTTGTTGATGGTAGTGGTGAGAGATGATTGTTTGTTGATTAATGTGAGAGGTGATTGTTTGTTTGTTGATGTTAATGGTGAGAGATGAGTGTTTGTTTGTTGATGATAATGGTGAGAGATGATTGTTTGCTTGTTGATGGTAATGGTGAGATTTGATTCTTTGTTTGTTGATGGTAATGGTGAGAGATTATTGTTTGTTTATTGATGGTAATGGTGAGAGATGATTGTTTGTTTGTTGATGGTAATGGTGACAGATGATTATTTGTTTGTTGATGGTAATGGTGAGAGATGATTGTTTGTTTGTTGATGGTAATGGTGAGAAATGACTGTTTGTTTGTTGATGGTAATGGTGAGAGTTGATTGTTTGTTTGTTGATGTTAATGGTGAGAGATGATTGTTTATTTGTTGATGGTAATGGTGAAAGATGATTGTTTGTTTGTTTATGGTAATGGTGAGAGATGATTGTTTGTTTGTTGATGTTAATGGTGAGAGACGATTGTTTGTTGTTGATGCTAATGGTGAGAGATGATTGTTTGTTGATGGTAATGGTGAGAGATGATTGTTTGTTTGTTGACGTTAATGGTGAGAGATGATTGTTTGTTTGTTGATGGTAATGGTGAGAGATGATTGTTTGTTTGTTGATGGTAATGGTGAGAGATGTTTCTTTGTTGATGGTAATGGTGGGAGATGATTGTTTGTTTGTTGATGGTAATGGTGAGAGATGATTGTTTGTTTGTTGATGGTAGTGGTGAGAGATGATTGTTTGTTTGTGATGGTGAGAGATGATTGTTTGTTTGTTGATGATAATGGTGAGAGATGACTGTTTGTTTGTTGATGGTAATGGTGAGAGATGATTGTTTGTTTGATGATGGTAATGGTGAGAGATGATTGTTTGTTTGTTGATGGTAATGGTGAGAGATGATTGTTTGTTTGTTGGTGGGTAATGTGAGAGATGATTGTTTGTTTGTTGATGGTAATGGTGAGAGATGATTGTTTGTTTGTTGATGGTAATGGTGAGAGATGATTGTTTGTTTGTTGATGGTAATGGTGAGAGATGATTGATTGTTTGTTTGTTGATGGTAGTGGTGAGAGATGATTGTTTGTTGATTAATGGTGAGAGATGATTGTTTGTTTGTTGATGTTAATGGTGAGAGATGACTGTTTGTTTGTTGATGATAATGGTGAGAGATGATTGTTTGCTTGTTGATGGTAATGGTGAGATTTGATTGTTTGTTTGTTGATGGTAATGGTGAGAGATTATTGTTTGTTTATTGATGGTAATGGTGAGAGATGATTGTTTGTTTGTTGATGATAATGGTGACAGATGATTATTTGTTTGTTGATGGTAATGGTAAGAGATGATTGTTTGTTTGTTGATGGTAATGGTGAGAAATGACTGTTTTTTTGTTGATGGTAATGGTGAGAGTTGATTGTTTGTTTGTTGATGTTAATGGTGAGAGATGATTGTTTATTTGTTGATGGTAATGGTGAAAGATGATTGTTTGTTTGTTGATTGTAATGGTGAGAGATGATTGTTTGTTTGTTGCTGGTGATGGTGAGAGGATTGTTTGTTAATGATGGTAATGGCGAGAGATGATTGTTTGTTTGTTGGTGGTAATGGGTGAGAGATGATTGTTTGATTGTTGATGGTAATAGCGAGAGATGATTGTTTATTTGTTGGTGGTAATGGTGAGAGATGATTGTTTGTTTATTGATGTTAATGGTGAGAGATGATTGTTTATTGATGTTAATGTTGAGAGATGTTTGTTTGGTTGTTGCTGTTAATGGTGAGATATGATTGTTTGTTTGTTGATGTTAATGGTGAGAGATGATTGTTTGTTTGTTGATGGTAATGATGAGAGATTACTGTTTGTTTTTTGATGGTAATGGTGAGAGATGATTGTTTTGTTTGTTGATGATATTGTAAGAGATGACTGTTTGTTTGTTGATGGTAATGGTGAGATTGATTGATAGGTAATGGTGAGAGATGATTGTTTGTTTGTTGATGCTAATGGTGAGAGATGATTTTTTTGTTTGTTGATGGTAATGGTGAGAGATGATTGTTTGCTTGTTGATGGTAATGGTGAGATATGACTGTTTGTTTGTTGATAGTAATGGTGAGAGATGACTGTTTGTTTGTTGATGGTAATGGTGAGAGATGATTGTTTGTTTGTTGATGGTGAGAGATGAATGTTTGTTTGTTGATGATAATGGTGAGAGATGATTGTTTGTTTGTTGGTGGTAATGGTGAGAGATGATTGTTTGTTTGTTGATGTTAATGGTGAGAGATGATTGTTTGTTTGTTGATGGTAATGGTGAGAGATGATTGTTTGTTTGTTGATGGTAATGGTGAGAGATGATTGTTTGTTTGTTGATGGTAATGGTGAGAGATGTTTGTTTGTTGATGGTAATGGTGGGAGATGATTGTTTGTTTGTTGATGGTAATGGTGAGAGATGATTGTTTGTTTGTTGATGGTAGTGGTGAGAGAAGATTGTTTGTTTGTTGATGGTGAGAGATGATTGTTTGTTTGTTGATGATAATGGTGAGAGATGACTGTTTGTTTGTTGATGGTAATGGTGAGAGATGATTGTTTGTTTGATGATGGTAATGGTGAGAGATGATTGTTTGTTTGTTGATGGTAATGGTGAGAGATGATTGTTTGTTTGTTGGTGGTAATGGTGAGAGATGATTGTTTGTTTGTTGATGGTAATGGTGAGAGATGATTGTTTGTTTGTTGATGGTAATGGTGATAGATGATTGTTTGTTTGTTGATGGTAATGGTGAGAGATGATTGATTGTTTGTTTGTTGATGGTAGTGGTGAGAGATGATTGTTTGTTGATTAATGGTGAGAGGTGATTGTTTGTTTGTTGATGTTAATGGTGAGAGATGAGTGTTTGTTTGTTGATGATAATGGTGAGAGATGATTGTTTGCTTGTTGATGGTAATGGTGAGATTTGATTGTTTGTTTGTTGATGGTAATGGTGAGAGATTATTGTTTGTTTATTGATGGTAATGGTGAGAGATGATTGTTTGTTTGTTGATGGTAATGGTGACAGATGATTATTTGTTTGTTGATGGTAATGGTGAGAGATGATTGTTTGTTTGTTGATGGTAATGGTGAGAAATGACTGTTTGTTTGTTGATGGTAATGGTGAGAGTTGATTGTTTGTTTGTTGATGTTAATGGTGAGAGATGATTGTTTATTTGTTGATGGTAATGGTGAAAGATGATTGTTTGTTTGTTGCTGGTGATGGTGAGAGGATTGTTTGTTAATGATGGTAATGGCGAGAGATGATTGTTTGTTTGTTGGTGGTAATGGTGAGAGATGATTGTTTGATTGTTGATGGTAATGGTGAGAGATGACTGTTTGTTTGTTGATGGTAATGGTGAGAGTTGGTTGTTTGTTTGTTGATGTTAATGGTGAGAGATGATTGTTTATTTGTTGATGGTAATGGTGAGAGATGATTGTTTGTTTGTTGATGGTAATGGTGAGAGATGATTGTTTGTTTGTTGATGGTAATGGTGAGAGATGATTGTTTGTTTGTTGATGTTAATGGTGAGAGACGATTGTTTGTTTGTTGATGCTAATGGTGAGAGATGATTGTTTGTTGATGGTAATGATGAGAGATGATTGTTTGTTTGTTGACGTTAATGGTGAGAGATGATTGTTTGTTTGTTGATGGTAATGGTGAGAGATGATTGTTTGTTTGTTGATGGTAATGGTGAGAGATGTTTGTTTGTTGATGGTAATGGTGGGAGATGATTGTTTGTTTGTTGATGGTAATGGTGAGAGATGATTGTTTGTTTGTTGATGGTAGTGGTGAGAGATGATTGTTTGTTTGTTGATGGTGAGAGATGATTGTTTGTTTGTTGATGATAATGGTGAGAGATGACTGTTTGTTTGTTGATGGTAATGGTGAGAGATGATTGTTTGTTTGATGATGGTAATGGTGAGAGATGATTGTTTGTTTGCTGATGGTAATGGTGAGAGATGATTGTTTGTTTGTTGGTGGTAATGGTGAGAGATGATTGTTTGTTTGTTGATGGTAATGGTGAGAGATGATTGTTTGTTTGTTGATGGTAATGGTGAGAGATGATTGTTTGTTTGTTGATGGTAATGGTGAGAGATGATTGATTGTTTGTTTGTTGATGGTAGTGGTGAGAGATGATTGTTTGTTGATTAATGGTGAGAGATGATTGTTTGTTTTTTGATGTTAATGGTGAGAGATGACTGTTTGTTTGTTGATGATAATGGTGAGAGATGATTGTTTGCTTGTTGATGGTAATGGTGAGATTTGATTGTTTGTTTGTTGATGCTAATGGTGAGAGATTATTGTTTGTTTATTGATGGTAATGGTGAGAGATGATTGTTTGTTTGTTGATGATAATGGTGACAGATGATTATTTGTTTGTTGATGGTAATGGTGAGAGATGATTGTTTGTTTGTTGATGGTAATGGTGAGAAATGACTGTTTGTTTGTTGATGGTAATGGTGAGATTGATTGATTGGTAATGGTGAGAGATGATTGTTTGTTTGTTGATGCTAATGGTGAGAGATGATTTTTTTGTTTGTTGATGGTAATGGTGAGAGATGATTGTTTGCTTGTTGATGGTAATGGTGAGATATGACTGTTTGTTTGTTGATAGTAATGGTGAGAGATGACTGTTTGTTTGTTGATGGTAATGGTGAGAGATGATTGTTTGTTTGTTGATGGTGAGAGATGATTGTTTGTTTGTTGATGATAATGGTGAGAGATGATTGTTTGTTTGTTGGTGGTAATGGTGAGAGATGATTGTTTGTTTGTTGATGTTAATGGTGAGAGATGATTGTTTGTTTGTTGATGGTAATGGTGAGAGATGATTGTTTGTTTGTTGATGGTAATGGTGAGAGATGATTGTTTGTTTGTTGATGGTAATGGTGAGAGATGTTTGTTTGTTGATGGTAATGGTGGGAGATGATTGTTTGTTTGTTGATGGTAATGGTGAGAGATGATTGTTTGTTTGTTGATGGTAGTGGTGAGAGAAGATTGTTTGTTTGTTGATGGTGAGAGATGATTGTTTGTTTGTTGATGATAATGGTGAGAGATGACTGTTTGTTTGTTGATGGTAATGGTGAGAGATGATTGTTTGTTTGATGATGGTAATGGTGAGAGATGATTGTTTGTTTGTTGATGGTAATGGTGAGAGATGATTGTTTGTTTGTTGGTGGTAATGGTGAGAGATGATTGTTTGTTTGTTGATGGTAATGGTGAGAGATGATTGTTTGTTTGTTGATGGTAATGGTGATAGATGATTGTTTGTTTGTTGATGGTAATGGTGAGAGATGATTGATTGTTTGTTTGTTGATGGTAGTGGTGAGAGATGATTGTTTGTTGATTAATGGTGAGAGGTGATTGTTTGTTTGTTGATGTTAATGGTGAGAGATGAGTGTTTGTTTGTTGATGATAATGGTGAGAGATGATTGTTTGCTTGTTGATGGTAATGGTGAGATTTGATTGTTTGTTTGTTGATGGTAATGGTGAGAGATTATTGTTTGTTTATTGATGGTAATGGTGAGAGATGATTGTTTGTTTGTTGATGGTAATGGTGACAGATGATTATTTGTTTGTTGATGGTAATGGTGAGAGATGATTGTTTGTTTGTTGATGGTAATGGTGAGAGTTGATTGTTTGTTTGTTGATGTTAATGGTGAGAGATGATTGTTTATTTGTTGATGGTAATGGTGAAAGATGATTGTTTGTTTGTTGCTGGTGATGGTGAGAGGATTGTTTGTTAATGATGGTAATGGCGAGAGATGATTGTTTGTTTGTTGGTGGTAATGGTGAGAGATGATTGTTTGATTGTTGATGGTAATGGTGAGAGATGACTGTTTGTTTGTTGATGGTAATGGTGAGAGTTGGTTGTTTGTTTGTTGATGTTAATGGTGAGAGATGATTGTTTATTTGTTGATGGTAATGGTGAGAGATGATTGTTTGTTTGTTGATGGTAATGGTGAGAGATGATTGTTTGTTTGTTGATGGTAATGGTGAGAGATGATTGTTTGTTTGTTGATGTTAATGGTGAGAGACGATTGTTTGTTTGTTGATGCTAATGGTGAGAGATGATTGTTTATTGATGGTAATGATGAGAGATGATTGTTTGTTTGTTGACGTTAATGGTGAGAGATGATTGTTTGTTTGTTGATGGTAATGGTGAGAGATGATTGTTTGTTTGTTGATGGTAATGGTGAGAGATGTTTGTTTGTTGATGGTAATGGTGGGAGATGATTGTTTGTTTGTTGATGGTAATGGTGAGAGATGATTGTTTGTTTGTTGATGGTAGTTCTGAGAGATGATTGTTTGTTTGTTGATGGTGAGAGATGATTGTTTGTTTGTTGATGATAATGGTGAGAGATGACTGTTTGTTTGTTGATGGTAATGGTGAGAGATGATTGTTTGTTTGATGATGGTAATGGTGAGAGATGATTGTTTGTTTGCTGATGGTAATGGTGAGAGATGATTGTTTGTTTGTTGGTGGTAATGGTGAGAGATGATTGTTTGTTTGTTGATGGTAATGGTGAGAGATGATTGTTTGTTTGTTGATGGTAATGGTGAGAGATGATTGTTTGTTTGTTGATGGTAATGGTGAGAGATGATTGATTGTTTGTTTGTTGATGGTAGTGGTGAGAGATGATTGTTTGTTGATTAATGGTGAGAGATGATTGTTTGTTTGTTGATGTTAATGGTGAGAGATGACTGTTTGTTTGTTGATGATAATGGTGAGAGATGATTGTTTGCTTGTTGATGGTAATGGTGAGATTTGATTGTTTGTTTGTTGATGCTAATGGTGAGAGATTATTGTTTGTTTATTGATGGTAATGGTGAGAGATGATTGTTTCTTTGTTGATGATAATGGTGACAGATGATTATTTGTTTGTTGATGGTAATGGTGAGAGATGATTGTTTGTTTGTTGATGGTAATGGTGAGAAATGACTGTTTGTTTGTTGATGGTAATGGTGAGAGTTGATTGTTTGTTTGTTGATGTTAATGGTGAGAGATGATTGTTTATTTGTTGATGGTAATGGTGAAAGATGATTGTTTGTTTGTTGATGGTAATGGTGAGAGATGATTGTTTGTTTGTTGCTGGTGATGGTGAGAGGATTGTTTGTTAATGATGGTAATGGCGAGAGATGATTGTTTGTTTGTTGGTGGTAATGGTGAGAGATGATTGTTTGATTGTTGATGGTAATGGTGAGAGATGATTGTTTGTTTGTTGATGGTAATGGTGAGAGTTGGTTGTTTGTTTGTTGATGTTAATGGTGAGAGATGATTGTTTATTTGTTGATGGTAATGGTGAGAGATGATTGTTTGTTTGTTGATGGTAATGGTGAGAGATGATTGTTTGTTTGTTGATGGTAATGGTGAGAGATGATTGTTTGTTTGTTGATGGTAATGGTGAGAGATGATTGTTTGTTTGTTGACGTTAATGGTGAGAGATGATTGTTAATTTGTTGATGGTAATGGTGAGAGATGACTGTTTGTTTTTTGATGGTAATGGTGAGAGATGATTGTTTGTTTGTTGATGGTAATGGTTAGAGTTGGTTGTTTGTTTGTTGATGTTAATGGTGAGAGATGATTGTTTGTTTGTTGATGGTAATGGTGAAAGATGATTGTTTCTTTGTTGATGGTAATGGTGAGAGATGATTGTTTGTTTGTTGATGGTAATGGTGAGAGATGATTGTTTGTTTATTGATGTTAATGGTGAGAGATGGTTGTTTGTTTGTTGATGTTAATGGTGAGAGATGATTGTTTGTTGATGTTAATGTTGAGAGATGTTTGTTTGGTTGTTGCTGTTAATGGTGAGATATGATTGTTTGTTTGTTGATGTTAATGGTGAGAGATGATTGTTTGTTTGTTGATGGTAATGGTGAGAGATTACTATTTGTTTTTTGATGGTAATGGTGAGAGATGATTGTTTGTTTGTTGATGATAATGGTGAGAGATGACTGTTTGTTTGTTGATGGTAATGGTGAGATTGATTGATGGTAATGGTGAGAGATGATTGTTTGTTTGATGCTAGCTAATGGTGAGAGATGATTTTTTGTTTGTTGATGGTAATGGTGAGAGATGATTGTTTGTTTGTTGATGGTAATGGTGAGAGATGATTGTTTGTTTGTTGACATTAATGGTGAGAGATGATTGTTTGTTTGTTGATGGTAATGGTGAGAGATGACTGTTTCTTTGTTGACGTTAATGGTGAGAGATGATTGTTAATTTGTTGATGGTAATGGTGAGAGATGACTGTTTGTTTTTTGATGGTAATGGTGAGAGATGATTGTTTGTTTGTTGATGGTAATGGTGAGAGTTGGTTGTTTGTTTGTTGATGTTAATGGTGAGAGATGATTGTTTGTTTGTTGATGGTAATGGTGAAAGATGATTGTTAGTTTGTTGATGGTAATGGTGAGAGATGATTGTTTGTTTGTTGATGGTAATGGTGAGAGATGATTGTTTGTTTGTTGATGGTGATGGTGAGAGGATTGTTTGTTAATGATGTTAATGGTCAGAGATGATTGTTTGTTTGTTGATGGTAATGGTGAGAGATGACTGTTTCTTTGTTGACGTTAATGGTGAGAGATGATTGTTAATTTGTTGATGGTAATGGTGAGAGATGACTGTTTGTTTTTTGATGGTAATGGTGAGAGATGATTGTTTGTTTGTTGATGGTAATGGTGAAAGATGATTGTTTGTTTGTTGATGGTAATGGTGAGAGATGATTGTTTGTTGATTGTAATGGTGGGAGATGATTGTTTGTTTGTTGATGGTAATGGTGAGAGATGATTGTTTGTTTGTTGATGGTAATGGTGAGAGATGATTGTTTGTTTGTTGATGTTAATGGTGAGAGATGATTGTTTGTTTGTTGATGGTAATGGCGAGAGATGATTGTTTGTTTGTTGATGGTAATGGTGAGAGATGATTGTTTGTTTATTGATGTTAATGGTGAGAGATGGTTGTTTGTTTGTTGATGTTAATGGTGAGAGATGATTGTTTGTTGATGTTAATGTTGAGAGATGTTTGCTTGGTTGTTGCTGTTAATGGTGAGATATGATTGTTTGTTTGTTGATGTTAATGGTGAGAGATGATTGTTTGTTTGTTGATGATAATGGTGAGAGATGACTGTTTGTTTGTTGATGGTAATGGTGAGATTGATTGATTGGTAATGGTGAGAGATGATTGTTTGTTTGTTGTTGCTAATGGTGAGAGTTGATTTTTTGTTTGTTGTTGGTAATGGTGAGAGATGATTGTTTGCTAGTTGATGGTAATGGTGAGATATGACTGTTTGTTTGTTGATGGTAATGGTGAGAGATGATTGTTTGTTTCTTGGTGGTAATGGTGAGAGATGATTGTTTGTTTGTTGATGTTAATGGTGAGAGATGATTGTTTGTTTGTTGATGGTAATGGTGAGAGATGATTGTTTGTTTGTTGATGGTAATGGTGAGAGATGATTGTTTGTTTGTTGATGTTAATGGTGAGATATGATTGTTTGTTTGTTGATGGTAATAGCCAGAGATGATTGTTTATTTGTTGGTGGTAATGGTGAGAGATGATTGTTTGTTTATTGATGTTAATGGTGAGAGATGGTTGTTTGTTTGTTGATGTTAATGGTGAGAGATGATTGTTTATTGATGTTAATGTTGAGAGATGTTTGTTTGGTTGTTGCTGTTAATGGTGAGATATGATTGTTTGTTTGTTGATGTTAATGGTGAGAGATGATTGTTTGTTTGTTGATGGTAATGATGAGAGATTACTGTTTGTTTTTTGATGGTAATGGTGAGAGATGACTGTTTGTTTGTTAATGCTAATGGTGAGAGATGATTTTTTTGTTTGTTGATGGTAATGGTGAGAGATGATTGTTTGCTTGTTGATGGTAATGGTGAGATATGACTGTTTGTTTGTTGATAGTAATGGTGAGAGCTGACTGTTTGTTTGTTGATGGTAATGGTGAGAGATGATTGTTTGTTTGTTGATGGTGAGAGATGATTGTTTGTTTGTTGATGATAATGGTGAGAGATGATTGTTTGTTTGTTGGTGGTAATGGTGAGAGATGATTGTTTGTTTGTTGATGTTAATGGTGAGAGATGATTGTTTGTTTGTTGATGGTAATGGTGAGAGATGATTGTTTGTTTGTTGATGGTAATGGTGAGAGATGATTGTTTGTTTGTTGATGGTAATGGTGAGAGATGTTTGTTTGTTGATGGTAATGGTGGGAGATGATTGTTTGTTTGTTGATGGTAATGGTGAGAGATGATTGTTTGTTTGTTGATGGTAGTGGTGAGAGAAGATTGTTTGTTTGTTGATGGTGAGAGATGATTGTTTGTTTGTTGATGATAATGGTGAGAGATGACTGTTTGTTTGTTGATGGTAATGGTGAGAGATGATTGTTTGTTTGATGATGGTAATGGTGAGAGATGATTGTTTGTTTGTTGATGGTAATGGTGAGAGATGATTGTTTGTTTGTTGGTGGTAATGGTGAGAGATGATTGTTTGTTTGTTGATGGTAATGGTGAGAGATGATTGTTTGTTTGTTGATGGTAATGGTGATAGATGATTGTTTGTTTGTTGATGGTAATGGTGAGAGATGATTGATTGTTTGTTTGTTAATGGTAGTGGTGAGAGATGATTGTTTGTTGATTAATGGTGAGAGGTGATTGTTTGTTTGTTGATGTTAATGGTGAGAGATGAGTGTTTGTTTGTTGATGATAATGGTGAGAGATGATTGTTTGTTTGTTGATGGTAATGGTGAGAGATTACTGTTTGTTTTTTGATGGTAATGGTGAGAGATGATTGTTTGTTTGTTGATGATAATGGTGAGAGATGACTGTTTGTTTGTTGATGGAAATGGTGAGATTGATTGATTGGTAATGGTGAGAGATGATTGTTTGTTTGTTGATGCTAATGGTGAGAGATGATTTTTTGTTTGTTGATGGTAATGGTGAGAGATGATTGTTTGTTTGTTGATGGTAATGGTGAGAGATTATTGTTTGTTTGTTGACGTTAATGGTGAGAGATGATTGTTTGTTTTTTAATGGTAATGGTGAGAGATGACTGTTTCTTTGTTGACGTTAATGGTGAGAGATGATTGTTAATTTGTTGATGGTAATGGTGAGAGATGACTGTTTGTTTTTTGATGGTAATGGTGAGAGATGATTGTTTTTTTGTTGATGGCAATGGTGAGAGTTGGTTGTTTGTTTGTTGATGTTAATGGTGAGAGATGATTGTTTGTTTGTTGATGGTAATGGTGAAAGATGATTGTTTGTTTGTTGATGGTAATGGTGAGAAATGATTGTTTGTTTGTTGATGGTGAAGGTGAGAGGATTGTTTGTTAATGATGTTAATGGCGAGAGATGATTGTTTGTTTCTTGGTGGTAATGGTGAGAGATGATTGTTTGTTTGTTGATGTTAATGGTGAGAGATGATTGTTTGTTTGTTGATGGTAATGGTGAGAGATGATTGTTTGTTTGTTGATGGTAATGGTGAGAGATGATTGTTTGTTTGTTGATGTTAATGGTGAGAGATGATTGTTTGTTTGTTGATGGTAATGGCGAGAGATGATTGTTTGTTTGTTGGTGGTAATGGTGAGAGATGATTGTTTGTTTATTGATGTTAATGGTGAGAGATGGTTGTTTGTTTGTTGATGTTAATGGTGAGAGATGATTGTTTGTTGATGTTAATGGTGAGAGATGTTTGCTTGGTTGTTGCTGTTAATGGTGAGATATGATTGTTTGTTTGTTGATGTTAATGGTGAGAGATGATTGTTTGTTTGTTGATGGTAATGGTGAGAGATTACTGTTTGTATTTTGATGTTAATGGTGAGAGATGATTGTTTGTTTGTTGATGATAATGGTGAGAGATGACTGTTTGTTTGTTGATGGTAATGGTGAGATTGATTGATTGGTAATGGTGAGAGATGATTGTTTGTTTGTTGTTGCTAATGGTGAGAGATGATTTTTTGTTTGTTGTTGGTAATGGTGAGAGATGATTGTTTGCTAGTTGATGGTAATGGTGAGATATGACTGTTTGTTTGTTGATGGTAATGGTGAGAGATGATTGTTTGTTTGTTGATGTTAATGGTGAGAAATGATTGTTTGTTTCTTGGTGGTAATGGTGAGAGATGATTGTTTGTTTGTTGATGTTAATGGTGAGAGATGATTGTTTGTTTGTTGATGGTAATGGTGAGAGATGATTGTTTGTTTGTTGATGGTAATGGTGAGAGATGATTGTTTGTTTGTTGATGTTAATGGTGAGATATGATTGTTTGTTTGTTGATGGTAATAGCCAGAGATGATTGTTTATTTGTTGGTGGTAATGGTGAGAGATGATTGTTTGTTTATTGATGTTAATGGTGAGAGATGGTTGTTTGTTTGTTGTTGTTAATGGTGATAGATGATTGTTTATTGATGTTAATGTTGAGAGATGTTTGTTTGGTTGTTGCTGTTAATGGTGAGATATGATTGTTTGTTTGTTGATGTTAATGGTGAGAGATGATTGTTTGTTTGTTGATGGTAATGATGAGAGATTACTGTTTGTTTTTTGATGGTAATGGTGAGAGATGATTGTTTGTTTGTTGATGATAATGGTGAGAGATGACTGTTTGTTTGTTGATGGTAATGGTGAGATTGATTGATTGGTAATTGGTGAGAGATGACTGTTTGTTTGTTAATGCTAATGGTGAGAGATGATTTTTTTGTTTGTTGATGGTAATGGTGAGAGATGATTGTTTGCTTGTTGATGGTAATGGTGAGATATGACTGTTTGTTTGTTGATAGTAATGGTGAGAGATGACTGTTTGTTTGTTGATGGTAATGGTGAGAGATGATTGTTTGTTTGTTGATGGTGAGAGATGATTGTTTGTTTGTTGATGATAATGGTGAGAGATGATTGTTTGTTTATTGATGTTAATGGTGAGAGATGATTGTTTATTGATGTTAATGGTGAGAGATGATTGTTTGTTTGTTGATGGTAATGGTGAGAGATGATTGTTTGTTTGTTGATGGTAATGGTGAGAGATGATTGTTTGTTTGTTGATGGTAATGGTGAGAGATGTTTGTTTGTTGATGGTAATGGTGGGAGATGATTGTTTGTTTGTTGATGGTAATGGTGAGAGATGATTGTTTGTTTGTTGATGGTAGTGGTGAGAGAAGATTGTTTGTTTGTTGATGGTGAGAGATGATTGTTTGTTTGTTGATGATAATGGTGAGAGATGACTGTTTGTTTGTTGATGGTAATGGTGAGAGATGATTTTTTGTTTGATGATGGTAATGGTGAGAGATGATTGTTTGTTTGTTGATGTTAATGGTGAGAGATGATTGTTTGTTTGTTGGTGGTAATGGTGAGAGATGATTGTTTGTTTGTTAATGGTAATGGTGAGAGATGATTGTTTGTTTGTTGATGGTAATGGTGATAGATGATTGTTTGTTTGTTGATGGTAATGGTGAGAGATGATTGATTGTTTGTTTGTTGATGGTAGTGGTGAGAGATGATTGTTTGTTGATTAATGGTGTGAGGTGATTGTTTGTTTGTTGATGTTAATGGTGAGAGATGAGTGTTTGTTTGTTGATGATAATGGTGAGAGATGATTGTTTGCTTGTTGATGGTAATGGTGAGATTTGATTCTTTGTTTGTTGATGGTAATGGTGAGAGATTATTGTTTGTTTATTGATGGTAATGGTGAGAGATGATTGTTTGTTTGTTGATGATAATGGTGACAGATGATTATTTGTTTGTTGATGGTAATGGTGAGAGATGATTGTTTGTTTGTTGATGGTAATGGTGAGAAATGACTGTTTGTTTGTTGATGGTAATGGTGAGAGTTGATTGTTTGTTTGTTGATGTTAATGGTGAGAGATGATTGTTTATTTGTTGATGGTAATGGTGAAAGATGACTGTTTGTTTGTTGATTGTAATGGTGAGAGATGACTGTTTGTTTGTTGATGGTAATGGTGAGAGATGATTGTTTGTTTGTTGATGGTGAGAGATGATTGTTTGTTTGTTGATTATAATGGTGAGAGATGATTGTTTGTTTATTGATGTTAATGGTGAGAGATGATTGTTTATTGATGTTAATGGTGAGAGATGATTGTTTGTTTGTTGATGGTAATGGTGAGAGATGATTGTTTGTTTGTTGATGGTAATGGTGAGAGATGATTGTTTGTTTGTTGATGGTAATGGTGAGAGATGTTTGTTTGTTGATGGTAATGGTGGGAGATGATTGTTTGTTTGTTGATGGTAATGGTGAGAGATGATTGTTTGTTTGTTGATGGTAGTGGTGAGAGAAGATTGTTTGTTTGTTGATGGTGAGAGATGATTGTTTGTTTGTTGATGATAATGGTGAGAGATGACTGTTTGTTTGTTGATGGTAATGGTGAGAGATGATTTTTTGTTTGATGATGGTAATGGTGAGAGATGATTGTTTGTTTGTTGATGTTAATGGTGAGAGATGATTGTTTGTTTGTTGGTGGTAATGGTGAGAGATGATTGTTTGTTTGTTAATGGTAATGGTGAGAGATGATTGTTTGTTTGTTGATGGTAATGGTGATAGATGATTGTTTGTTTGTTGATGGTAATGGTGAGAGATGATTGATTGTTTGTTTGTTGATGGTAGTGGTGAGAGATGATTGTTTGTTGATTAATGGTGAGAGGTGATTGTTTGTTTGTTGATGTTAATGGTGAGAGATGAGTGTTTGTTTGTTGATGATAATGGTGAGAGATGATTGTTTGCTTGTTGATGGTAATGGTGAGATTTGATTCTTTGTTTGTTGATGGTAATGGTGAGAGATTATTGTTTGTTTATTGATGGTAATGGTGAGAGATGATTGTTTGTTTGTTGATGATAATGGTGACAGATGATTATTTGTTTGTTGATGGTAATGGTGAGAGATGATTGTTTGTTTGTTGATGGTAATGGTGAGAAATGACTGTTTGTTTGTTGATGGTAATGGTGAGAGTTGATTGTTTGTTTGTTGATGTTAATGGTGAGAGATGATTGTTTATTTGTTGATGGTAATGGTGAAAGATGATTGTTTGTTTGTTGATTGTAATGGTGAGAGATGATTGTTTGTTTGTTGCTGGTGATGGTGAGAGGATTGTTTGTTAATGATGGTAATGGCGAGAGATGATTGTTTGTTTGTTGGTGGTAATGGTGAGAGATGATTGTTTGATTGTTGATGGTAATAGCGAGAGATGATTGTTTATTTGTTGGTGGTAATGGTGAGAGATGATTGTTTGTTTATTGATGTTAATGGTGAGAGATGATTGTTTATTGATGTTAATGGTGAGAGATGATTGTTTGTTTGTTGATGGTAATGGTGAGAGATGATTGTTTGTTTGTTGATGGTAATGGTGAGAGATGATTGTTTGTTTGTTGATGGTAATGGTGAGAGATGTTTGTTTGTTGATGGTAATGGTGGGAGATGATTGTTTGTTTGTTGATGGTAATGGTGAGAGATGATTGTTTGTTTGTTGATGGTAGTGGTGAGAGAAGATTGTTTGTTTGTTGATGGTGAGAGATGATTGTTTGTTTGTTGATGATAATGGTGAGAGATGACTGTTTGTTTGTTGATGGTAATGGTGAGAGATGATTTTTTGTTTGATGATGGTAATGGTGAGAGATGATTGTTTGTTTGTTGATGTTAATGGTGAGAGATGATTGTTTGTTTGTTGGTGGTAATGGTGAGAGATGATTGTTTGTTTGTTAATGGTAATGGTGAGAGATGATTGTTTGTTTGTTGATGGTAATGGTGATAGATGATTGTTTGTTTGTTGATGGTAATGGTGAGAGATGATTGATTGTTTGTTTGTTGATGGTAGTGGTGAGAGATGATTGTTTGTTGATTAATGGTGAGAGGTGATTGTTTGTTTGTTGATGTTAATGGTGAGAGATGAGTGTTTGTTTGTTGATGATAATGGTGAGAGATGATTGTTTGCTTGTTGATGGTAATGGTGAGATTTGATTCTTTGTTTGTTGATGGTAATGGTGAGAGATTATTGTTTGTTTATTGATGGTAATGGTGAGAGATGATTGTTTGTTTGTTGATGGTAATGGTGACAGATGATTATTTGTTTGTTGATGGTAATGGTGAGAGATGATTGTTTGTTTGTTGATGGTAATGGTGAGAAATGACTGTTTGTTTGTTGATGGTAATGGTGAGAGTTGATTGTTTGTTTGTTGATGTTAATGGTGAGAGATGATTGTTTATTTGTTGATGGTAATGGTGAAAGATGATTGTTTGTTTGTTTATGGTAATGGTGAGAGATGATTGTTTGTTTGTTGATGTTAATGGTGAGAGACGATTGTTTGTTTGTTGATGCTAATGGTGAGAGATGATTGTTTGTTGATGGTAATGGTGAGAGATGATTGTTTGTTTGTTGACGTTAATGGTGAGAGATGATTGTTTGTTTGTTGATGGTAATGGTGAGAGATGATTGTTTGTTTGTTGATGGTAATGGTGAGAGATGTTTCTTTGTTGATGGTAATGGTGGGAGATGATTGTTTGTTTGTTGATGGTAGTGGTGAGAGATGATTGTTTGTTTGTTGATGGTGAGAGATGATTGTTTGTTTGTTGATGATAATGGTGAGAGATGACTGTTTGTTTGTTGATGGTAATGGTGAGAGATGAATGTTTGTTTGATGATGGTAATGGTGAGAGATGATTGTTTGTTTGTTGATGGTAATGGTGAGAGATGATTGTTTGTTTGTTGGTGGTAATGGTGAGAGATGATTGTTTGTTTGTTGATGGTAATGGTGAGAGATGATTGTTTGTTTGTTGATGGTAATGGTGAGAGATGATTGTTTGTTTGTTGATGGTAATGGTGAGAGATGATTGATTGTTTGTTTGTTGATGGTAGTGGTGAGAGATGATTGTTTGTTGATTAATGGTGAGAGATGATTGTTTGTTTGTTGATGTTAATGGTGAGAGATGACTGTTTGTTTGTTGATGATAATGGTGAGAGATGATTGTTTGCTTGTTGATGGTAATGGTGAGATTTGATTGTTTGTTTGTTGATGGTAATGGTGAGAGATTATTGTTTGTTTATTGATGGTAATGGTGAGAGATGATTGTTTGTTTGTTGATGATAATGGTGACAGATGATTATTTGTTTGTTGATGGTAATGGTGAGAGATGATTGTTTGTTTGTTGATGGTAATGGTGAGAAATGACTGTTTGTTTGTTGATGGTAATGGTGAGAGTTGATTGTTTGTTTGTTGATGTTAATGGTGAGAGATGATTGTTTATTTGTTGATGGTAATGGTGAAAGATGATTGTTTGTTTGTTGATTGTAATGGTGAGAGATGATTGTTTGTTTGTTGCTGGTGATGGTGAGAGGATTGTTTGTTAATGATGGTAATGGCGAGAGATGATTGTTTGTTTGTTGGTGGTAATGGTGAGAGATGATTGTTTGATTGTTGATGGTAATAGCGAGAGATGATTGTTTATTTGTTGGTGGTAATGGTGAGAGATGATTGTTTGTTTATTGATGTTAATGGTGAGAGATGATTGTTTATTGATGTTAATGTTGAGAGATGTTTGTTTGGTTGTTGCTGTTAATGGTGAGATATGATTGTTTGTTTGTTGATGTTAATGGTGAGAGATGATTGTTTGTTTGTTGATGGTAATGATGAGAGATTACTGTTTGTTTTTTGATGGTAATGGTGAGAGATGATTGTTTGTTTGTTGATGATAATGGTAAGAGATGACTGTTTGTTTGTTGATGGTAATGGTGAGATTGATTGATTGGTAATGGTGAGAGATGATTGTTTGTTTGTTGATGCTAATGGTGAGAGATGATTTTTTTGTTTGTTGATGGTAATGGTGAGAGATGATTGTTTGCTTGTTGATGGTAATGGTGAGATATGACTGTTTGTTTGTTGATAGTAATGGTGAGAGATGACTGTTTGTTTGTTGATGGTAATGGTGAGAGATGATTGTTTGTTTGTTGATGGTGAGAGATGATTGTTTGTTTGTTGATGATAATGGTGAGAGATGATTGTTTGTTTGTTGGTGGTAATGGTGAGAGATGATTGTTTGTTTGTTGATGTTAATGGTGAGAGATGATTGTTTGTTTGTTGATGGTAATGGTGAGAGATGATTGTTTGTTTGTTGATGGTAATGGTGAGAGATGATTGTTTGTTTGTTGATGGTAATGGTGAGAGATGTTTGTTTGTTGATGGTAATGGTGGGAGATGATTGTTTGTTTGTTGATGGTAATGGTGAGAGATGATTGTTTGTTTGTTGATGGTAGTGGTGAGAGAAGATTGTTTGTTTGTTGATGGTGAGAGATGATTGTTTGTTTGTTGATGATAATGGTGAGAGATGACTGTTTGTTTGTTGATGGTAATGGTGAGAGATGATTGTTTGTTTGATGATGGTAATGGTGAGAGATGATTGTTTGTTTGTTGATGGTAATGGTGAGAGATGATTGTTTGTTTGTTGGTGGTAATGGTGAGAGATGATTGTTTGTTTGTTGATGGTAATGGTGAGAGATGATTGTTTGTTTGTTGATGGTAATGGTGATAGATGATTGTTTGTTTGTTGATGGTAATGGTGAGAGATGATTGATTGTTTGTTTGTTGATGGTAGTGGTGAGAGATGATTGTTTGTTGATTAATGGTGAGAGGTGATTGTTTGTTTGTTGATGTTAATGGTGAGAGATGAGTGTTTGTTTGTTGATGATAATGGTGAGAGATGATTGTTTGCTTGTTGATGGTAATGGTGAGATTTGATTCTTTGTTTGTTGATGGTAATGGTGAGAGATTATTGTTTGTTTATTGATAGTAATGGTGAGAGATGATTGTTTGTTTGTTGATGGTAATGGCGACAGATGATTATTTGTTTGTTGATGGTAATGGTGAGAGATGATTGTTTGTTTGTTGATGGTAATGGTGAGAAATGACTGTTTGTTTGTTGATGGTAATGGTGAGAGTTGATTGTTTGTTTGTTGATGTTAATGGTGAGAGATGATTGTTTATTTGTTGATGGTAATGGTGAAAGATGATTGTTTGTTTGTTTATGGTAATGGTGAGAGATGATTGTTTGTTTGTTGATGTTAATGGTGAGAGACGATTGTTTGTTTGTTGATGCTAATGGTGAGAGATGATTGTTTGTTGATGGTAATGGTGAGAGATGATTGTTTGTTTGTTGACGTTAATGGTGAGAGATGATTGTTTGTTTGTTGATGGTAATGGTGAGAGATGATTGTTTGTTTGTTGATGGTAATGGTGAGAGATGTTTCTTTGTTGATGGTAATGGTGGGAGATGATTGTTTGTTTGTTGATGGTAATGGTGAGAGATGATTGTTTGTTTGTTGATGGTAGTGGTGAGAGATGATTGTTTGTTTGTTGATGGTGATAGATGATTGTTTGTTTGTTGATGATAATGGTGAGAGATGACTGTTTGTTTGTTGATGGTAATGGTGAGAGATGAATGTTTGTTTGATGATGGTAATGGTGAGAGATGATTGTTTGTTTGTTGATGGTAATGGTGAGAGATGATTGTTTGTTTGTTGGTGGTAATGGTGAGAGATGATTGTTTGTTTGTTGATGGTAATGGTGAGAGATGATTGTTTGTTTGTTGATGGTAATGGTGAGAGATGATTGTTTGTTTGTTGATGGTAATGGTGAGAGATGATTGATTGTTTGTTTGTTGATGGTAGTGGTGAGAGATGATTGTTTGTTGATTAATGGTGAGAGATGATTGTTTGTTTGTTGATGTTAATGGTGAGAGATGACTGTTTGTTTGTTGATGATAATGGTGAGAGATGATTGTTTGCTTGTTGATGGTAATGGTGAGATTTGATTGTTTGTTTGTTGATGGTAATGGTGAGAGATTATTGTTTGTTTATTGATGGTAATGGTGAGAGATGATTGTTTGTTTGTTGATGATAATGGTGACAGATGATTATTTGTTTGTTGATGGTAATGGTGAGAGATGATTGTTTGTTTGTTGATGGTAATGGTGAGAAATGACTGTTTGTTTGTTGATGGTAATGGTGAGAGTTGATTGTTTGTTTGTTGATGTTAATGGTGAGAGATGATTGTTTATTTGTTGATGGTAATGGTGAAAGATGATTGTTTGTTTGTTGATTGTAATGGTGAGAGATGATTGTTTGTTTGTTGCTGGTGATGGTGAGAGGATTGTTTGTTAATGATGGTAATGGCGAGAGATGATTGTTTGTTTGTTGGTGGTAATGGTGAGAGATGATTGTTTGATTGTTGATGGTAATAGCGAGAGATGATTGTTTATTTGTTGGTGGTAATGGTGAGAGATGATTGTTTGTTTATTGATGTTAATGGTGAGAGATGATTGTTTATTGATGTTAATGTTGAGAGATGTTTGTTTGGTTGTTGCTGTTAATGGTGAGATATGATTGTTTGTTTGTTGATGTTAATGGTGAGAGATGATTGTTTGTTTGTTGATGGTAATGATGAGAGATTACTGTTTGTTTTTTGATGGTAATGGTGAGAGATGATTGTTTGTTTGTTGATGATAATGGTAAGAGATGACTGTTTGTTTGTTGATGGTAATGGTGAGATTGATTGATTGGTAATGGTGAGAGATGATTGTTTGTTTGTTGATGCTAATGGTGAGAGATGATTTTTTTGTTTGTTGATGGTAATGGTGAGAGATGATTGTTTGCTTGTTGATGGTAATGGTGAGATATGACTGTTTGTTTGTTGATAGTAATGGTGAGAGATGACTGTTTGTTTGTTGATGGTAATGGTGAGAGATGATTGTTTGTTTGTTGATGGTGAGAGATGATTGTTTGTTTGTTGATGATAATGGTGAGAGATGATTGTTTGTTTGTTGGTGGTAATGGTGAGAGATGATTGTTTGTTTGTTGATGTTAATGGTGAGAGATGATTGTTTATTTGTTGATGGTAATGGTGAAAGATGATTGTTTGTTTGTTGCTGGTGATGGTGAGAGGATTGTTTGTTAATGATGGTAATGGCGAGAGATGATTGTTTGTTTGTTGGTGGTAATGGTGAGAGATGATTGTTTGATTGTTGATGGTAATGGTGAGAGATGACTGTTTGTTTGTTGATGGTAATGGTGAGAGTTGGTTGTTTGTTTGTTGATGTTAATGGTGAGAGATGATTGTTTATTTGTTGATGGTAATGGTGAGAGATGATTGTTTGTTTGTTGATGGTAATGGTGAGAGATGATTGTGTGTTTGTTGATGGTAATGGTGAGAGATGATTGTTTGTTTGTTGATGCTAATGGTGAGAGATGATTGTTTGTTGATGGTAATGATGAGAGATGATTGTTTGTTTGTTGACGTTAATGGTGAGAGATGATTGTTTGTTTGTTGATGGTAATGGTGAGAGATGATTGTTTGTTTGTTGATGGTAATGGTGAGAGATGTTTGTTTGTTGATGGTAATGGTGGGAGATGATTGTTTGTTTGTTGATGGTAATGGTGAGAGATGATTGTTTGTTTGTTGATGGTAGTGGTGAGAGATGATTGTTTGTTTGTTGATGGTGAGAGATGATTGTTTGTTTGTTGATGATAATGGTGAGAGATGACTGTTTGTTTGTTGATGGTAATGGTGAGAGATGATTGTTTGTTTGATGATGGTAATGGTGAGAGATGATTGTTTGTTTGCTGATGGTAATGGTGAGAGATGATTGTTTGTTTGTTGGTGGTAATGGTGAGAGATGATTGTTTGTTTGTTGATGGTAATGGTGAGAGATGATTGTTTGTTTGTTGATGGTAATGGTGAGAGATGATTGTTTGTTTGTTGATGGTAATGGTGAGAGATGATTGATTGTTTGTTTGTTGATGGTAGTGGTGAGAGATGATTGTTTGTTGATTAATGGTGAGAGATGATTGTTTGTTTGTTGATGTTAATGGTGAGAGATGACTGTTTGCTTGTTGATGATAATGGTGAGAGATGATTGTTTGCTTGTTGATGGTAATGGTGAGATTTGATTGTTTGTTTGTTGATGCTAATGGTGAGAGATTATTGTTTGTTTATTGATGGTAATGGTGAGAGATGATTGTTTGTTTGTTGATGATAATGGTGACAGATGATTATTTGTTTGTTGATGGTAATGGTGAGAGATGATTGTTTGTTTGTTGATGGTAATGGTGAGAAATGACTGTTTGTTTGTTGATGGTAATGGTGAGAGTTGATTGTTTGTTTGTTGATGTTAATGGTGAGAGATGATTGTTTATTTGTTGATGGTAATGGTGAAAGATGATTGTTTGTTTGTTGATGGTAATGGTGAGAGATGATTGTTTGTTTGTTGCTGGTGATGGTGAGAGGATTGTTTGTTAATGATGGTAATGGCGAGAGATGATTGTTTGTTTGTTGGTGGTAATGGTGAGAGATGATTGTTTGATTGTTGATGGTAATGGTGAGAGATGATTGTTTGTTTGTTGATGGTAATGGTGAGAGTTGGTTGTTTGTTTGTTGATGTTAATGGTGAGAGATGATTGTTTATTTGTTGATGATAATGGTAAGAGATGACTGTTTGTTTGTTGATGATAATGGTGAGATTGATTGATTGGTAATGGTGAGAGATGATTGTTTGTTTGTTGATGCTAATGGTGAGAGATGATTTTTTTGTTTGTTGATGGTAATGGTGAGAGATGATTGTTTGCTTGTTGATGGTAATGGTGAGATATGACTGTTTGTTTGTTGATAGTAATGGTGAGAGATGACTGTTTGTTTGTTGATGGTAATGGTGAGAGATGATTGTTTGTTTGTTGATGGTGAGAGATGATTGTTTGTTTGTTGATGATAATGGTGAGAGATGATTGTTTGTTTGTTGGTGGTAATGGTGAGAGATGATTGTTTGTTTGTTGATGTTAATGGTGAGAGATGATTGTTTGTTTGTTGATGGTAATGGTGAGAGATGATTGTTTGTTTGTTGATGGTAATGGTGAGAGATGATTGTTTGTTTGTTGATGGTAATGGTGAGAGATGTTTGTTTGTTGATGGTAATGGTGGGAGATGATTGTTTGTTTGTTGATGGTAATGGTGAGAGATGATTGTTTGTTTGTTGATGGTAGTGGTGAGAGAAGATTGTTTGTTTGTTGATGGTGAGAGATGATTGTTTGTTTGTTGATGATAATGGTGAGAGATGACTGTTTGTTTGTTGATGGTAATGGTGAGAGATGATTGTTTGTTTGATGATGGTAATGGTGAGAGATGATTGTTTGTTTGTTGATGGTAATGGTGAGAGATGATTGTTTGTTTGTTGGTGGTAATGGTGAGAGATGATTGTTTGTTTGTTGATGGTAATGGTGAGAGATGATTGTTTGTTTGTTGATGGTAATGGTGATAGATGATTGTTTGTTTGTTGATGGTAATGGTGAGAGATGATTGATTGTTTGTTTGTTGATGGTAGTGGTGAGAGATGATTGTTTGTTGATTAATGGTGAGAGGTGATTGTTTGTTTGTTGATGTTAATGGTGAGAGATGAGTGTTTGTTTGTTGATGATAATGGTGAGAGATGATTGTTTGCTTGTTGATGGTAATGGTGAGATTTGATTGTTTGTTTGTTGATGGTAATGGTGAGAGATTATTGTTTGTTTATTGATGGTAATGGTGAGAGATGATTGTTTGTTTGTTGATGGTAATGGTGACAGATGATTATTTGTTTGTTGATGGTAATGGTGAGAGATGATTGTTTGTTTGTTGATGGTAATGGTGAGAAATGACTGTTTGTTTGTTGATGGTAATGGTGAGAGTTGATTGTTTGTTTGTTGATGTTAATGGTGAGAGATGATTGTTTATTTGTTGATGGTAATGGTGAAAGATGATTGTTTGTTTGTTGCTGGTGATGGTGAGAGGATTGTTTGTTAATGATGGTAATGGCGAGAGATGATTGTTTGTTTGTTGGTGGTAATGGTGAGAGATGATTGTTTGATTGTTGATGGTAATGGTGAGAGATGACTGTTTGTTTGTTGATGGTAATGGTGAGAGTTGGTTGTTTGTTTGTTGATGTTAATGGTGAGAGATGATTGTTTATTTGTTGATGGTAATGGTGAGAGATGATTGTTTGTTTGTTGATGGTAATGGTGAGAGATGATTGTGTGTTTGTTGATGGTAATGGTGAGAGATGATTGTTTGTTTGTTGATGTTAATGGTGAGAGACGATTGTTTGTTTGTTGATGCTAATGGTGAGAGATGATTGTTTGTTGATGGTAATGATGAGAGATGATTGTTTGTTTGTTGACGTTAATGGTGAGAGATGATTGTTTGTTTGTTGATGGTAATGGTGAGAGATGATTGTTTGTTTGTTGATGGTAATGGTGAGAGATGTTTGTTTGTTGATGGTAATGGTGGGAGATGATTGTTTGTTTGTTGATGGTAATGGTGAGAGATGATTGTTTGTTTGTTGATGGTAGTGGTGAGAGATGATTGTTTGTTTGTTGATGGTGAGAGATGATTGTTTGTTTGTTGATGATAATGGTGAGAGATGACTGTTTGTTTGTTGATGGTAATGGTGAGAGATGATTGTTTGTTTGATGATGGTAATGGTGAGAGATGATTGTTTGTTTGCTGATGGTAATGGTGAGAGATGATTGTTTGTTTGTTGGTGGTAATGGTGAGAGATGATTGTTTGTTTGTTGATGGTAATGGTGAGAGATGATTGTTTGTTTGTTGATGGTAATGGTGAGAGATGATTGTTTGTTTGTTGATGGTAATGGTGAGAGATGATTGATTGTTTGTTTGTTGATGGTAGTGGTGAGAGATGATTGTTTGTTGATTAATGGTGAGAGATGATTGTTTGTTTGTTGATGTTAATGGTGAGAGATGACTGTTTGTTTGTTGATGATAATGGTGAGAGATGATTGTTTGCTTGTTGATGGTAATGGTGAGATTTGATTGTTTGTTTGTTGATGCTAATGGTGAGAGATTATTGTTTGTTTATTGATGGTAATGGTGAGAGATGATTGTTTGTTTGTTGATGATAATGGTGACAGATGATTATTTGTTTGTTGATGGTAATGGTGAGAGATGATTGTTTGTTTGTTGATGGTAATGGTGAGAAATGACTGTTTGTTTGTTGATGGTAATGGTGAGAGTTGATTGTTTGTTTGTTGATGTTAATGGTGAGAGATGATTGTTTATTTGTTGATGGTAATGGTGAAAGATGATTGTTTGTTTGTTGATGGTAATGGTGAGAGATGATTGTTTGTTTGTTGCTGGTGATGGTGAGAGGATTGTTTGTTAATGATGGTAATGGCGAGAGATGATTGTTTGTTTGTTGGTGGTAATGGTGAGAGATGATTGTTTGATTGTTGATGGTAATGGTGAGAGATGATTGTTTGTTTGTTGATGGTAATGGTGAGAGTTGGTTGTTTGTTTGTTGATGTTAATGGTGAGAGATGATTGTTTATTTGTTGATGGTAATGGTGAGAGATGATTGTTTGTTTGTTGATGGTAATGGTGAGAGATGATTGTTTGTTTGTTGATGGTAATGGTGAGAGATGATTGTTTGTTTGTTGATGGTAATGGTGAGAGATGATTGTTTGTTTGTTGACGTTAATGGTGAGAGATGATTGTTAATTTGTTGATGGTAATGGTGAGAGATGACTGTTTGTTTTTTGATGGTAATGGTGAGAGATGATTGTTTGTTTGTTGATGGTAATGGTGAGAGTTGGTTGTTTGTTTGTTGATGTTAATGGTGAGAGATGATTGTTTGTTTGTTGATGGTAATGGTGAAAGATGATTGTTTGTTTGTTGATGGTAATGGTGAGAGATGATTGTTTGTTTGTTGATGGTAATGGTGAGAGATGATTGTTTGTTTGTTGATGTTAATGTTGAGAGATGTTTGTTTGGTTGTTGCTGTTAATGGTGAGATATGATTGTTTGTTTGTTGATGTTAATGGTGAGAGATGATTGTTTGTTTGTTGATGGTAATGGTGAGAGATTACTATTTGTTTTTTGATGGTAATGGTGAGAGATGATTGTTTGTTTGTTGATGATAATGGTGAGAGATGACTGTTTGTTTGTTGATGGTAATGGTGAGATTGATTGATTGGTAATGGTGAGAGATGATTGTTTGTTTGTTGATGCTAATGGTGAGAGATGATTTTTTGTTTGTTGATGGTAATGGTGAGAGATGATTGTTTGTTTGTTGATGGTAATGGTGAGAGATGATTGTTTGTTTGTTGACATTAATGGTGAGAGATGATTGTTTGTTTGTTGATGGTAATGGTGAGAGATGACTGTTTCTTTGTTGACGTTAATGGTGAGAGATGATTGTTAATTTGTTGATGGTAATGGTGAGAGATGACTGTTTGTTTTTTGATGGTAATGGTGAGAGATGATTGTTTGTTTGTTGATGGTAATGGTGAGAGATGATTGTTTGTTTGTTGATGGTAATGGTGAGAGATGATTGTTTGTTTGTTGATGGTAATGGTGAGAGATGATTGTTTGTTTGTTGACGTTAATGGTGAGAGATGATTGTTAATTTGTTGATGGTAATGGTGAGAGATGACTGTTTGTTTTTTGATGGTAATGGTGAGAGATGATTGTTTGTTTGTTGATGGTAATGGTGAGAGTTGGTTGTTTGTTTGTTGATGTTAATGGTGAGAGATGATTGTTTGTTTGTTGATGGTAATGGTGAAAGATGATTGTTTGTTTGTTGATGGTAATGGTGAGAGATGATTGTTTGTTTGTTGATGGTAATGGTGAGAGATGATTGTTTGTTTGTTGATGGTGATGGTGAGAGGATTGTTTGTTAATGATGTTAATGGTGAGAGATGATTGTTTGTTTCTTGGTGGTAATGGTGAGAGATGATTGTTTGTTTGTTGATGTTAATGGTGAGAGATGATTGTTTGTTTGTTGATGGTGAGAGATGATTGTTTGTTTGTTGATGATAATGGTGAGAGATGACTGTTTGTTTGTTGATGATAATGGTGAGAGATGATTGTTTGTTTGATGATGGTAATGGTGAGAGATGATTGTTTGTTTGCTGATGGTAATGGTGAGAGATGATTGTTTGTTTGTTGGTGGTAATGGTGAGAGATGATTGTTTGTTTGTTGATGGTAATGGTGAGAGATGATTGTTTGTTTGTTGATGGTAATGGTGAGAGATGATTGTTTGTTTGTTGATGGTAATGGTGAGAGATGATTGATTGTTTGTTTGTTGATGGTAGTGGTGAGAGATGATTGTTTGTTGATTAATGGTGAGAGATGATTGTTTGTTTGTTGATGTTAATGGTGAGAGATGACTGTTTGTTTGTTGATGATAATGGTGAGAGATGATTGTTTGCTTGTTGATGGTAATGGTGAGATTTGATTGTTTGTTTGTTGATGCTAATGGTGAGAGATTATTGTTTGTTTATTGATGGTAATGGTGAGAGATGATTGTTTGTTTGTTGATGATAATGGTGACAGATGATTATTTGTTTGTTGATGGTAATGGTGAGAGATGATTGTTTGTTTGTTGATGGTAATGGTGAGAAATGACTGTTTGTTTGTTGATGGTAATGGTGAGAGTTGATTGTTTGTTTGTTGATGTTAATGGTGAGAGATGATTGTTTATTTGTTGATGGTAATGGTGAAAGATGATTGTTTGTTTGTTGATGGTAATGGTGAGAGATGATTGTTTGTTTGTTGCTGGTGATGGTGAGAGGATTGTTTGTTAATGATGGTAATGGCGAGAGATGATTGTTTGTTTGTTGGTGGTAATGGTGAGAGATGATTGTTTGATTGTTGATGGTAATGGTGAGAGATGATTGTTTGTTTGTTGATGGTAATGGTGAGAGTTGGTTGTTTGTTTGTTGATGTTAATGGTGAGAGATGATTGTTTATTTGTTGATGGTAATGGTGAGAGATGATTGTTTGTTTGTTGATGGTAATGGTGAGAGATGATTGTTTGTTTGTTGATGGTAATGGTGAGAGATGATTGTTTGTTTGTTGATGGTAATGGTGAGAGATGATTGTTTGTTTGTTGACGTTAATGGTGAGAGATGATTGTTAATTTGTTGATGGTAATGGTGAGAGATGACTGTTTGTTTTTTGATGGTAATGGTGAGAGATGATTGTTTGTTTGTTGATGGTAATGGTGAGAGTTGGTTGTTTGTTTGTTGATGTTAATGGTGAGAGATGATTGTTTGTTTGTTGATGGTAATGGTGAAAGATGATTGTTTGTTTGTTGATGGTAATGGTGAGAGATGATTGTTTGTTTGTTGATGGTAATGGTGAGAGATGATTGTTTGTTTGTTGATGTTAATGTTGAGAGATGTTTGTTTGGTTGTTGCTGTTAATGGTGAGATATGATTGTTTGTTTGTTGATGTTAATGGTGAGAGATGATTGTTTGTTTGTTGATGGTAATGGTGAGAGATTACTATTTGTTTTTTGATGGTAATGGTGAGAGATGATTGTTTGTTTGTTGATGATAATGGTGAGAGATGACTGTTTGTTTGTTGATGGTAATGGTGAGATTGATTGATTGGTAATGGTGAGAGATGATTGTTTGTTTGTTGATGCTAATGGTGAGAGATGATTTTTTGTTTGTTGATGGTAATGGTGAGAGATGATTGTTTGTTTGTTGATGGTAATGGTGAGAGATGATTGTTTGTTTGTTGACATTAATGGTGAGAGATGATTGTTTGTTTGTTGATGGTAATGGTGAGAGATGACTGTTTCTTTGTTGACGTTAATGGTGAGAGATGATTGTTAATTTGTTGATGGTAATGGTGAGAGATGACTGTTTGTTTTTTGATGGTAATGGTGAGAGATGATTGTTTGTTTGTTGATGGTAATGGTGAGAGATGATTGTTTGTTTGTTGATGGTAATGGTGAGAGATGATTGTTTGTTTGTTGATGGTAATGGTGAGAGATGATTGTTTGTTTGTTGACGTTAATGGTGAGAGATGATTGTTAATTTGTTGATGGTAATGGTGAGAGATGACTGTTTGTTTTTTGATGGTAATGGTGAGAGATGATTGTTTGTTTGTTGATGGTAATGGTGAGAGTTGGTTGTTTGTTTGTTGATGTTAATGGTGAGAGATGATTGTTTGTTTGTTGATGGTAATGGTGAAAGATGATTGTTTGTTTGTTGATGGTAATGGTGAGAGATGATTGTTTGTTTGTTGATGGTAATGGTGAGAGATGATTGTTTGTTTGTTGATGGTGATGGTGAGAGGATTGTTTGTTAATGATGTTAATGGTGAGAGATGATTGTTTGTTTCTTGGTGGTAATGGTGAGAGATGATTGTTTGTTTGTTGATGTTAATGGTGAGAGATGATTGTTTGTTTGTGATGGTAATGGTGAGAGATGCTTGTTTGTTTGTTGATGGTAATGGTGAGAGATGATTGTTTGTTTGTTGATGTTAATGGTGAGAGATGATTGTTTGTTTGTTGATGGTAATGGCGAGAGATGATTGTTTTTTTGTTGGTGGTAATGGTGAGAGATGATTGTTTGTTTATTGATGTTAATGGTGAGAGATGGTTGTTTGTTTGTTGATGTTAATGGTGAGAGATGATTGTTTGTTGATGTTAATGTTGAGAGATGTTTGTTTGGTTGTTGCTGTTAATGGTGAGATATGATTGTTTGTTTGTTGATGTTAATGGTGAGAGATGATTGTTTGTTTGTTGATGGTAATGGTGAGAGATTACTATTTGTTTTTTGATGGTAATGGTGAGAGATGATTGTTTGTTTGTTGATGATAATGGTGAGAGATGACTGTTTGTTTGTTGATGGTAATGGTGAGATTGATTGATTGGTAATGGTGAGAGATGATTGTTTGTTTGTTGATGCTAATGGTGAGAGATGATTTTTTGTTTGTTGATGGTAATGGTGAGAGATGATTGTTTGTTTGTTGATGGTAATGGTGAGAGATGATTGTTTGTTTGTTGACATTAATGGTGAGAGATGATTGTTTGTTTGTTGATGGTAATGGTGAGAGATGACTGTTTCTTTGTTGACGTTAATGGTGAGAGATGATTGTTAATTTGTTGATGGTAATGGTGAGAGATGACTGTTTGTTTTTTGATGGTAATGGTGAGAGATGATTGTTTGTTTGTTGATGGTAATGGTGAGAGTTGGTTGTTTGTTTGTTGATGTTAATGGTGAGAGATGATTGTTTGTTTGTTGATGGTAATGGTGAAAGATGATTGTTTGTTTGTTGATGGTAATGGTGAGAGATGATTGTTTGTTTGTTGATGGTAATGGTGAGAGATGATTGTTTGTTTGTTGATGGTGATGGTGAGAGGATTGTTTGTTAATGATGTTAATGGTCAGAGATGATTGTTTGTTTGTTGATGGTAATGGTGAGAGATGACTGTTTCTTTGTTGACGTTAATGGTGAGAGATGATTGTTAATTTGTTGATGGTAATGGTGAGAGATGACTGTTTGTTTTTTGATGGTAATGGTGAGAGATGATTGTTTGTTTGTTGATGGTAATGGTGAGAGTTGGTTGTTTGTTTGTTGATGTTAATGGTGAGAGATGATTGTTTGTTTGTTGATGGTAATGGTGAAAGATGATTGTTTGTTTGTTGATGGTAATGGTGAGAGATGATTGTTTGTTTGTTGATGGTAATGGTGAGAGATGATTGTTTGTTTGTTGATGTTGATGGTGAGAGGATTGTTTGTTAATGATGTTAATGGTGAGAGATGATTGTTTGTTTGTTGATGGTAATGGCGAGAGATGATTGTTTGTTTGTTGGTGGTAATGGTGAGAGATGATTGTTTGTTTATTGATGTTAATGGTGGGAGATGGTTGTTTGTTTGTTGATGTTAATGGTGAGAGATGATTGTTTGTTGATGTTAATGTTGAGAGATGTTTGTTTGGTTGTTGCTGTTAATGGTGAGATATGATTGTTTGTTTGTTGATGTTAATGGTGAGAGATGATTGTTTGTTTGTTGATGGTAATGGTGAGAGATTACTGTTTGTTTTTTGATGGTAATGGTGAGAGATGATTGTTTGTTTGTTGATGATAATGGTGAGAGATGACTGTTTGTTTGTTGATGGTAATGGTGAGATTGATTGATTGATAATGGTGAGAGATGATTGTTTGTTTGTTGATGCTAATGGTGAGAGATGATTTTTTGTTTGTTGATGGTAATGGTGAGAGATGATTGTGTGTTTGTTGATGGTAATGGTGAGAGATGATTGTTTGTTTGTTGATGCTAATGGTGAGAGATGATTGTTTGTTGATGGTAATGGTGAGAGATGATTGTTTGTTTGTTGACGTTAATGGTGAGAGATGATTGTTTGTTTGTTGATGGTAATGGTGAGAGATGATTGTTTGTTTGTTGATGGTAATGGTGAGAGATGATTGTTTGTTTGTTGACGTTAATGGTGAGAGATGATTGTTTGTTTGTTGATGGTAATGGTGAGAGATGATTGTTTGTTTGTTGATGTTAAAGGTGAGAGACAATTGTTTGTTTGTTGATGCTAATGGTGAGAGATGATTGTTTGTTGATGGTAATGGTGAGAGATGATTGTTTGTTTGTTGACGTTAATGGTGAGAGATGATTGTTTATTTGTTGATGGTAATGGTGAGAGATGATTGTTTGTTTGTTGATGGTAATGGTGAGAGATGATTGTTTGTTTGTTGACGTTAATGGTGAGAGATGATTGTTTGTTTGTTGATGGTAATGGTGAGAGATGACTGTTTCTTTGTTGACGTTAATGGTGAGAGATGATTGTTAATTTGTTGATGGTAATGGTGATAGGTGTATGTTTGTTTTTTGATGGTAATGGTGAGAGATGATTGTTTGTTTGTTGATGGTGATGGTGAGAGGATTGTTTGTTAATGATGTTAAAGGCGAGAGATGATTGTTTGTTTCTTGGTGGTAATGGTGAGAGATGATTGTTTGTTTGTTGATGTTAATGGTGAGAGATGATTGTTTGTTTGTTGATGGTAATGGTGAGAGATGATTGTTTGTTTGTTGATGTTAATGGTGAGAGATGATTGTTTGTTTGTTGATGGTAATGGTGAGAGATGATTGTTTGTTGATGTTAATGTTGAGAGATGTCTGTTTGGTTGTTGCTGTTAATGGTGAGATATGATTGTTTGTTTGTTGATGTTAATGGTGAGAGATGATTGTTTGTTTGTTGAAGGTAATGGTGAGAGATGACTGTTTGTTTTTTGATGGTAATGGTGAGAGATGATTGTTTGTTTGTTGATGATAATGGTGAGAGATGACTGTTTGTTTGTTGATGGTAATGGTGAGATTGATTGATTGGTAATGGTGAGAGATGATTGTTTGTTTGTTGATGCTAATGGTGAGAGATGATTTTTTGTTTGTTGATGGTAATGGTGAGAGATGATTGTTTGTTTGTTGATGGTAATGGTGAGAGATGATTGTTTGTTTATTGACGTTAATGGTGAGAGATGATTGTTTGTTTTTTGATGGTATTGGTGAGAGATGACTGTTTCTTTGTTGACGTTAATGGTGAGAGATGATTGTTAATTTGTTGATGGTAATGGTGAGAGATGACTGTTTGTTTTTTGATGGTAATGGTGAGAGATGATTGTTTGTTTGTTGATGGTAATGGTGAGAGTTGGTTGTTTGTTTGTTGATGTTAATGGTGAGAGATGATTGTTTGTTTGTTGATGGTAATGGTGAAAGATGATTGTTTGTTTGTTGATGGTAATGGTGAGAGATGATTGTTTGTTTGCTGATGTTAATGTTGAGAGATGTTTGTTTGTTTGTTGATGGTGATGGTGAGAGGATTGTTTGTTAATGATGTTAATGGTCAGAGATGATTGTTTGTTTGTTGATGGTAATGGTGAAAGATGACTGTTTCTTTGTTGACGTTAATGGTGAGAGATGATTGTTAATTTGTTGATGGTAATGGTGAGAGATGACTGTTTGTTTTTTGATGGTAATGGTGAGAGATGATTGTTTGTTTGTTGATGGTAATTGTGAGAGTTGGTTGTTTGTTTGTTGATGTTAATGGTGAGAGATGATTGTTTGTTTGTTGATGGTAATGGTGAAAGATGATTGTTTGTTTGTTGATGGTAATGGTGAGAGATGATTGTTTGTTTGTTGATGGTAATGGCGGGAGATGATTGTTTGTTTGTTGGTGGTAATGGTGAGAGATGATTGTTTGTTTATTGATGTTAATGGTGGGAGATGGTTGTTTATTTGTTGATGTTAATGGTGAGAGATGATTGTTTGTTGATGTTAATGTTGAGAGATGTTTGTTTGGTTGTTGCTGTTAATGGTGAGATATGATTGTTTGTTTGTTGATGTTAATGGTGAGAGATGATTGTTTGTTTGTTGATGGTAATGGTGAGAGATTACTGTTTGTTTTTTGATGGTAATGGTCAGAGATGATTGTTTGTTTGTTGATGATAATGGTGAGAGATGACTGTTTGTTTGTTGATGGTAATGGTGAGATTGATTGATTGGTAATGGTGAGAGATGATTGTTTGTTTGTTGATGCTAATGGTGAGAGATGATTTTTTGTTTGTTGATGGTAATGGTGAGAGATGATTGTTTGTTTGTTGATGGTAATGGTGAGAGATGATTGTTTGTTTGTTGATGGTAATGGTGAAAGATGATTGTTTGTTTGTTGATGGTAATGGTGAGAGATGATTGTTTGTTTGTTGATGGTAATGGTGAGAGATGATTGTTTGTTTGTTGATGGTAATGGTGAGAGATGATTGTTTGTTTGTTGATGTTAATGGTGAGAGATGTTTGTTTGTTGATGGTAATGGTGAGAGATGATTGTTTGTTTGTTGATGCTAATGGTGAGAGATGATTGTTTGTTGATGGTAATGGTGAGAGATGATTGTTTGTTTGTTGATGGTAATGGTGAGAGATGATTGTTTGTTTGTTGACGTTAATGGTGAGAGATGATTGTTTGTTTGTTGATGGTAATGGTGAGAGATGATTGTTTGTTTGTTGATGGTAATGGTGAGAGATGATTGTTTGTTTGTTGACGTTAATGGTGAGAGACGATTGTTTGTTTGTTGATGCTAATGGTGAGAGATGATTGTTTGTTGGTGGTAATGGTGAGAGATGATTGTTTGTTTGTTGACGTTAATGGTGAGAGATGATTGTTTATTTGTTGATGGTAATGGTGAGAGATGATTGTTTGTTTGTTGATGGTAATGGTGAGAGATGATTGTTTGTTTGTTGACGTTAATGGTGAGAGATGATTGTTTATTTGTTGATGGTAATTGTGAGAGATGATTGTTTGTTTGTTGATGGTAATGGTGAGAGATGATTGTTTGTTTGTTGACGTTAATGGTGAGAGATGATTGTTTGTTTGTTGATGGTAATGGTGAGAGATGACTGTTTCTTTGTTGACGTTAATGGTGAGAGATGATTGTTAATTTGTTGATGGTAATGGTGAGAGATGATTGTTTGTTTTTTGATGGTAATGGTGAGAGATGATTGTTTGTTTGTTGATGGTGATGGTGAGAGGATTGTTTGTTAATGATGTTAATGGTGAGAGATGATTGTTTGTTTCTTGGTGGTAATGGTGAGAGATGATTGTTTGTTTGTTGATGTTAATGGTGAGAGATGATTGTTTGTTTGTTGATGGTAATGGTGAGAGATGATTGTTTGTTTGTTGATGGTAATGGTGAGAGATGATTGTTTGTTTGTTGATGTTAATGGTGAGAGATGATTGTTTGTTTGTTGATGGTAATGGCGAGAGATGATTGTTTGTTTGTTGGTGGTAATGGTGAGAGATGATTGTTTGTTTATTGATGTTAATGGTGAGAGATGGTTGTTTGTTTGTTGATGTTAATGGTGAGAGATGATTGTTTGTTGATGTTAATGTTGAGAGATGTTTGTTTGGTTGTTGCTGTTAATGGTGAGATATGATTGTTTGTTTGTTGATGTTAATGGTGAGAGATGATTGTTTGTTTGTGGTAATGGTGAGAGATGATTGTTTGTTTGTTGACGTTAATGGTGAGAGATGATTGTTTATTTGTTGATGGTAATGGTGAGAGATGATTGTTTGTTTGTTGATGGTAATGGTGAGAGATGATTGTTTGTTTGTTGATGTTAATGGTGAGAGACGATTGTTTGTTTGTTGATGCTAATGGTGAGAGATGATTGTTTGTTGGTGGTAATGGTGAGAGATGATTGTTTGTTTGTTGACGTTAATGGTGAGAGATGATTGTTTATTTGTTGATGGTAATGGTGAGAGATGATTGTTTGTTTGTTGATGGTAATGGTGAGAGATGATTGTTTGTTTGTTGATGGTAATGGTGAGAGATTACTGTTTGTTTGTTGATGGTAATGGTGAGAGATGATTGTTTGTTTGTTGATGGTAATGGTGAGAGATGATTGTTTGTTTGTTGATGTTAATGGTGAGAGACGATTGTTTGTTTGTTGATGCTAATGGTGAGAGATGATTGTTTGTTGATGGTAATGGTGAGAGATGATTGTTTGTTTGTTGACGTTAATGGTGAGAGATGATTGTTTGTTTGTTGATGGTAATGGTGAGAGATGATTGTTTGTTTGTTGATGGTAATGGTGAGAGATGATTGTTTGTTTGTTGACGTTAATGGTGAGAGATGATTGTTTGTTTGTTGATGGTAATGGTGAGAGATGATTGTTTGTTTGTTGATGGTAATGGTGAGAGATGATTGTTTGTTTGTTGATGTTAATGGTGAGAGACGATTGTTTGTTTGTTGATGCTAATGGTGAGAGATGATTGTTTGTTGGTGGTAATGGTGAGAGATGATTGTTTGTTTGTTGACGTTAATGGTGAGAGATGATTGTTTATTTGTTGATGGTAATGGTGAGAGATGATTGTTTGTTTGTTGATGGTAATGGTGAGAGATGATTGTTTGTTTGTTGATGTTAATGGTGAGAGACGATTGTTTGTTTGTTGATGCTAATGGTGAGAGATGATTGTTTGTTGGTGGTAATGGTGAGAGATGATTGTTTGTTTGTTGACGTTAATGGTGAGAGATGATTGTTTATTTGTTGATGGTAATGGTGAGAGATGATTGTTTGTTTGTTGATGGTAATGGTGAGAGATGATTGTTTGTTTGTTGACGTTAATGGTGAGAGATGATTGTTTGTTTGTTGATGGTAATGGTCAGAGATGACTGTTTCTTTGTTGACGTTAATGGTGAGAGATGATTGTTAATTTGTTGATGGTAATGGTGAGAGATGATTGTTTGTTTTTTGAAGGTAATGGTGAGAGATGATTGTTTGTTTGTTGACGTTAATGGTGAGAGATGATTGTTTGTTTGTTGATGGTAATGGTGAGAGATGATTGTTTGTTTGTTGATGGTAATGGTGAGAGATGATTGTTTGTTTGTTGATGTTAATGGTGAGAGACGATTGTTTGTTTGTTGATGCTAATGGTGAGAGATGATTGTTTGTTGGTGGTAATGGTGAGAGATGATTGTTTGTTTGTTGACGTTAATGGTGAGAGATGATTGTTTATTTGTTGATGGTAATGGTGAGAGATGATTGTTTGTTTGTTGATGGTAATGGTGAGAGATGATTGTTTGTTTGTTGATGTTAATGGTGAGAGACGATTGTTTGTTTGTTGATGCTAATGGTGAGAGATGATTGTTTGTTTGTTGATGGTAATGGTGAGAGATGATTGTTTGTTTGTTGATGTTAATGGTGAGAGACGATTGTTTGTTTGTTGATGCTAATGGTGAGAGATGATTGTTTGTTGGTGGTAATGGTGAGAGATGATTGTTTGTTTGTTGACGTTAATGGTGAGAGATGATTGTTTATTTGTTGATGGTAATGGTGAGAGATGATTGTTTGTTTGTTGATGGTAATGGTGAGAGATGATTGTTTGTTTGTTGACGTTAATGGTGAGAGATGATTGTTTGTTTGTTGATTGTAATGGTGAGAGATGATTGTTTGTTTGTTGATGTTAATGGTGAGAGACGATTGTTTGTTTGTTGATGCTAATGGTGAGAGATGATTGTTTGTTTGTTGATGGTAATGGTGAGAGATGATTGTTTGTTTGTTGATGTTAATGGTGAGAGACGATTGTTTGTTTGTTGATGCTAATGGTGAGAGATGATTGTTTGTTTGTTGACGTTAATGGTGAGAGATGATTGTTTGTTTGTTGATGGTAATGGTGAGAGATGATTGTTTGTTTGTTGATGGTAATGGTGAGAGATGATTGTTTGTTTGTTGATGTTAATGGTGAGAGACGATTGTTTGTTTGTTGATGCTAATGGTGAGAGATGATTGTTTGTTGGTGGTAATGGTGAGAGATGATTGTTTGTTTGTTGACGTTAATGGTGAGAGATGATTGTTTATTTGTTGATGGTAATGGTGAGAGATGATTGTTTGTTTGTTGATGGTAATGGTGAGAGACGATTGTTTGTTTGTTGATGTTAATGGTGAGAGACGATTGTTTGTTTGTTGATGCTAATGGTGAGAGATGATTGTTTGTTGGTGGTAATGGTGAGAGATGATTGTTTGTTTTTTGACGTTAATGGTGAGAGATGATTGTTTATTTGTTGATGGTAATGGTGAGAGATGATTGTTTGTTTGTTGATGGTAATGGTGAGAGATGATTGTTTGTTTGTTGACGTTAATGGTGAGAGATGATTGTTTGTTTGTTGATGGTAATGGTGAGAGATGATTGTTTGTTTGTTGATGGTAATGGTGAGAGATGATTGTTTGTTTGTTGATGTTAATGGTGAGAGACGATTGTTTGTTTGTTGATGCTAATGGTGAGAGATGATTGTTTGTTGGTGGTAATGGTGAGAGATGATTGTTTGTTTGTTGACGTTAATGGTGAGAGATGATTGTTTATTTGTTGATGGTAATGGTGAGAGATGATTGTTTGTTTGTTGATGGTAATGGTGAGAGATGATTGTTTGTTTGTTGATGTTAATGGTGAGAGACGATTGTTTGTTTGTTGATGCTAATGGTGAGAGATGATTGTTTGTTGGTGGTAATGGTGAGAGATGATTGTTTGTTTGTTGACGTTAATGGTGAGAGATGATTGTTTATTTGTTGATGGTAATGGTGAGAGATGATTGTTTGTTTGTTGATGGTAATGGTGAGAGATGATTGTTTGTTTGTTGATGTTAATGGTGAGAGACGATTGTTTGTTTGTTGATGCTAATGGTGAGAGATGATTGTTTGTTGGTGGTAATGGTGAGAGATGATTGTTTGTTTGTTGACGTTAATGGTGAGAGATGATTGTTTATTTGTTGATGGTAATGGTGAGAGATGATTGTTTGTTTGTTGATGGTAATGGTGAGAGATGATTGTTTGTTTGTTGACGTTAATGGTGAGAGATGATTGTTTGTTTGTTGATGGTAATGGTCAGAGATGACTGTTTCTTTGTTGACGTTAATGGTGAGAGATGATTGTTAATTTGTTGATGGTAATGGTGAGAGATGATTGTTTGTTTTTTGATGGTAATGGTGAGAGATGATTGTTTGTTTGTTGATGGTAATGGTGAGAGATGATTGTTTGTTGATGTTAATGTTGAGAGATGTTTGTTTGGTTGTTGCTGTTAATGGTGAGATATGATTGTTTGTTTGTTGATGTTAATGGTGAGAGATGATTGTTTGTTTGTTGATGGTAATGGTGAGAGATTACTGTTTGTTTGTTGATGGTAATGGTGAGAGATGATTGTTTGTTTGTTGATGGTAATGGTGAGAGATGATTGTTTGTTTGTTGATGTTAATGGTGAGAGACGATTGTTTGTTTGTTGATGCTAATGGTGAGAGATGATTGTTTGTTGATGGTAATGGTGAGAGATGATTGTTTGTTTGTTGACGTTAATGGTGAGAGATGATTGTTTGTTTGTTGATGGTAATGGTGAGAGATGATTGTTTGTTTGTTGATGGTAATGGTGAGAGATGATTGTTTGTTTGTTGACGTTAATGGTGAGAGATGATTGTTTGTTTGTTGATGGTAATGGTGAGAGATGATTGTTTGTTTGTTGATGGTAATGGTGAGAGATGATTGTTTGTTTGTTGATGTTAATGGTGAGAGACGATTGTTTGTTTGTTGATGCTAATGGTGAGAGATGATTGTTTGTTGGTGGTAATGGTGAGAGATGATTGTTTGTTTGTTGACGTTAATGGTGAGAGATGATTGTTTATTTGTTGATGGTAATGGTGAGAGATGATTGTTTGTTTGTTGATGGTAATGGTGAGAGATGATTGTTTGTTTGTTGATGTTAATGGTGAGAGACGATTGTTTGTTTGTTGATGCTAATGGTGAGAGATGATTGTTTGTTGGTGGTAATGGTGAGAGATGATTGTTTGTTTGTTGACGTTAATGGTGAGAGATGATTGTTTATTTGTTGATGGTAATGGTGAGAGATGATTGTTTGTTTGTTGATGGTAATGGTGAGAGATGATTGTTTGTTTGTTGACGTTAATGGTGAGAGATGATTGTTTGTTTGTTGATGGTAATGGTCAGATATGACTGTTTCTTTGTTGACGTTAATGGTGAGAGATGATTGTTAATTTGTTGATGGTAATGGTGAGAGATGATTGTTTGTTTTTTGATGGTAATGGTGAGAGATGATTGTTTGTTTGTTGACGTTAATGGTGAGAGATGATTGTTTGTTTGTTGATGGTAATGGTGAGAGATGATTGTTTGTTTGTTGATGGTAATGGTGAGAGATGATTGTTTGTTTGTTGATGTTAATGGTGAGAGACGATTGTTTGTTTGTTGATGCTCATGGTGAGAGATGATTGTTTGTTGGTGGTAATGGTGAGAGATGATTGTTTGTTTGTTGACGTTAATGGTGAGAGATGATTGTTTATTTGTTGATGGTAATGGTGAGAGATGATTGTTTGTTTGTTGATGGTAATGGTGAGAGATGATTGTTTGTTTGTTGATGTTAATGGTGAGAGACGATTGTTTGTTTGTTGATGCTAATGGTGAGAGATGATTGTTTGTTGGTGGTAATGGTGAGAGATGATTGTTTGTTTGTTGACGTTAATGGTGAGAGATGATTGTTTATTTGTTGATGGTAATGGTGAGAGATGATTGTTTGTTTGTTGATGGTAATGGTGAGAGATGATTGTTTGTTTGTTGACGTTAATGGTGAGAGATGATTGTTTGTTTGTTGATGGTAATGGTGAGAGATGATTGTTTGTTTGTTGATGTTAATGGTGAGAGACGATTGTTTGTTTGTTGATGCTAATGGTGAGAGATGATTGTTTGTTTGTTGATGGTAATGGTGAGAGATGATTGTTTGTTTGTTGATGTTAATGGTGAGAGACGATTGTTTGTTTGTTGATGCTAATGGTGAGAGATGATTGTTTGTTGGTGGTAATGGTGAGAGATGATTGTTTGTTTGTTGACGTTAATGGTGAGAGATGATTGTTTATTTGTTGATGGTAATGGTGAGAGATGATTGTTTGTTTGTTGATGGTAATGGTGAGAGATGATTGTTTGTTTGTTGACGTTAATGGTGAGAGATGATTGTTTGTTTGTTGATGGTAATGGTCAGAGATGACTGTTTCTTTGTTGACGTTAATGGTGAGAGATGATTGTTAATTTGTTGATGGTAATGGTGAGAGATGATTGTTTGTTTTTTGATGGTAATGGTGAGAGATGATTGTTTGTTTGTTGACGTTAATGGTGAGAGATGATTGTTTGTTTGTTGATGGTAATGGTGAGAGATGATTGTTTGTTGATGTTAATGTTCAGAGATGTTTGTTTGGTTGTTGCTGTTAATGGTGAGATATGATTGTTTGTTTGTTGATGTTAATGGTGAGAGATGATTGTTTGTTTGTTGATGGTAATGGTGAGAGATTACTGTTTGTTTGTTGATGGTAATGGTGAGAGATGATTGTTTGTTTGTTGATGGTAATGGTGAGAGATGATTGTTTGTTTGTTGATGTTAATGGTGAGAGACGATTGTTTGTTTGTTGATGCTAATGGTGAGAGATGATTGTTTGTTGATGGTAATGGTGAGAGATGATTGTTTGTTTGTTGACGTTAATGGTGAGAGATGATTGTTTGTTTGTTGATGGTAATGGTGAGAGATGATTGTTTGTTTGTTGATGGTAATGGTGAGAGATGATTGTTTGTTTGTTGACGTTAATGGTGAGAGATGATTGTTTGTTTGTTGATGGTAATGGTGAGAGATGATTGTTTGTTTGTTGATGGTAATGGTGAGAGATGATTGTTTGTTTGTTGATGTTAATGGTGAGAGACGATTGTTTGTTTGTTGATGCTAATGGTGAGAGATGATTGTTTGTTGGTGGTAATGGTGAGAGATGATTGTTTGTTTGTTGACGTTAATGGTGAGAGATGATTGTTTATTTGTTGATGGTAATGGTGAGAGATGATTGTTTGTTTGTTGATGGTAATGGTGAGAGATGATTGTTTGTTTGTTGACGTTAATGGTGAGAGATGATTGTTTGTTTGTTGATGGTAATGGTCAGAGATGACTGTTTCTTTGTTGACGTTAATGGTGAGAGATGATTGTTAATTTGTTGATGGTAATGGTGAGAGATGATTGTTTGTTTTTTGATGGTAATGGTGAGAGATGATTGTTTGTTTGTTGACGTTAATGGTGAGAGATGATTGTTTGTTTGTTGATGGTAATGGTGAGAGATGATTGTTTGTTTGTTGATGGTAATGGTGAGAGATGATTGTTTGTTTGTTGATGTTAATGGTGAGAGACGATTGTTTGTTTGTTGATGCTAATGGTGAGAGATGATTGTTTGTTGGTGGTAATGGTGAGAGATGATTGTTTGTTTGTTGACGTTAATGGTGAGAGATGATTGTTTATTTGTTGATGGTAATGGTGAGAGATGATTGTTTGTTTGTTGATGGTAATGGTGAGAGATGATTGTTTGTTTGTTGATGTTAATGGTGAGAGACGATTGTTTGTTTGTTGATGCTAATGGTGAGAGATGATTGTTTGTTGGTGGTAATGGTGAGAGATGATTGTTTGTTTGTTGACGTTAATGGTGAGAGATGATTGTTTATTTGTTGATGGTAATGGTGAGAGATGATTGTTTGTTTGTTGATGGTAATGGTGAGAGATGATTGTTTGTTTGTTGACGTTAATGGTGAGAGATGATTGTTTGTTTGTTGATGGTAATGGTGAGAGATGATTGTTTGTTTGTTGATGTTAATGGTGAGAGACGATTGTTTGTTTGTTGATGCTAATGGTGAGAGATGATTGTTTGTTGGTGGTAATGGTGAGAGATGATTGTTTGTTTGTTGACGTTAATGGTGAGAGATGATTGTTTATTTGTTGATGGTAATGGTGAGAGATGATTGTTTGTTTGTTGATGGTAATGGTGAGAGATGATTGTTTGTTTGTTGACGTTAATGGTGAGAGATGATTGTTTGTTTGTTGATGGTAATGGTGATAGATGATTGTTTGTTTGTTGATGTTAATGGTGAGAGACGATTGTTTGTTTGTTGATGCTAATGGTGAGAGATGATTGTTTGTTGATGGTAATGGTGAGAGATGATTGTTTGTTTGTTGACGTTAATGGTGAGAGATGATTGTTTGTTTGTTGATGGTAATGGTGAGAGATGATTGTTTGTTTGTTGATGGTAATGGTGAGAGATGATTGTTTGTTTGTTGACGTTAATGGTGAGAGATGATTGTTTGTTTGTTGATGGTAATGGTGAGAGATGATTGTTTGTTTGTTGATGGTAATGGTGAGAGATGATTGTTTGTTTGTTGATGTTAATGGTGAGAGACGATTGTTTGTTTGTTGATGCTAATGGTGAGAGATGATTGTTTGTTGGTGGTAATGGTGAGAGATGATTGTTTGTTTGTTGACGTTAATGGTGAGAGATGATTGTTTATTTGTTGATGGTAATGGTGAGAGATGATTGTTTGTTTGTTGATGGTAATGGTGAGAGATGATTGTTTGTTTGTTGATGTTAATGGTGAGAGACGATTGTTTGTTTGTTGATGCTAATGGTGAGAGATGATTGTTTGTTGGTGGTAATGGTGAGAGATGATTGTTTGTTTGTTTACGTTAATGGTGAGAGATGATTGTTTATTTGTTGATGGTAATGGTGAGAGATGATTGTTTGTTTGTTGATGGTAATGGTGAGAGATGATTGTTTGTTTGTTGACGTTAATGGTGAGAGATGATTGTTTGTTTGTTGATGGTAATGGTCAGAGATGACTGTTTCTTTGTTGACGTTAATGGTGAGAGATGATTGTTAATTTGTTGATGGTAATGGTGAGAGATGATTGTTTGTTTTTTGATGGTAATGGTGAGAGATGATTGTTTGTTTGTTGACGTTAATGGTGAGAGATGATTGTTTGTTTGTTGATGGTAATGGTGAGAGATGATTGTTTGTTTGTTGATGGTAATGGTGAGAGATGATTGTTTGTTTGTTGATGTTAATGGTGAGAGACGATTGTTTGTTTGTTGATGCTAATGGTGAGAGATGATTGTTTGTTGGTGGTAATGGTGAGAGATGATTGTTTGTTTGTTGACGTTAATGGTGAGAGATGATTGTTTATTTGTTGATGGTAATGGTGAGAGATGATTGTTTGTTTGTTGATGGTAATGGTGAGAGATGATTGTTTGTTTGTTGATGTTAATGGTGAGAGACGATTGTTTGTTTGTTGATGCTAATGGTGAGAGATGATTGTTTGTTGGTGGTAATGGTGAGAGATGATTGTTTGTTTGTTGACGTTAATGGTGAGAGATGATTGTTTATTTGTTGATGGTAATGGTGAGAGATGATTGTTTGTTTGTTGATGGTAATGGTGAGAGATGATTGTTTGTTTGTTGATGTTAATGGTGAGAGACGATTGTTTGTTTGTTGATGCTAATGGTGAGAGATGATTGTTTGTTGGTGGTAATGGTGAGAGATGATTGTTTGTTTGTTGACGTTAATGGTGAGAGATGATTGTTTATTTGTTGATGGTAATGGTGAGAGATGATTGTTTGTTTGTTGATGGTAATGGTGAGAGATGATTGTTTGTTTGTTGACGTTAATGGTGAGAGATGATTGTTTGTTTGTTGATGGTAATGGTCAGAGATGACTGTTTCTTTGTTGACGTTAATGGTGAGAGATGATTGTTAATTTGTTGATGGTAATGGTGAGAGATGATTGTTTGTTTTTTGATGGTAATGGTGAGAGATGATTGTTTGTTTGTTGACGTTAATGGTGAGAGATGATTGTTTGTTTGTTGATGGTAATGGTGAGAGATGATTGTTTGTTGATGTTAATGTTGAGAGATGTTTGTTTGGTTGTTGCTGTTAATGGTGAGATATGATTGTTTGTTTGTTGATGTTAATGGTGAGAGATGATTGTTTGTTTGTTGATGGTAATGGTGAGAGATTACTGTTTGTTTGTTGATGGTAATGGTGAGAGATGATTGTTTGTTTGTTGATGGTAATGGTGAGAGATGATTGTTTGTTTGTTGATGTTAATGGTGAGAGACGATTGTTTGTTTGTTGATGCTAATGGTGAGAGATGATTGTTTGTTGATGGTAATGGTGAGAGATGATTGTTTGTTTGTTGACGTTAATGGTGAGAGATGATTGTTTGTTTGTTGATGGTAATGGTGAGAGATGATTGTTTGTTTGTTGATGGTAATGGTGAGAGATGATTGTTTGTTTGTTGACGTTAATGGTGAGAGATGATTGTTTGTTTGTTGATGGTAATGGTGAGAGATGATTGTTTGTTTGTTGATGGTAATGGTGAGAGATGATTGTTTGTTTGTTGATGTTAATGGTGAGAGACGATTGTTTGTTTGTTGATGCTAATGGTGAGAGATGATTGTTTGTTGGTGGTAATGGTGAGAGATGATTGTTTGTTTGTTGACGTTAATGGTGAGAGATGATTGTTTATTTGTTGATGGTAATGGTGAGAGATGATTGTTTGTTTGTTGATGGTAATGGTGAGAGATGATTGTTTGTTTGTTGATGTTAATGGTGAGAGACGATTGTTTGTTTGTTGATGCTAATGGTGAGAGATGATTGTTTGTTGGTGGTAATGGTGAGAGATGATTGTTTGTTTGTTGACGTTAATGGTGAGAGATGATTGTTTATTTGTTGATGGTAATGGTGAGAGATGATTGTTTGTTTGTTGATGGTAATGGTGAGAGATGATTGTTTGTTTGTTGACGTTAATGGTGAGAGATGATTGTTTGTTTGTTGATGGTAATGGTCAGAGATGACTGTTTCTTTGTTGACGTTAATGGTGAGAGATGATTGTTAATTTGTTGATGGTAATGGTGAGAGATGATTGTTTGTTTTTTGATGGTAATGGTGAGAGATGATTGTTTGTTTGTTGACGTTAATGGTGAGAGATGATTGTTTGTTTGTTGATGGTAATGGTGAGAGATGATTGTTTGTTTGTTGATGGTAATGGTGAGAGATGATTGTTTGTTTGTTGATGTTAATGGTGAGAGACGATTGTTTGTTTGTTGATGCTAATGGTGAGAGATGATTGTTTGTTGGTGGTAATGGTGAGAGATGATTGTTTGTTTGTTGACGTTAATGGTGAGAGATGATTGTTTATTTGTTGATGGTAATGGTGAGAGATGATTGTTTGTTTGTTGATGGTAATGGTGAGAGATGATTGTTTGTTTGTTGATGTTAATGGTGAGAGACGATTGTTTGTTTGTTGATGCTAATGGTGAGAGATGATTGTTTGTTGGTGGTAATGGTGAGAGATGATTGTTTGTTTGTTGACGTTAATGGTGAGAGATGATTGTTTATTTGTTGATGGTAATGGTGAGAGATGATTGTTTGTTTGTTGATGGTAATGGTGAGAGATGATTGTTTGTTTGTTGACGTTAATGGTGAGAGATGATTGTTTGTTTGTTGATGGTAATGGTGAGAGATGATTGTTTGTTTGTTGATGTTAATGGTGAGAGACGATTGTTTGTTTGTTGATGCTAATGGTGAGAGATGATTGTTTGTTGATGGTAATGGTGAGAGATGATTGTTTGTTTGTTGACGTTAATGGTGAGAGATGATTGTTTGTTTGTTGATGGTAATGGTGAGAGATGATTGTTTGTTTGTTGATGGTAATGGTGAGAGATGATTGTTTGTTTGTTGACGTTAATGGTGAGAGATGATTGTTTGTTTGTTGATGGTAATGGTGAGAGATGATTGTTTGTTTGTTGATGGTAATGGTGAGAGATGATTGTTTGTTTGTTGATGTTAATGGTGAGAGACGATTGTTTGTTTGTTGATGCTAATGGTGAGAGATGATTGTTTGTTGGTGGTAATGGTGAGAGATGATTGTTTGTTTGTTGACGTTAATGGTGAGAGATGATTGTTTGTTTGTTGATGTTAATGGTGAGAGACGATTGTTTGTTTGTTGATGCTAATGGTGAGAGATGACTGTTTGTTGATGGTAATGGTGAGAGACGATTGTTTGTTTGTTGATGCTAATGGTGAGAGATGATTGTTTGTTGATGGTAATGGTGAGAGATGATTGTTTGTTTGTTGACGTTAATGGTGAGAGATGATTGTTTGTTTGTTGATGGTAATGGTGAGAGATGATTGTTTGTTTGTTGATGGTAATGGTGAGAGATGATTGTTTGTTTGTTGACGTTAATGGTGAGAGATGATTGTTTGTTTGTTGATGGTAATGGTGAGAGATGATTGTTTGTTTGTTGATGGTAATGGTGAGAGATGATTGTTTGTTTGTTGATGTTAATGGTGAGAGACGATTGTTTGTTTGTTGATGCTAATGGTGAGAGATGATTGTTTGTTGGTGGTAATGGTGAGAGATGATTGTTTGTTTGTTGACGTTAATGGTGAGAGATGATTGTTTATTTGTTGATGGTAATGGTGAGAGATGATTGTTTGTTTGTTGATGGTAATGGTGAGAGATGATTGTTTGTTTGTTGATGTTAATGGTGAGAGACGATTGTTTGTTTGTTGATGCTAATGGTGAGAGATGATTGTTTGTTGGTGGTAATGGTGAGAGATGATTGTTTGTTTGTTGACGTTAATGGTGAGAGATGATTGTTTATTTGTTGATGGTAATGGTGAGAGATGATTGTTTGTTTGTTGACGTTAATGGTGAGAGATGATTGTTTGTTTGTTGACGTTAATGGTGAGAGATGATTGTTTGTTTGTTGATGGTAATGGTCAGAGATGACTGTTTCTTTGTTGACGTTAATGGTGAGAGATGATTGTTAATTTGTTGATGGTAATGGTGAGAGATGATTGTTTGTTTTTTGATGGTAATGGTGAGAGATGATTGTTTGTTTGTTGATGGTGATGGTGAGAGGATTGTTTGTTAATGATGTTAATGGCGAGAGATGATTGTTTGTTTCTTTGTGGTAATGGTGAGAGATGATTGTTTGTTTGTTGATGTTAATGGTGAGAGATGATTGTTTGTTTGTTGATGGTAATGGTGAGAGATGATTGTTTGTTTGTTGATGGTAATGGTGAGAGATGATTGTTTGTTTGTTGATGTTAATGGTGAGAGATGATTGTTTGTTTGTTGATGGTAATGGCGAGAGATGATTGTTTGTTTGTTGGTGGTAATGGTGAGAGATGATTGTTTGTTTATTGATGTTAATGGTGAGAGATGGTTGTTTGTTTGTTGATGTTAATGGTGAGAGATGATTGTTTGTTGATGTTAATGTTGAGAGATGTTTGTTTGGTTGTTGCTGTTAATGGTGAGATATGATTGTTTGTTTGTTGATGTTAATGGTGAGAGATGATTGTTTGTTTGTTGATGGTAATGGTGAGAGATTACTGTTTGTTTGTTGATGGTAATGGTGAGAGATGATTGTTTGTTTGTTGATGGTAATGGTGAGAGATGATTGTTTGTTTGTTGATGTTAATGGTGAGAGACGATTGTTTGTTTGTTGATACTAATGGTGAGAGATGATTGTTTGTTGATGGTAATGGTGAGAGATGATTGTTTGTTTGTTGACGTTAATGGTGAGAGATGATTGTTTGTTTGTTGATGGTAATGGTGAGAGATGATTGTTTGTTTGTTGATGGTAATGGTGAGAGATGATTGTTTGTTTGTTGACGTTAATGGTGAGAGATGATTGTTTGTTTGTTGATGGTAATGGTGAGAGATGATTGTTTGTTTGTTGATGGTAATGGTGAGAGATGATTGTTTGTTTGTTGATGTTAATGGTGAGAGACGATTGTTTGTTTGTTGATGCTAATGGTGAGAGATGATTGTTTGTTGGTGGTAATGGTGAGAGATGATTGTTTGTTTGTTGACGTTAATGGTGAGAGATGATTGTTTATTTGTTGATGGTAATGGTGAGAGATGATTGTTTGTTTGTTGATGGTAATGGTGAGAGATGATTGTTTGTTTGTTGATGTTAATGGTGAGAGACGATTGTTTGTTTGTTGATGCTAATGGTGAGAGATGATTGTTTGTTGGTGGTAATGGTGAGAGATGATTGTTTGTTTGTTGACGTTAATGGTGAGAGATGATTGTTTATTTGTTGATGGTAATGGTGAGAGATGATTGTTTGTTTGTTGATGGTAATGGTGAGAGATGATTGTTTGTTTGTTGACGTTAATGGGGAGAGATGATTGTTTGTTTGTTGATGGTAATGGTCAGAGATGACTGTTTCTTTGTTGACGTTAATGGTGAGAGATGATTGTTAATTTGTTGATGGTAATGGTGAGAGATGATTGTTTGTTTTTTGATGGTAATGGTGAGAGATGATTGTTTGTTTGTTGACGTTAATGGTGAGAGATGATTGTTTGTTTGTTGATGGTAATGGTGAGAGATGATTGTTTGTTTGTTGATGGTAATGGTGAGAGATGATTGTTTGTTTGTTGATGTTAATGGTGAGAGACGATTGTTTGTTTGTTGATGCTAATGGTGAGAGATGATTGTTTGTTGGTGGTAATGGTGGAAGATGATTGTTTGTTTGTTGACGTTAATGGTGAGAGATGATTGTTTATTTGTTGATGGTAATGGTGAGAGATGATTGTTTGTTTGTTGATGGTAATGGTGAGAGATGATTGTTTGTTTGTTGATGTTAATGGTGAGAGACGATTGTTTGTTTGTTGATGCTAGTGGTGACAGATGATTGTTTGTTGGTGGTAATGGTGAGAGATGATTGTTTGTTTGTTGACGTTAATGGTGAGAGATGATTGTTTATTTGTTGATGGTAATGGTGAGAGATGATTGTTTGTTTGTTGATGGTAATGGTGAGAGATGATTGTTTGTTTGTTGACGTTAATGGTGAGAGATGATTGTTTGTTTGTTGATGGTAATGGTCAGAGATGACTGTTTCTTTGTTGACGTTAATGGTGAGAGATGATTGTTAATTTGTTGATGGTAATGGTGAGAGATGATTGTTTGTTTTTTGATGGTAATGGTGAGAGATGATTGTTTGTTTGTTGATGGTGATGGTGAGAGGATTGTTTGTTAATGATGTTAATGGCGAGAGATGATTGTTTGTTTCTTTGTGGTAATGGTGAGAGATGATTGTTTGTTTGTTGATGTTAATGGTGAGAGATGATTGTTTGTTTGTTGATGGTAATGGTGAGAGATGATTGTTTGTTTGTTGATGGTAATGGTGAGAGATGATTGTTTGTTTGTTGATGTTAATGGTGAGAGATGATTGTTTGTTTCTTTGTGGTAATGGTGAGAGATGATTGTTTGTTTGTTGATGTTAATGGTGAGAGACGATTGTTTGTTTGTTGATGCTAATGGTGAGAGATGATTGTTTGTTGGTGGTAATGGTGAGAGATGATTGTTTGTTTGTTGACGTTAATGGTGAGAGATGATTGTTTGTTTGTTGATGGTAATGGTGAGAGATGATTGTTTGTTTGTTGATGTTAATGGTGAGAGACGATTGTTTGTTTGTTGATGCTAATGGTGAGAGATGATTGTTTGTTTGTTGATGGTAATGGTGAGAGATGATTGTTTGTTTGTTGATGTTAATGGTGAGAGACGATTGTTTGTTTGTTGATGCTAATGGTGAGAGATGATTGTTTGTTGGTGGTAATGGTGAGAGATGATTGTTTGTTTGTTGACGTTAATGGTGAGAGATGATTGTTTATTTGTTGATGGTAATGGTGAGAGATGATTGTTTGTTTGTTGATGGTAATGGTGAGAGATGATTGTTTGTTTGTTGACGTTAATGGTGAGAGATGATTGTTTGTTTGTTGATGGTAATGGTCAGAGATGACTGTTTCTTTGTTGACGTTAATGGTGAGAGATGATTGTTAATTTGTTGATGGTAATGGTGAGAGATGATTGTTTGTTTTTTGATGGTAATGGTGAGAGATGATTGTTTGTTTGTTGACGTTAATGGTGAGAGATGATTGTTTGTTTGTTGATGGTAATGGTGAGAGATGATTGTTTGTTGATGTTAATGTTGAGAGATGTTTGTTTGGTTGTTGCTGTTAATGGTGAGATATGATTGTTTGTTTGTTGATGTTAATGGTGAGAGATGATTGTTTGTTTGTTGATGGTAATGGTGAGAGATTACTGTTTGTTTGTTGATGGTAATGGTGAGAGATGATTGTTTGTTTGTTGATGGTAATGGTGAGAGATGATTGTTTGTTTGTTGATGTTAATGGTGAGAGACGATTGTTTGTTTGTTGATGCTAATGGTGAGAGATGATTGTTTGTTGATGGTAATTGTGAGAGATGATTGTTTGTTTGTTGACGTTAATGGTGAGAGATGATTGTTTGTTTGTTGATGGTAATGGTGAGAGATGATTGTTTGTTTGTTGATGGTAATGGTGAGAGATGATTGTTTGTTTGTTGACGTTAATGGTGAGAGATGATTGTTTGTTTGTTGATGGTAATGGTTAGAGATGATTGTTTGTTTGTTGATGGTAATGGTGAGAGATGATTGTTTGTTTGTTGATGCTAATGGTGAGAGATGATTGTTTGTTGGTGGTAATGGTGAGAGATGATTGTTTGTTTGTTGACGTTAATGGTGAGAGATGATTGTTTATTTGTTGATGGTAATGGTGAGAGATGATTGTTTGTTTGTTGATGGTAATGGTGAGAGATGATTGTTTGTTTGTTGACGTTAATGGTGAGAGATGATTGTTTGTTTGTTGATGGTAATGGTCAGAGATGACTGTTTCTTTGTTGACGTTAATGGTGAGAGATGATTGTTAATTTGTTGATGGTAATGGTGAGAGATGATTGTTTGTTTTTTGATGGTAATGGTGAGAGATGATTGTTTGTTTGTTGACGTTAATGGTGAGAGATGATTGTTTGTTTGTTGATGGTAATGGTGAGAGATGATTGTTTGTTTGTTGATGGTAATGGTGAGAGATGATTGTTTGTTTGTTGATGTTAATGGTGAGAGACGATTGTTTGTTTGTTGATGCTAATGGTGAGAGATGATTGTTTGTTGGTGGTAATGGTGAGAGATGATTGTTTGTTTGTTGACGTTAATGGTGAGAGATGATTGTTTATTTGTTGATGGTAATGGTGAGAGATGATTGTTTGTTTGTTGATGGTAATGGTGAGAGATGATTGTTTGTTTGTTGATGTTAATGGTGAGAGACGATTGTTTGTTTGTTGATGCTAATGGTGAGAGATGATTGTTTGTTGGTGGTAATGGTGAGAGATGATTGTTTGTTTGTTGACGTTAATGGTGAGAGATGATTGTTTATTTGTTGATGGTAATGGTGAGAGATGATTGTTTGTTTGTTGATGGTAATGGTGAGAGATGATTGTTTGTTTGTTGACGTTAATGGTGAGAGATGATTGTTTGTTTGTTGATGGTAATGGTGAGAGATGATTGTTTGTTTGTTGATGTTAATGGTGAGAGACGATTGTTTGTTTGTTGATGCTAATGGTGAGAGATGATTGTTTGTTGGTGGTAATGGTGAGAGATGATTGTTTGTTTGTTGACGTTAATGGTGAGAGATGATTGTTTATTTGTTGATGGTAATGGTGAGAGATGATTGTTTGTTTGTTGATGGTAATGGTGAGAGATGATTGTTTGTTTGTTGACGTTAATGGTGAGAGATGATTGTTTGTTTGTTGATGGTAATGGTGATAGATGATTGTTTGTTTGTTGATGTTAATGGTGAGAGACGATTGTTTGTTTGTTGATGCTAATGGTGAGAGATGATTGTTTGTTGATGGTAATGGTGAGAGATGATTGTTTGTTTGTTGACGTTAATGGTGAGAGATGATTGTTTGTTTGTTGATGGTAATGGTGAGAGATGATTGTTTGTTTGTTGATGGTAATGGTGAGAGATGATTGTTTGTTTGTTGACGTTAATGGTGAGAGATGATTGTTTGTTTGTTGATGGTAATGGTGAGAGATGATTGTTTGTTTGTTGATGGTAATGGTGAGAGATGATTGTTTGTTTGTTGATGTTAATGGTGAGAGACGATTGTTTGTTTGTTGATGCTAATGGTGAGAGATGATTGTTTGTTGGTGGTAATGGTGAGAGATGATTGTTTGTTTGTTGACGTTAATGGTGAGAGATGATTGTTTATTTGTTGATGGTAATGGTGAGAGATGATTGTTTGTTTGTTGATGGTAATGGTGAGAGATGATTGTTTGTTTGTTGATGTTAATGGTGAGAGACGATTGTTTGTTTGTTGATGCTAATGGTGAGAGATGATTGTTTGTTGGTGGTAATGGTGAGAGATGATTGTTTGTTTGTTTACGTTAATGGTGAGAGATGATTGTTTATTTGTTGATGGTAATGGTGAGAGATGATTGTTTGTTTGTTGATGGTAATGGTGAGAGATGATTGTTTGTTTGTTGACGTTAATGGTGAGAGATGATTGTTTGTTTGTTGATGGTAATGGTCAGAGATGACTGTTTCTTTGTTGACGTTAATGGTGAGAGATGATTGTTAATTTGTTGATGGTAATGGTGAGAGATGATTGTTTGTTTTTTGATGGTAATGGTGAGAGATGATTGTTTGTTTGTTGACGTTAATGGTGAGAGATGATTGTTTGTTTGTTGATGGTAATGGTGAGAGATGATTGTTTGTTTGTTGATGGTAATGGTGAGAGATGATTGTTTGTTTGTTGATGTTAATGGTGAGAGACGATTGTTTGTTTGTTGATGCTAATGGTGAGAGATGATTGTTTGTTGGTGGTAATGGTGAGAGATGATTGTTTGTTTGTTGACGTTAATGGTGAGAGATGATTGTTTATTTGTTGATGGTAATGGTGAGAGATGATTGTTTGTTTGTTGATGGTAATGGTGAGAGATGATTGTTTGTTTGTTGATGTTAATGGTGAGAGACGATTGTTTGTTTGTTGATGCTAATGGTGAGAGATGATTGTTTGTTGGTGGTAATGGTGAGAGATGATTGTTTGTTTGTTGACGTTAATGGTGAGAGATGATTGTTTATTTGTTGATGGTAATGGTGAGAGATGATTGTTTGTTTGTTGATGGTAATGGTGAGAGATGATTGTTTGTTTGTTGATGTTAATGGTGAGAGACGATTGTTTGTTTGTTGATGCTAATGGTGAGAGATGATTGTTTGTTGGTGGTAATGGTGAGAGATGATTGTTTGTTTGTTGACGTTAATGGTGAGAGATGATTGTTTATTTGTTGATGGTAATGGTGAGAGATGATTGTTTGTTTGTTGATGGTAATGGTGAGAGATGATTGTTTGTTTGTTGACGTTAATGGTGAGAGATGATTGTTTGTTTGTTGATGGTAATGGTCAGAGATGACTGTTTCTTTGTTGACGTTAATGGTGAGAGATGATTGTTAATTTGTTGATGGTAATGGTGAGAGATGATTGTTTGTTTTTTGATGGTAATGGTGAGAGATGATTGTTTGTTTGTTGACGTTAATGGTGAGAGATGATTGTTTGTTTGTTGATGGTAATGGTGAGAGATGATTGTTTGTTGATGTTAATGTTGAGAGATGTTTGTTTGGTTGTTGCTGTTAATGGTGAGATATGATTGTTTGTTTGTTGATGTTAATGGTGAGAGATGATTGTTTGTTTGTTGATGGTAATGGTGAGAGATTACTGTTTGTTTGTTGATGGTAATGGTGAGAGATGATTGTTTGTTTGTTGATGGTAATGGTGAGAGATGATTGTTTGTTTGTTGATGTTAATGGTGAGAGACGATTGTTTGTTTGTTGATGCTAATGGTGAGAGATGATTGTTTGTTGATGGTAATGGTGAGAGATGATTGTTTGTTTGTTGACGTTAATGGTGAGAGATGATTGTTTGTTTGTTGATGGTAATGGTGAGAGATGATTGTTTGTTTGTTGATGGTAATGGTGAGAGATGATTGTTTGTTTGTTGACGTTAATGGTGAGAGATGATTGTTTGTTTGTTGATGGTAATGGTGAGAGATGATTGTTTGTTTGTTGATGGTAATGGTGAGAGATGATTGTTTGTTTGTTGATGTTAATGGTGAGAGACGATTGTTTGTTTGTTGATGCTAATGGTGAGAGATGATTGTTTGTTGGTGGTAATGGTGAGAGATGATTGTTTGTTTGTTGACGTTAATGGTGAGAGATGATTGTTTATTTGTTGATGGTAATGGTGAGAGATGATTGTTTGTTTGTTGATGGTAATGGTGAGAGATGATTGTTTGTTTGTTGATGTTAATGGTGAGAGACGATTGTTTGTTTGTTGATGCTAATGGTGAGAGATGATTGTTTGTTGGTGGTAATGGTGAGAGATGATTGTTTGTTTGTTGACGTTAATGGTGAGAGATGATTGTTTATTTGTTGATGGTAATGGTGAGAGATGATTGTTTGTTTGTTGATGGTAATGGTGAGAGATGATTGTTTGTTTGTTGACGTTAATGGTGAGAGATGATTGTTTGTTTGTTGATGGTAATGGTCAGAGATGACTGTTTCTTTGTTGACGTTAATGGTGAGAGATGATTGTTAATTTGTTGATGGTAATGGTGAGAGATGATTGTTTGTTTTTTGATGGTAATGGTGAGAGATGATTGTTTGTTTGTTGACGTTAATGGTGAGAGATGATTGTTTGTTTGTTGATGGTAATGGTGAGAGATGATTGTTTGTTTGTTGATGGTAATGGTGAGAGATGATTGTTTGTTTGTTGATGTTAATGGTGAGAGACGATTGTTTGTTTGTTGATGCTAATGGTGAGAGATGATTGTTTGTTGGTGGTAATGGTGAGAGATGATTGTTTGTTTGTTGACGTTAATGGTGAGAGATGATTGTTTATTTGTTGATGGTAATGGTGAGAGATGATTGTTTGTTTGTTGATGGTAATGGTGAGAGATGATTGTTTGTTTGTTGATGTTAATGGTGAGAGACGATTGTTTGTTTGTTGATGCTAATGGTGAGAGATGATTGTTTGTTGGTGGTAATGGTGAGAGATGATTGTTTGTTTGTTGACGTTAATGGTGAGAGATGATTGTTTGTTTGTTGACGGTAATGGTGAGAGATGATTGTTTGTTTGTTGACGTTAATGGTGAGAGATGATTGTTTGTTTGTTGATGGTAATGGTGAGAGATGATTGTTTGTTTGTTGATGTTAATGGTGAGAGACGATTGTTTGTTTGTTGATGCTAATGGTGAGAGATGATTGTTTGTTGATGGTAATGGTGAGAGATGATTGTTTGTTTGTTGACGTTAATGGTGAGAGATGATTGTTTGTTTGTTGATGGTAATGGTGAGAGATGATTGTTTGTTTGTTGATGGTAATGGTGAGAGATGATTGTTTGTTTGTTGACGTTAATGGTGAGAGATGATTGTTGTTGTGATGGTAATGGTGAGAGATGATTGTTTGTTTGTTGATGGTAATGGTGAGAGATGATGGTTTGTTTGTTGATGGTAATGGTGAGAGACGATTGTTTGTTTGTTGATGCTAATGGTGAGAGATGATTGTTTTGTTGAGGTAATGGTGAGAGATGATTGTTTGTTTGTTGACGTTAATGGTGAGAGATGATTGTTTGTTTGTTGATGTTAATGGTGAGAGATGATTGTTTGTTTGTTGATGCTAATGGTGAGAGATGACTGTTTGTTTGTGATGGTAATGGTGAGAGACGATTGTTTGTTTGTTGATGCTAATGGTGAGAGATGATTGTTTGTTGATGGTAATGGTGAGAGATGATTGTTTGTTTGTTGACGTTAATGGTGAGAGATGATTGTTTGTTTGTTGATGGTAATGGTGAGAGATGATTGTTTGTTTGTTGATGGTAATGGTGAGAGATGATTGTTTGTTTGTTGACGTTAATGGTGAAGAGATGATTGTTTGTTATGTTGACGAATGGTGAGAGATGATTGTTTGTTTGTTGATGGTAATGGTGAGAGATGATTGTTTGTTTGTTGATGGTAATGGTGAGAGATGATTGTTTGTTTGTTGATGTTAATGGTGAGAGACGATTGTTTGTTTGTTGATGCTAATGGTGAGAGATGATTGTTTGTTGGTGGTAATGGTGAGAGATGATTGTTTGTTTGTTGACGTTAATGGTGAGAGATGATTGTTTATTTGTTGATGGTAATGGTGAGAGATGATTGTTTGTTTGTTGATGGTAATGGTGAGAGATGATTGTTTGCTTGTTGATGTTAATGGTGAGAGACGATTGTTTGTTTGTTGATGCTAATGGTGAGAGATGATTGTTTGTTGGTGGTAATGGTGAGAGATGATTGTTTGTTTGTTGACGTTAATGGTGAGAGATGATTGTTTATTTGTTGATGGTAATGGTGAGAGATGATTGTTTGTTTGTTGACGTTAATGGTGAGAGATGATTGTTTGTTTGTTGACGTTAATGGTGAGAGATGATTGTTTGTTTGTTGATGGTAATGGTCAGAGATGACTGTTTCTTTGTTGACGTTAATGGTGAGAGATGATTGTTAATTTGTTGATGGTAATGGTGAGAGATGATTGTTTGTTTTTTGATGGTAATGGTGAGAGATGATTGTTTGTTTGTTGATGGTGATGGTGAGAGGATTGTTTGTTAATGATGTTAATGGCGAGAGATGATTGTTTGTTTCTTTGTGGTAATGGTGAGAGATGATTGTTTGTTTGTTGATGTTAATGGTGAGAGATGATTGTTTGTTTGTTGATGGTAATGGTGAGAGATGATTGTTTGTTTGTTGATGGTAATGGTGAGAGATGATTGTTTGTTTGTTGATGTTAATGGTGAGAGATGATTGTTTGTTTGTTGATGGTAATGGCGAGAGATGATTGTTTGTTTGTTGGTGGTAATGGTGAGAGATGATTGTTTGTTTATTGATGTTAATGGTGAGAGATGGTTGTTTGTTTGTTGATGTTAATGGTGAGAGATGATTGTTTGTTGATGTTAATGTTGAGAGATGTTTGTTTGGTTGTTGCTGTTAATGGTGAGATATGATTGTTTGTTTGTTGATGTTAATGGTGAGAGATGATTGTTTGTTTGTTGATGGTAATGGTGAGAGATTACTGTTTGTTTGTTGATGGTAATGGTGAGAGATGATTGTTTGTTTGTTGATGGTAATGGTGAGAGATGATTGTTTGTTTGTTGATGTTAATGGTGAGAGACGATTGTTTGTTTGTTGATACTAATGGTGAGAGATGATTGTTTGTTGATGGTAATGGTGAGAGATGATTGTTTGTTTGTTGACGTTAATGGTGAGAGATGATTGTTTGTTTGTTGATGGTAATGGTGAGAGATGATTGTTTGTTTGTTGATGGTAATGGTGAGAGATGATTGTTTGTTTGTTGACGTTAATGGTGAGAGATGATTGTTTGTTTGTTGATGGTAATGGTGAGAGATGATTGTTTGTTTGTTGATGGTAATGGTGAGAGATGATTGTTTGTTTGTTGATGTTAATGGTGAGAGACGATTGTTTGTTTGTTGATGCTAATGGTGAGAGATGATTGTTTGTTGGTGGTAATGGTGAGAGATGATTGTTTGTTTGTTGACGTTAATGGTGAGAGATGATTGTTTATTTGTTGATGGTAATGGTGAGAGATGATTGTTTGTTTGTTGATGGTAATGGTGAGAGATGATTGTTTGTTTGTTGATGTTAATGGTGAGAGACGATTTTTTGTTTGTTGATGCTAATGGTGAGAGATGATTGTTTGTTGGTGGTAATGGTGAGAGATGATTGTTTGTTTGTTGACGTTAATGGTGAGAGATGATTGTTTATTTGTTGATGGTAATGGTGAGAGATGATTGTTTGTTTGTTGATGGTAATGGTGAGAGATGATTGTTTGTTTGTTGACGTTAATGGGGAGAGATGATTGTTTGTTTGTTGATGGTAATGGTCAGAGATGACTGTTTCTTTGTTGACGTTAATGGTGAGAGATGATTGTTAATTTGTTGATGGTAATGGTGAGAGATGATTGTTTGTTTTTTGATGGTAATGGTGAGAGATGATTGTTTGTTTGTTGACGTTAATGGTGAGAGATGATTGTTTGTTTGTTGATGGTAATGGTGAGAGATGATTGTTTGTTTGTTGATGGTAATGGTGAGAGATGATTGTTTGTTTGTTGATGTTAATGGTGAGAGACGATTGTTTGTTTGTTGATGCTAATGGTGAGAGATGATTGTTTGTTGGTGGTAATGGTGGAAGATGATTGTTTGTTTGTTGACGTTAATGGTGAGAGATGATTGTTTATTTGTTGATGGTAATGGTGAGAGATGATTGTTTGTTTGTTGATGGTAATGGTGAGAGATGATTGTTTGTTTGTTGATGTTAATGGTGAGAGACGATTGTTTGTTTGTTGATGCTAGTGGTGACAGATGATTGTTTGTTGGTGGTAATGGTGAGAGATGATTGTTTGTTTGTTGACGTTAATGGTGAGAGATGATTGTTTATTTGTTGATGGTAATGGTGAGAGATGATTGTTTGTTTGTTGATGGTAATGGTGAGAGATGATTGTTTGTTTGTTGACGTTAATGGTGAGAGATGATTGTTTGTTTGTTGATGGTAATGGTCAGAGATGACTGTTTCTTTGTTGACGTTAATGGTGAGAGATGATTGTTTAATTTGTTGATGGTAATGGTGAGAGATGATTGTTTGTTGTTGATGTTAATGGTGAGAGATGATTGTTTGTTTGTTGATGGTGATGGTGAGAGAGATTGTTTGTTTATGATGTTAATGGTGAGAGATGATTGTTTGTTTGTTGATGGTAATGGTGAGAGATGATTGTTTGTTTGTTGATGTTAATGGTGAGAGATGATTGTTTGTTTGTTGATGGTAATGGTGAGAGATGATTGTTTGTTTGTTGATGGTAATGGTGAGAGATGATTGTTTGTTTGTTGATGTTAATGGTGAGAGATGATTGTTTGTTTCTTTGTGGTAATGGTGAGAGATGATTGTTTGTTTGTTGATGTTAATGGTGAGAGACGATTGTTTGTTTGTTGATGCTAATGGTGAGAGATGATTGTTTGTTGGTGGTAATGGTGAGAGATGATTGTTTGTTTGTTGACGTTAATGGTGAGAGATGATTGTTTATTTGTTGATGGTAATGGTGAGAGATGATTGTTTGTTTGTTGATGGTAATGGTGAGAGATGATTGTTTGTTTGTTGACGTTAATGGTGAGAGATGATTGTTTGTTTGTTGATGGTAATGGTGAGAGATGATTGTATTGTAATGGTGAGAGATGATTGTTTGTTTGTTGACGTTAATGGTGAGAGATGATTGTTTGTTTGTTGATGGTAATGGTGAGAGATGATTGTTTGTTTGTTGATGGTAATGGTGAGAGATGATTGTTTGTTTGTTGACGTTAATGGTGAGAGATGATTGTTTGTTTGTTGATGGTAATGGTTGAGAGATGATTGTTTGTTTGTTGATGGTAATGGTGAGAGATGATTGTTTGTTTGTTGATGTTAATGGTGAGAGACGATTGTTTGTTTGTTGATGCTAATGGTGAGAGATGATTGTTTGTTGGTGGTAATGGTGAGAGATGATTGTTTGTTTGTTGACGTTAATGGTGAGAGATGATTGTTTATTTGTTGATGGTAATGGTGAGAGATGATTGTTTGTTTGTTGATGGTAATGGTGAGAGATGATTGTTTGTTTGTTGATGTTAATGGTGAGAGACGATTGTTTGTTTGTTGATGCTAATGGTGAGAGATGATTGTTTGTTGGTGGATGGTGAGAGATGATTGTTTGTTTGTTGACGTTAATGGTGAGAGATGATGTTTAGTTGTTGATGGTAATGGTGAGAGATGATTGTTTGTTTGGTGATGGTAATGGTGAGAGATGATGGTTGTTTGTTGACGTTAATGGTGAGAGATGATTGTTTGTTGTGATGGTATTGGTCAGAGATGACTGTTTCTTTGTTGACGTATTGGTGAGAGATGATTGTTAATTTGTTGATGGTAATGGTGAGAGATGATTGTTTGTTTTTTGATGGTAATGGTGAGAGATGAATGGTTTGTTTGTTGACGTTAATGGTGAGAGATGATTGTTTGTTTGTTGATTGGTAATGGTGAGAGATGATTGTTTGTTTTGTTGATGGTAATGTGAGAGATGATTGTTTGTTTGTTGATGTTAATGGTGAGAGACGATTGTTTGTTTGTTGATGCTAATGGTGAGAGATGATTGTTTGTTGGTGGTAATGGTGAGAGATGATTGTTTGTTTGTTGACGTTAATGGTGAGAGATGATTGTTTATTTGTTGATGGTAATGGTGAGAGATGATTGGGTTTGTTTGTTGATGTTAATGGTGTGAGAGACGATTGTTTGTTTGTTGATGTTAATGGTGAGAGACGATTGTTTGGGTGTTTGGGATGCTAATGGTGAGAGATGATTGTTTGTTGGTGTTGATGTTAATGGTGAGAGACGATTGTTTGTTTGTTGATGCTAATGGTGAGAGATGATTGTTTGTTGGTGGTAATGGTGAGAGATGATTGTTTGTTTGTTGACGTTAATGGTGAGAGATGATTGTTTATTTGTTGATGTTAATGGTGAGAGATGATTGTTTGTTTGTTGATGGTAATGGTGAGAGATGATTGTTTGTTTGTTGACGTTAATGGTGAGAGATGATTGTTTGTTTGTTGATGGTAATGGTCAGAGATGACTGTTTCTTTGTTGACGTTAATGGTGAGAGATGATTGTTAATTTGTTGATGGTAATGGTGAGAGATGATTGTTTGTTTTTTGATGGTAATGGTGAGAGATGATTGTTTGTTTGTTGATGGTGATGGTGAGAGGATTGTTTGTTAATGATGTTAATGGCGAGAGATGATTGTTTGTTTCTTTGTGGTAATGGTGAGAGATGATTGTTTGTTTGTTGATGTTAATGGTGAGAGATGATTGTTTGTTTGTTGATGGTAATGGTGAGAGATGATTGTTTGTTTGTTGATGGTAATGGTGAGAGATGATTGTTTGTTTGTTGATGTTAATGGTGAGAGATGATTGTTTGTTTGTTGATGGTAATGGCGAGAGATGATTGTTTGTTTGTTGGTGGTAATGGTGAGAGATGATTGTTTGTTTATTGATGTTAATGGTGAGAGATGGTTGTTTGTTTGTTGATGTTAATGGTGAGAGATGATTGTTTGTTGATGTTAATGTTGAGAGATGTTTGTTTGGTTGTTGCTGTTAATGGTGAGATATGATTGTTTGTTTGTTGACGTTAATGGTGAGAGATGATTGTTTATTTGTTGATGGTAATGGTGAGAGATGATTGTTTGTTTGTTGATGGTAATGGTGAGAGATGATTGTTTGTTTGTTGACGTTAATGGTGAGAGATGATTGTTTGTTTGTTGATGGTAATGGTCAGAGATGACTGTTTCTTTGTTGACGTTAATGGTGAGAGATGATTGTTAATTTGTTGATGGTAATGGTGAGAGATGATTGTTTGTTTTTTGATGGTAATGGTGAGAGATGATTGTTTGTTTGTTGATGGTGATGGTGAGAGGATTGTTTGTTAATGATGTTAATGGCGAGAGATGATTGTTTGTTTCTTTGTGGTAATGGTGAGAGATGATTGTTTGTTTGTTGATGTTAATGGTGAGAGATGATTGTTTGTTTGTTGATGGTAATGGTGAGAGATGATTGTTTGTTTGTTGATGGTAATGGTGAGAGATGATTGTTTGTTTGTTGATGTTAATGGTGAGAGATGATTGTTTGTTTCTTTGTGGTAATGGTGAGAGATGATTGTTTGTTTGTTGATGTTAATGGTGAGAGACGATTGTTTGTTTGTTGATGCTAATGGTGAGAGATGATTGTTTGTTGGTGGTAATGGTGAGAGATGATTGTTTGTTTGTTGACGTTAATGGTGAGAGATGATTGTTTATTTGTTGATGGTAATGGTGAGAGATGATTGTTTGTTTGTTGATGGTAATGGTGAGAGATGATTGTTTGTTTGTTGACGTTAATGGTGAGAGATGATTGTTTGTTTGTTGATGGTAATGGTGAGAGATGATTGTTTGTTTGTTGATGTTAATGGTGAGAGACGATTGTTTGTTTGTTGATGCTAATGGTGAGAGATGATTGTTTGTTGATTGTAATGGTGAGAGATGATTGTTTGTTTGTTGACGTTAATGGTGAGAGATGATTGTTTGTTTGTTGATGGTAATGGTGAGAGATGATTGTTTGTTTGTTGATGGTAATGGTGAGAGATGATTGTTTGTTTGTTGACGTTAATGGTGAGAGATGATTGTTTGTTTGTTGATGGTAATGGTGAGAGATGATTGTTTGTTTGTTGATGGTAATGGTGAGAGATGATTGTTTGTTTGTTGATGTTAATGGTGAGAGACGATTGTTTGTTTGTTGATGCTAATGGTGAGAGATGATTGTTTGTTGGTGGTAATGGTGAGAGATGATTGTTTGTTTGTTGACGTTAATGGTGAGAGATGATTGTTTATTTGTTGATGGTAATGGTGAGAGATGATTGTTTGTTTGTTGATGGTAATGGTGAGAGATGATTGTTTGTTTGTTGATGTTAATGGTGAGAGACGATTGTTTGTTTGTTGATGCTAATGGTGAGAGATGATTGTTTGTTGGTGGTAATGGTGAGAGATGATTGTTTGTTTGTTGACGTTAATGGTGAGAGATGATTTTTTATTTGTTGATGGTAATGGTGAGAGATGATTGTTTGTTTGTTGATGGTAATGGTGAGAGATGATTGTTTGTTTGTTGACGTTAATGGTGAGAGATGATTGTTTGTTTGTTGATGGTAATGGTCAGAGATGACTGTTTCTTTGTTGACGTTAATGGTGAGAGATGATTGTTAATTTGTTGATGGTAATGGTGAGAGATGATTGTTTGTTTTTTGATGGTAATGGTGAGAGATGATTGTTTGTTTGTTGACGTTAATGGTGAGAGATGATTGTTTGTTTGTTGATGGTAATGGTGAGAGATGATTGTTTGTTTGTTGATGGTAATAGTGAGAGATGATTGTTTGTTTGTTGATGTTAATGGTGAGAGACGATTGTTTGTTTGTTGATGCTAATGGTGAGAGATGATTGTTTGTTGGTGGTAATGGTGAGAGATGATTGTTTGTTTGTTGACGTTAATGGTGAGAGATGATTGTTTATTTGTTGATGGTAATGGTGAGAGATGATTGTTTGTTTGTTGATGGTAATGGTGAGAGATGATTGTTTGTTTGTTGATGTTAATGGTGAGAGACGATTGTTTGTTTGTTGATGCTAATGGTGAGAGATGATTGTTTGTTGGTGGTAATGATGAGAGATGATTGTTTGTTTGTTGACGTTAATGGTGAGAGATGATTGTTTATTTGTTGATGGTAATGGTGAGAGATGATTGTTTGTTTGTTGATGGTAATGGTGAGAGATGATTGTTTGTTTGTTGACGTTAATGGTGAGAGATGATTGTTTGTTTGTTGATGGTAATGGTCAGACATGACTGTTTCTTTGTTGACGTTAATGGTGAGAGATGATTGTTAATTTGTTGATGGTAATGGTGAGAGATGATTGTTTGTTTTTTGATGGTAATGGTGAGAGATGATTGTTTGTTTGTTGACGTTAATGGTGAGAGATGATTGTTTGTTTGTTGATGGTAATGGTGAGAGATGATTGTTTGTTTGTTGATGGTAATGGTGAGAGATGATTGTTTGTTTGTTGATGTTAATGGTGAGAGACGATTGTTTGTTTGTTGATGCTAATGGTGAGAGATGATTGTTTGTTGGTGGTAATGGTGAGAGATGATTGTTTGTTTGTTGACGTTAATGGTGAGAGATGATTGTTTATTTGTTGATGGTAATGGTGAGAGATGATTGTTTGTTTGTTGATGGTAATGGTGAGAGATGATTGTTTGTTTGTTGATGTTAATGGTGAGAGACGATTGTTTGTTTGTTGATGCTAATGGTGAGAGATGATTGTTTGTTGGTGGTAATGGTGAGAGATGATTGTTTGTTTGTTGACGTTAATGGTGAGAGATGATTGTTTATTTGTTGATGGTAATGGTGAGAGATGATTGTTTGTTTTTTGATGGTAATGGTGAGAGATGATTGTTTGTTTGTTGATGGTAATGGTCAGAGATGACTGTTTCTTTGTTGACGTTAATGGTGAGAGATGATTGTTAATTTGTTGATGGTAATGGTGAGAGATGATTGTTTGTTTTTTGATGGTAATGGTGAGAGATGATTGTTTGTTTGTTGATGGTGATGGTGAGAGGATTGTTTGTTAATGATGTTAATGGCGAGAGATGATTGTTTGTTTCTTTGTGGTAATGGTGAGAGATGATTGTTTGTTTGTTGATGTTAATGGTGAGAGATGATTGTTTGTTTGTTGATGGTAATGGTGAGAGATGATTGTTTGTTTGTTGATGGTAATGGTGAGAGATGATTGTTTGTTTGTTGATGTTAATGGTGAGAGATGATTGTTTGTTTGTTGATGGTAATGGCGAGAGATGATTGTTTGTTTGTTGGTGGTAATGGTGAGAGATGATTGTTTGTTTATTGATGTTAATGGTGAGAGATGGTTGATTGTTTGTTGATGTTAATGGTGAGAGATGATTGTTTGTTGATGTTAATGTTGAGAGATGTTTGTTTGGTTGTTGCTGTTAATGGTGAGATATGATTGTTTGTTTGTTGATGTTAATGGTGAGAGATGATTGTTTGTTTGTTGATGGTAATGGTGAGAGATTACTGTTTGTTTGTTGATGGTAATGGTGAGAGATGATTGTTTGTTTGTTGATGGTAATGGTGAGAGATGATTGTTTGTTTGTTGATGTTAATGGTGAGAGACGATTGTTTGTTTGTTGATGCTAATGGTGAGAGATGATTGTTTGTTGATGGTAATGGTGAGAGATGATTGTTTGTTTGTTGACGTTAATGGTGAGAGATGATTGTTTGTTTGTTGATGGTAATGGTGAGAGATGATTGTTTGTTTGTTGATGGTAATGGTGAGAGATGATTGTTTGTTTGTTGACGTTAATGGTGAGAGATGATTGTTTGTTTGTTGATGGTAATGGTGAGAGATGATTGTTTGTTTGTTGATGGTAATGGTGAGAGATGATTGTTTGTTTGTTGATGTTAATGGTGAGAGACGATTGTTTGTTTGTTGATGCTAATGGTGAGAGATGATTGTTTGTTGGTGGTAATGGTGAGAGATGATTGTTTGTTTGTTGACGTTAATGGTGAGAGATGATTGTTTATTTGTTGATGGTAATGGTGAGAGATGATTGTTTGTTTGTTGATGGTAATGGTGAGAGATGATTGTTTGTTTGTTGATGTTAATGGTGAGAGACGATTGTTTGTTTGTTGATGCTAATGGTGAGAGATGATTGTTTGTTGGTGGTAATGGTGAGAGATGATTGTTTGTTTGTTGACGTTAATGGTGAGAGATGATTGTTTATTTGTTGATGGTAATGGTGAGAGATGATTGTTTGTTTGTTGATGGTAATGGTGAGAGATGATTGTTTGTTTGTTGACGTTAATGGTGAGAGATGATTGTTTGTTTGTTGATGGTAATGGTCAGAGATGACTGTTTCTTTGTTGACGTTAATGGTGAGAGATGATTGTTAATTTGTTGATGGTAATGGTGAGAGATGATTGTTTGTTTTTTGATGGTAATGGTGAGAGATGATTGTTTGTTTGTTGACGTTAATGGTGAGAGATGATTGTTTGTTTGTTGATGGTAATGGTGAGAGATGATTGTTTGTTTGTTGATGGTAATGGTGAGAGATGATTGTTTGTTTGTTGATGTTAATGGTGAGAGACGATTGTTTGTTTGTTGATGCTAATGGTGAGAGATGATTGTTTGTTGGTGGTAATGGTGAGAGATGATTGTTTGTTTGTTGACGTTAATGGTGAGAGATGATTGTTTATTTGTTGATGGTAATGGTGAGAGATGATTGTTTGTTTGTTGATGGTAATGGTGAGAGATGATTGTTTGTTTGTTGATGTTAATGGTGAGAGACGATTGTTTGTTTGTTGATGCTAATGGTGACAGATGATTGTTTGTTGGTGGTAATGGTGAGAGATGATTGTTTGTTTGTTGACATTAATGGTGAGAGATGATTGTTTATTTGTTGATGGTAATGGTGAGAGATGATTGTTTGTTTGTTGATGGTAATGGTGAGAGATGATTGTTTGTTTGTTGACGTTAATGGTGAGAGATGATTGTTTGTTTGTTGATGGTAATGGTCAGAGATGACTGTTTCTTTGTTGACGTTAATGGTGAGAGATGATTGTTAATTTGTTGATGGTAATGGTGAGAGATGATTATTTGTTTTTTGATGGTAATGGTGAGAGATGATTGTTTGTTTGTTGATGGTGATGGTGAGAGGATTGTTTGTTAATGATGTTAATGGCGAGAGATGATTGTTTGTTTCTTTGTGGTAATGGTGAGAGATGATTGTTTGTTTGTTGATGTTAATGGTGAGAGATGATTGTTTGTTTGTTGATGGTAATGGTGAGAGATGATTGTTTGTTTGTTGATGGTAATGGTGAGAGATGATTGTTTGTTTGTTGATGTTAATGGTGAGAGATGATTGTTTGTTTCTTTGTGGTAATGGTGAGAGATGATTGTTTGTTTGTTGATGTTAATGGTGAGAGATGATTGTTTGTTTGTTGATGGTAATGGTGAGAGATGATTGTTTGTTTGTTGATGGTAATGGTGAGAGATGATTGTTTGTTTGTTGATGTTAATGGTGAGAGATGATTGTTTGTTTGTTGATGGTAATGGCGAGAGATGATTGTTTGTTTGTTGGTGGTAATGGTGAGAGATGATTGTTTGTTTATTGATGTTAATGGTGAGAGATGATTGTTTGTTGATGTTAATGTTGAGAGATGTTTGTTTGGTTGTTGCTGTTAATGGTGAGATATGATTGTTTGTTTGTTGATGTTAATGGTGAGAGATGATTGTTTGTTTGTGGTAATGGTGAGAGATGATTGTTTGTTTGTTGACGTTAATGGTGAGAGATGATTGTTTATTTGTTGATGGTAATGGTGAGAGATGATTGTTTGTTTGTTGATGGTAATGGTGAGAGATGATTGTTTGTTTGTTGATGTTAATGGTGAGAGACGATTGTTTGTTTGTTGATGCTAATGGTGAGAGATGATTGTTTGTTGGTGGTAATGGTGAGAGATGATTGTTTGTTTGTTGACGTTAATGGTGAGAGATGATTGTTTATTTGTTGATGGTAATGGTGAGAGATGATTGTTTGTTTGTTGATGGTAATGGTGAGAGATGATTGTTTGTTTGTTGATGGTAATGGTGAGAGATTACTGTTTGTTTGTTGATGGTAATGGTGAGAGATGATTGTTTGTTTGTTGATGGTAATGGTGAGATTGATTGATTGGTAATGGTGAGAGATGATTGTTTGTTTGTTGATGCTAATGGTGAGAGATGATTTTTTGTTTGTTGACGGTAATGGTGAGAGATGATTGTTTGTTTGTTGATGGTAATGGTGAGAGATGATTGTTTGTTTATTGACGTTAATGGTGAGAGATGATTGTTTGTTTGTTGATGGTATTGGTGAGAGATGACTGTTTCTTTGTTGACGTTAATGGTGAGAGATGATTGTTAATTTGTTGATGGTAATGGTGAGAGATGACTGTTTGTTTTTTGATGGTAATGGTGAGAGATGATTGTTTGTTTGTTGATGGTAATGGTGAGAGTTGAATGTTTGTTTGTTGATGTTAATGGTGAGAGATGATTGTTTGTTTGTTGATGGTAATGGTGAAAGATGATTGTTTGTTTGTTGATGGTAATGGTGAGAGATGATTGTTTGTTGGTGGTAATGGTGAGAGATGATTGTTTGTTTGTTGACGTTAATGGTGAGAGATGATTGTTTATTTGTTGATGGTAATGGTGAGAGATGATTGTTTGTTTGTTGATGGTAATGGTGAGAGATGATTGTTTGTTTGTTGACGTTAATGGTGAGAGATGATTGTTTGTTTGTTGATGGTAATGGTCAGAGATGACTGTTTCTTTGTTGACGTTAATGGTGAGAGATGATTGTTAATTTGTTGATGGTAATGGTGAGAGATGATTGTTTGTTTTTTGATGGTAATGGTGAGAGATGATTGTTTGTTTGTTGATGGTGATGGTGAGAGGATTGTTTGTTAATGATGTTAATGGCGAGAGATGATTGTTTGTTTCTTTGTGGTAATGGTGAGAGATGATTGTTTGTTTGTTGATGTTAATGGTGAGAGATGATTGTTTGTTTGTTGATGGTAATGGTGAGAGATGATTGTTTGTTTGTTGATGGTAATGGTGAGAGATGATTGTTTGTTTGTTGATGTTAATGGTGAGAGATGATTGTTTGTTTCTTTGTGGTAATGGTGAGAGATGATTGTTTGTTTGTTGATGTTAATGGTGAGAGATGATTGTTTGTTTGTTGATGGTAATGGTGAGAGATGATTGTTTGTTTGTTGATGGTAATGGTGAGAGATGATTGTTTGTTTGTTGATGTTAATGGTGAGAGATGATTGTTTGTTTGTTGATGGTAATGGCGAGAGATGATTGTTTGTTTGTTGGTGGTAATGGTGAGAGATGATTGTTTGTTTATTGATGTTAATGGTGAGAGATGATTGTTTGTTGATGTTAATGTTGAGAGATGTTTGTTTGGTTGTTGCTGTTAATGGTGAGATATGATTGTTTGTTTGTTGATGTTAATGGTGAGAGATGATTGTTTGTTTGTGGTAATGGTGAGAGATGATTGTTTGTTTGTTGACGTTAATGGTGAGAGATGATTGTTTATTTGTTGATGGTAATGGTGAGAGATGATTGTTTGTTTGTTGATGGTAATGGTGAGAGATGATTGTTTGTTTGTTGATGTTAATGGTGAGAGACGATTGTTTGTTTGTTGATGCTAATGGTGAGAGATGATTGTTTGTTGGTGGTAATGGTGAGAGATGATTGTTTGTTTGTTGACGTTAATGGTGAGAGATGATTGTTTATTTGTTGATGGTAATGGTGAGAGATGATTGTTTGTTTGTTGATGGTAATGGTGAGAGATGATTGTTTGTTTGTTGATGGTAATGGTGAGAGATTACTGTTTGTTTGTTGATGGTAATGGTGAGAGATGATTGTTTGTTTGTTGATGGTAATGGTGAGATTGATTGATTGGTAATGGTGAGAGATGATTGTTTGTTTGTTGATGCTAATGGTGAGAGATGATTTTTTGTTTGTTGATGGTAATGGTGAGAGATGATTGTTTGTTTGTTGATGGTAATGGTGAGAGATGATTGTTTGTTTATTGACGTTAATGGTGAGAGATGATTGTTTGTTTGTTGATGGTATTGGTGAGAGATGACTGTTTCTTTGTTGACGTTAATGGTGAGAGATGATTGTTAATTTGTTGATGGTAATGGTGAGAGATGACTGTTTGTTTTTTGATGGTAATGGTGAGAGATGATTGTTTGTTTGTTGATGGTAATGGTGAGAGTTGAATGTTTGTTTGTTGATGTTAATGGTGAGAGATGATTGTTTGTTTGTTGATGGTAATGGTGAAAGATGATTGTTTGTTTGTTGATGGTAATGGTGAGAGATGATTGTTTGTTTGCTGATGTTAATGTTGAGAGATGTTTGTTTGTTTGTTGATGGTGATGGTGAGAGGATTGTTTGTTAATGATGTTAATGGTCAGAGATGATTGTTTGTTTGTTGATGGTAATGGTGAAAGATGACTGTTTCTTTGTTGACGTTAATGGTGAGATATGATTGTTAATTTGTTGATGGTAATGGTGAGAGATGACTGTTTGTTTTTTGATGGTAAGGGGTGAGAGATGATTGTTTGTTTGTTGATGGTAATTGTGAGAGTTGGTTGTTTGTTTGTTGATGTTAATGGTGAGAGATGATTGTTTGTTTGTTGATGGTAATGGTGAAAGATGATTGTTTGTTTGTTGATGGTAATGGTGAGAGATGATTGTTTGTTTGTTGATGGTAATGGTGAGAGATGATTGTTTGTTTGTTGATGGTGATGGTGAGAGGATTGTTTGTTAATGATGTTAATGGTGAGAGATGATTGTTTGTTTGTTGATGGTAATGGCGGGAGATGATTGTTTGTTTGTTGGTGGTAATGGTGAGAGATGATTGTTTGTTTATTGATGTTAATGGTGGGAGATGGTTGTTTATTTGTTGATGTTAATGGTGAGAGATGATTGTTTGTTGATGTTAATGTTGAGAGATGTTTGTTTGGTTGTTGCTGTTAATGGTGAGATATGATTGTTTGTTTGTTGATGTTAATGGTGAGAGATGATTGTTTGTTTGTTGATGGTAATGGTGAGAGATTACTGTTTGTTTTTTGATGGTAATGGTCAGAGATGATTGTTTGTTTGTTGATGATAATGGTGAGAGATGACTGTTTGTTTGTTGATGGTAATGGTGAGATTGATTGATTGGTAATGGTGAGAGATGATTGTTTGTTTGTTGATGCTAATGGTGAGAGATGATTTTTTGTTTGTTGATGGTAATGGTGAGAGATGATTGTTTGTTTGTTGATGGTAATGGTGAGAGATGATTGTTTGTTTGTTGATGGTAATGGTGAGAGATGATTGTTTGTTTGTTGATGCTAATGGTGAGAGATGATTGTTTGTTGATGGTAATGGTGAGAGATGATTGTTTGTTTGTTGACGTTAATGGTGAGAGATGATTGTTTGTTTGTTGATGGTAATGGTGAGAGATGATTGTTTGTTTGTTGATGGTAATGGTGAGAGATGATTGTTTGTTTGTTGACGTTAATGGTGAGAGATGATTGTTTGTTTGTTGATGGTAATGGTGAGAGATGATTGTTTGTTTGTTGATGGTAATGGTGAGAGATGATTGTTTGTTTGTTGATGTTAATGGTGAGAGACGATTGTTTGTTTGTTGATGCTAATGGTGAGAGATGATTGTTTGTTTGTTGATGGTAATGGTGAGAGATGATTGTTTGTTTGTTGACGTTAATGGTGAGAGATGATTGTTTGTTTGTTGATGGTAATGGTGAGAGATGACTGTTTCTTTGTTGACGTTAATGGTGAGAGATGATTGTTAATTTGTTGATGATAATGGTGAGAGATGATTGTTTGTTTTTTGATGGTAATGGTGAGAGATGATTGTTTGTTTGTTGATGGTGATGGTGAGAGGATTGTTTGTTAATGATGTTAATGGCGAGAGATGATTGTTTGTTTCTTGGTGGTAATGGTGAGAGATGATTGTTTGTTTGTTGATGTTAATGGTGAGAGATGATTGTTTGTTTGTTGATGGTAATGGTGAGAGATGATTGTTTGTTTGTTGATGGTAATGGTGAGAGATGATTGTTTGTTTGTTGATGTTAATGGTGAGAGATGATTGTTTGTTTGTTGATGGTAATGGCGAGAGATGATTGTTTGTTTGTTGGTGGTAATGGTGAGAGATGATTGTTTGTTTATTGATGTTAATGGTGAGAGATGGTTGTTTGTTTGTTGATGTTAATGGTGAGAGATGATTGTTTGTTGATGTTAATGTTGAGAGATGTTTGTTTGGTTGTTGCTGTTAATGGTGAGATATGATTGTTTGTTTGTTGATGTTAATGGTGAGAGATGATTGTTTGTTTGTTGATGGTAATGGTGAGAGATTACTGTTTGTTTTTTGATGGTAATGGTGAGAGATGATTGTTTGTTTGTTGATGGTAATTGTGAGAGTTGGTTGTTTGTTTGTTGATGTTAATGGTGAGAGATGATTGTTTGTTTGTTGATGGTAATGGTGAAAGATGATTGTTTGTTTGTTGATGGTAATGGTGAGAGATGATTGTTTGTTTGTTGATGGTAATGGTGAGAGATGATTGTTTGTTTGTTGATGGTGATGGTGAGAGGATTGTTTGTTAATGATGTTAATGGTGAGAGATGATTGTTTGTTTGTTGATGGTAATGGCGGGAGATGATTGTTGGTTTGTTGGTGGTAATGGTGAGAGATGATTGTTTGTTTATTGATGTTAATGGTGGGAGATGGTTGTTTGTTTGTTGATGTTAATGGTGAGAGATGATTGTTTGTTGATGTTAATGTTGAGAGATGTTTGTTTGGTTGTTGCTGTTAATATTGAGATATGATTGTTTGTTTGTTGATGTTAATGGTGAGAGATGATTGTTTGTTTGTTGATGGTAATGGTGAGAGATTACTGTTTGTTTTTTGATGGTAATGGTGAGAGAAGATTGTTTGTTTGTTGATGATAATGGTGAGAGATGACTGTTTGTTTGTTGATGGTAATGGTGAGATTGATTGATTGGTAATGGTGAGAGATGATTGTTTGTTTGTTGATGCTAATGGTGAGAGATGATTTTTTGTTTGTTGATGGTAATGGTGAGAGATGATTGTTTGTTTGTTGATTGTAATGGTGAGAGATGATTGTTTGTTTGTTGATGGTAATGGTGAAAGATGATTGTTTGTTTGTTGATGGTAATGGTGAGAGATGATTGTTTGTTTGTTGATGGTAATGGTGAGAGATGATTGTTTGTTTGTTGATGGTAATGGTGAGAGATGATTGTTTGTTTGTTGATGTTAATGGTGAGAGACGATTGTTTGTTTGTTGATGCTAATGGTGAGAGATGATTGTTTGTTGATGGTAATGGTGAGAGATGATTGTTTGTTTGTTGACGTTAATGGTGAGAGATGATTGTTTGTTTGTTGATGGTAATGGTGAGAGATGATTGTTTGTTTGTTGATGGTAATGGTGAGAGATGATTGTTTGTTTGTTGACGTTAATGGTGAGAGATGATTGTTTGTTTGTTGATGGTAATGGTGAGAGATGATTGTTTGTTTGTTGATGGTAATGGTGAGAGATGATTGTTTGTTTGTTGATGTTAATGGTGAGAGACGATTGTTTGTTTGTTGATGCTAATGGTGAGAGATGATTGTTTGTTGGTGGTAATGGTGAGAGATGATTGTTTGTTTGTTGACGTTAATGGTGAGAGATGATTGTTTATTTGTTGATGGTAATGGTGAGAGATGATTGTTTGTTTGTTGATGGTAATGGTGAGAGATGATTGTTTGTTTGTTGACGTTAATGGTGAGAGATGATTGTTTGTTTGTTGATGGTAATGGTCAGAGATGACTGTTTCTTTGTTGACGTTAATGGTGAGAGATGATTGTTAATTTGTTGATGGTAATGGTGAGAGATGATTGTTTGTTTTTTGATGGTAATGGTGAGAGATGATTGTTTGTTTGTTGATTGTGATGGTGAGAGGATTGTTTGTTAATGATGTTAATGGCGAGAGATGATTGTTTGTTTCTTTGTGGTAATGGTGAGAGATGATTGTTTGTTTGTTGATGTTAATGGTGAGAGATGATTGTTTGTTTGTTGATGGTAATGGTGAGAGATGATTGTTTGTTTGTTGATGGTAATGGTGAGAGATGATTGTTTGTTTGTTGATGTTAATGGTGAGAGATGATTGTTTGTTTGTTGATGGTAATGGCGAGAGATGATTGTTTGTTTGTTGGTGGTAATGGTGAGAGATGATTGTTTGTTTATTGATGTTAATGGTGAGAGATGGTTGTTTGTTTGTTGATGTTAATGGTGAGAGATGATTGTTTGTTGATGTTAATGTTGAGAGATGTTTGTTTGGTTGTTGCTGTTAATGGTGAGATATGATTGTTTGTTTGTTGATGTTAATGGTGAGAGATGATTGTTTGTTTGTTGATGGTAATGGTGAGAGATTACTGTTTGTTTTTTGATGGTAATGGTGAGAGATGATTGTTTGTTTGTTGATGATAATGGTGAGAGATGACTGTTTGTTTGTTGATGGTAATGGTGAGATTGATTGATTGGTAATGGTGAGAGATGATTGTTTGTTTGTTGATGCTAATGGTGAGAGATGATTTTTTGTTTGTTGATGGTAATGGTGAGAGATGATTGTTTGTTTGTTGATGGTAATGGTGAGAGATGATTGTTTGTTTGTTGATGTTAATGGTGAGAGATGATTGTTTGTTTGTTGATGGTAATGGTGAGAGATGACTGTTTCTTTGTTGACGTTAATGGTGAGAGATGATTGTTAATTTGTTGATGGTAATGGTGAGAGATGACTGTTTGTTTTTTGATGGTAATGGTGAGAGATGATTGTTTGTTTGTTGATGGTAATGGTGAGAGTTGGTTGTTTGTTTGTTGATGTTAATGGTGAGAGATGATTGTTTGTTTGTTGATGGTAATGGTGAGAGATGATTGTTTGTTTGTTGATGGTAATGGTTAGAGATGATTGTTTGTTTGTTGATGGTGATGGTGAGAGGATTGTTTGTTAATGATGTTAATGGCGAGAGATGATTGTTTGTTTCTTGGTGGTAATGGTGAGAGATGATTGTTTGTTTGTTGATGTTAATGGTGAGAGATGATTGTTTGTTTGTTGATGATAATGGTGAGAGATGATTGTTTGTTTGTTGATGGTAATGGTGAGAGATGATTGTTTGTTTGTTGATGTTAATGGTGAGAGATGATTGTTTGTTTGTTGATGGTAATGGCGAGAGATGATTGTTTGTTTGTTGATGGTAATGGTGAGAGATGATTGTTTGTTTATTGATGTTAATGGTGAGAGATGGTTGTTTGTTTGTTGATGTTAATGGTGAGAGATGATTGTTTGTTGATGTTAATGTTGAGAGATGTTTGTTTGGTTGTTGCTGTTAATGGTGAGATATGATTGTTTGTTTGTTGATGTTAATGGTGAGAGATGATTGTTTGTTTGTTGGTGGTAATGGTGAGAGATTACTGTTTGTTTTTTGATGGTAATGGTGAGAGATGCTTGTTTGTTTGTTGATGATAATGGTGAGAGATGACTGTTTGTTTGTTGATGGTAATGGTGAGAGTTGGTTGTTTGTTTGTTGATGTTAATGGTGAGAGATGATTGTTTGTTTGTTGATGGTAATGGTGAAAGATGATTGTTTGTTTGTTGATGGTAATGGTGAGAGATGATTGTTTGTTTGTTGATGGTAATGGTGAGAGATGTTTGTTTGGTTGTTGCTGTTAATGGTGAGATATGATTGTTTGTTTGTTGATGTTAATGGTGAGAGATGACTGTTTGTTTTTTGATGGTAATGGTGAGAGATGATTGTTTGTTTGTTGATGGTAATGGTGAGAGTTGGTTGTTTGTTTGTTGATGTTAATGGTGAGAGATGATTGTTTGTTTGTTGATGGTAATGGTGAAAGATGATTGTTTGTTTGTTGATGGTAATGGTGAGAGATGATTGTTTGTTTGTTGATGGTAATGGTGAGAGATGATTGTTTGTTTGTTGATGTTAATGGTGAGAGATGATTGTTTGTTTGTTGATGGTAATGGTGAGAGATGATTGTTTGTTTGTTGATGGTAATGGTGAGAGATGATTGTTTGTTTGTTGATGTTAATGGTGAGAGATGATTGTTTGTTTGTTGATGGTAATGGCGAGAGATGATTGTTTGTTTGTTGGTGGTAATGGTGAGAGATGATTGTTTGTTTATTGATGTTAATGGTGAGAGATGGTTGTTTGTTTGTTGATGTTAATGGTGAGAGATGATTGTTTGTTGATGTTAATGTTGAGAGATGTTTGCTTGGTTGTTGCTGTTAATGGTGAGATATGATTGTTTGTTTGTTGATGTTAATGGTGAGAGATGATTGTTTGTTTGTTGATGGTAATGGTGAGAGATTACTGTTTGTTTTTTGATGGTAATGGTGAGAGATGATTGTTTGTTTGTTGATGATAATGGTGAGAGATGACTGTTTGTTTGTTGATGGTAATGGTGAGATTGATTGATTGGTAATGGTGAGAGATGATTGTTTGTTTGTTGATGCTAATGGTGAGAGATGATTTTTTGTTTGTTGATGGTAATGGTGAGAGATGATTGTTTGTTTGTTGATGGTAATGGTGAGAGATGATTGTTTGTTTGTTGATGTTAATGGTGAGAGATGATTGTTTGTTTGTTGATGGTAATGGTGAGAGATGACTGTTTCTTTGTTGACGTTAATGGTGAGAGATGATTGTTAATTTGTTGATGGTAATGGTGAGAGATGACTGTTTGTTTTTTGATGGTAATGGTGAGAGATGATTGTTTGTTTGTTGATGGTAATGGTGAGAGTTGGTTGTTTGTTTGTTGATGTTAATGGTGAGAGATGATTGTTTGTTTGTTGATGGTAATGGTGAGAGATGATTGTTTGTTTGTTGATGGTAATGGTTAGAGATGATTGTTTGTTTGTTGATGGTGATGGTGAGAGGATTGTTTGTTAATGATGTTAATGGCGAGAGATGATTGTTTGTTTCTTGGTGGTAATGGTGAGAGATGATTGTTTGTTTGTTGATGTTAATGGTGAGAGATGATTGTTTGTTTGTTGATGATAATGGTGAGAGATGATTGTTTGTTTGTTGATGGTAATGGTGAGAGATGATTGTTTGTTTGTTGATGTTAATGGTGAGAGATGATTGTTTGTTTGTTGATGGTAATGGCGAGAGATGATTGTTTGTTTGTTGATGGTAATGGTGAGAGATGATTGTTTGTTTATTGATGTTAATGGTGAGAGATGGTTGTTTGTTTGTTGATGTTAATGGTGAGAGATGATTGTTTGTTGATGTTAATGTTGAGAGATGTTTGTTTGGTTGTTGCTGTTAATGGTGAGATATGATTGTTTGTTTGTTGATGTTAATGGTGAGAGATGATTGTTTGTTTGTTGGTGGTAATGGTGAGAGATTACTGTTTGTTTTTTGATGGTAATGGTGAGAGATGATTGTTTGTTTGTTGATGATAATGGTGAGAGATGACTGTTTGTTTGTTGATGGTAATGGTGAGAGTTGGTTGTTTGTTTGTTGATGTTAATGGTGAGAGATGATTGTTTGTTTGTTGATGGTAATGGTGAAAGATGATTGTTTGTTTGTTGATGGTAATGGTGAGAGATGATTGTTTGTTTGTTGATGGTAATGGTGAGAGATGTTTGTTTGGTTGTTGCTGTTAATGGTGAGATATGATTGTTTGTTTGTTGATGTTAATGGTGAGAGATGACTGTTTGTTTTTTGATGGTAATGGTGAGAGATGATTGTTTGTTTGTTGATGGTAATGGTGAGAGTTGGTTGTTTGTTTGTTGATGTTAATGGTGAGAGATGATTGTTTGTTTGTTGATGGTAATGGTGAAAGATGATTGTTTGTTTGTTGATGGTAATTGTGAGAGATGATTGTTTGTTTGTTGATGGTAATGGTGAGAGATGATTGTTTGTTTGTTGATGTTAATGGTGAGAGATGATTGTTTGTTGATGTTAATGTTGAGAGATGTTTGTTTGGTTGTTGCTGTTAATGGTGAGATATGATTGTTTGTTTGTTGATGTTAATGGTGAGAGATGATTGTTTGTTTGTTGATGGTAATGGTGAGAGATTACTGTTTGTTTTTTGATGGTAATGGTGAGAGATGATTGTTTGTTTGTTGATGATAATGGTGAGAGATGACTGTTTGTTTGTTGATGGTAATGGTGAGATTGATTGATTGGTAATGGTGAGAGATGATTTTTTGTTTGTTGATGCTAATGGTGAGAGATGATTTTTTGTTTGTTGATGGTAATGGTGAGAGATGATTGTTTGTTTGTTGATGGTAATGGTGAGAGATGATTGTTTGTTTGTTGATGTTAATGGTGAGAGATGATTGTTTGTTTGTTGATGGTAATTGTGAGAGATGATTGTTTCTTTGTTGACGTTAATGGTGAGAGATGATTGTTAATTTGTTGATGGTAATGGTGAGAGATGACTGTTTTTTTTTGATGGTAATGGTGAGAGATGATTGTTTGTTTGTTGATGGTAATGGTGAGAGTTGGTTGTTTGTTTGTTGATGTTAATGGTGAGAGATGATTGTTTGTTTGTTGATGTTAATGGTGAAAGATGATTGTTTGTTTGTTGATGGTAATGGTGAGAGATGATTGTTTGTTTGTTGATGGTAATGGTGAGAGATGATTGTTTGTTTGTTGATGGTGATGGTGAGAGGATTGTTTGTTAATGATGTTAATGGCGAGAGATGATTGTTTGTTTCTTGGTGGTAATGGTGAGAGATGATTGTTTGTTTGTTGATGTTAATGGTGAGAGATTATTGTTTGTTTGTTGATGGTAATTGTGAGAGATGATTGTTTGTTTGTTGATGGTAATGGTGAGAGATGATTGTTTGTTTGTTGATGTTAATGGTGAGAGATGATTGTTTGTTTGTTGATGGTAATGGCGAGAGATGATTGTTTGTTTGTTGGTGGTAATGGTGAGAGATGATTGTTTGTTTATTGATGTTAATGGTGAGAGATGGTTGTTTTTTTGTTGATGTTAATGGTGAGAGATGATTGTTTATTGTTGTTAATGTTGAGAGATGTTTGTTTGGTTGTTGCTGTTAATGGTGATATATGATTGTTTGTTTGTTGATGTTAATGGTGAGAGATGATTGTTTGTTTGTTGATGGTAATGGTGAGAGATTACTGTTTGTTTTTTGATGGTAATGGTGAGAGATGGTTGTTTGTTTGTTGATGTTAATGGTGAGAGATGATTGTTTATTTGTTGATGGTAATGGTGAGAGATGATTGTTTGTTTGTTGATGGTAATGGTGAGAGATGATTGTTTGTTTGTTGATGGTAATGGTGAGAGATGATTGTTTGTTTGTTGATGTTAATGGTGAGAGACGATTGTTTGTTTGTTGATGCTAATGGTGAGAGATGATTGTTTGTTTGTTGATGGTAATGGTGAGAGATGATTGTTTGTTTGTTGATGTTAATGGTGAGAGACAATTGTTTGTTTGTTGATGCTAATGGTGAGAGATGATTGTTTGTTGATGGTAATGGTGAGAGATGATTGTTTGTTTGTTGACGTTAATGGTGAGATATGATTGTTTTTTTGTTGATGATAATGGTGATAGATGATTGTTTGTTTGTTGATGGTAATGGTGAGAGATGATTGTTTGTTTGTTGACGTTAATGGTGAGAGATGATTGTTTGTTTGTTGATGGTAATGGTGAGAGATGACTGTTTCTTTGTTGACGTTAATGGTGAGAGATGATTGTTAATTTGTTGATGGCAATGGTGAGAGATGACTGTTTGTTTTTTGATGGTAATGGTGAGAGATGATTGTTTGTTTGTTGATGGTAATGGTGAGAGTTGGTGGTTTGTTTGTTGATGTTAATGGTGAGAGGATTGTTTGTTAATGATGGTAATGGCGAGAGATGATTGTTTGTTTGTTGGTGGTAATGGTGAGAGATGATTGTTTGATTGTTGATGGTAATGATGAGAGATGACTGTTTGTTTGTTGATGGTAATGGTGAGAGTTGGTTGTTTGTTTGTTGATGTTAATGGTGAGAGATGATTGTTTGTTTGTTGATGGTAATGGTGAGAGATGATTGTTTGTTTGTTGATGGTAATGGTGAGAGATGATTGTTTGTTTGTTGATGGTAATGGTGAGAGATGATTGTTTGTTTGTTGATGTTAATGGTGAGAGACGATTGTTTGTTTGTTGATGGTAATGGTGAGAGATGATTGTTTGTTGATGGTAATGGTGAGAGATGATTGTTTGTTGATGGTAATGGTGAGAGATGATTGTTTGTTTGTTGCTGGTGATGGTGAGAGGATTGTTTGTTAATGATGGTAATGGCGAGAGATGATTGTTTGTTTGTTGGTGGTAATGGTGAGAGATGATTGTTTGATTGTTGATGGTAATGGTGAGAGATAACTGTTTGTTTGTTGATGGTAATGGTGAGAGTTGGTTGTTTGTTTGTTGATGTTAATGGTGAGAGTTGATTGTTTGTTTGTTGATGGTAATGGTGAGAGATGATTGTTTGTTTGTTGATGGTAATGGTGAGAGATGATTGTTTGTTTGTTGATGGTAATGGTGAGAGATGATTGTTTGTTTGTTGATGCTAATGGTGAGAGATGATTGTTTGTTGATGGTAATGGTGAGAGATGATTGTTTGTTTGTTGACGTTAATGGTGAGAGATGATTGTTTGTTTGTTGATGGTAATGGTGAGAGATGATTGTTTGTTTGTTGATGGTAATGGTGAGAGATGATTGTTTGTTTGTTGACGTTAATGGCGAGAGATGATTGTTTGTTTGTTGATGGTAATGGTGAGAGATGACTGTTTCTTTGTTGACGTTAATGGTGAGAGATGATTGTTAATTTGTTGATGGTAATGGTGAGAGATGACTGTTTGTTTTTTGATGGTAATGGTGAGAGATGATTGTTTGTTTGTTGATGGTAATGATGAGAGTTGGTTGTTTGTTTGTTGATGGTAATGGTGAGAGATGATTGTTTGTTTGTTGATGGTAATGGTGAAAGATGATTGTTTGTTTGTTGATGGTAATGGTGAGAGATGATTGTTTGTTTGTTGATGGTAATGGTGAGAGATGATTGTTTGTTTGTTGATGGTGATGGTGAGAGGATTGTTTGTTAATGATGTTAATGGCGAGAGATGATTGTTTGTTTCTTGGTGGTAATGGTGAGAGATGATTGTTTGTTTGTTGATGTTAATGGTGAGAGATGATTATTTGTTTGTTGATGGTAATGGTGAGAGATGATTGTTTGTTTGTTGATGGTAATGGTGAGAGATGATTGTTTGTTTGTTGATGTTAATGGTGAGAGATGATTGTTTGTTTGTTTATGGTAATGGCGAGAGATGACTGTTTGTTTGTTGGTGGTAATGGTGAGAGATGATTGTTTGTTTATTGATGTTAATGGTGAGAGATGGTTGTTTGTTTGTTGATGTTAATGGTGAGAGATGATTTTTTGTTGATGTTAATGTTGAGAGATGTTTGTTTGGTTGTTGCTGTTAATGGTGAGATATGATTGTTTGGTTGATGATGTTAATGGTGAGAGATGATTGTTTGTTTGTTGATGGTAATGGTGAGAGATTACTGTTTGTTTTTTGATGGTAATGGTGAAAGATGATTGTTTGTTTGTTGATGATAATGGTGAGAGATGACTGTTTGTTTGTTGATGGTAAAGGTGAGATTGATTGATTGGTAATGGTGAGAGATGATTGTCTGTTTGTTGATGCTAATGGTGAGAGATGATTTTTTGTTTGTTGATGGTAATGGTGAGAGATGATTGTTTGTTTGTTGATGGTAATGGTGAGAGATGATTGTTTGTTTGTTGACGTTAATGGTGAGAGATGATTGTTTGTTTGTTGATGGTAATGGTGAGAGATGACTGTTTCTTTGTTGACGTTAATGGTGAAAGATGATTGTTAATTTGTTGATGGTAATGGTGAGAGATGACTGTTTGTTTTTTTATGGTAATGGTGAGAGATGATTGTTTGTTTGTTGATGGTAATGGTGAGAGTTGGTTGTTTGTTTGTTGATGTTAATGGTGAGAGATGATTGTTTGTTTGTTGATGGTAATGGTGAAAGATGATTGTTTGTTTGTTGATGGTAATGGTGAGAGATGATTGTTTGTTTGTTGATGGTAATGGTGAGAGATGACTGTTTGTTTGTCGATGGTGATGGTGAGAGGATTGTTTGTTAATGATGTTAATGGCGAGAGATGATTGTTTGTTTGTTGATGTTAATGGTGAGAGATGATTGTTTGTTTGTTGATGGTAATGGTGAGAGATGATTGTTTGTTTGTTGATGGTAATGGTGAGAGATGATTGTTTGTTTGTTGATGTTAATGGTGAGAGATGATTGTTTGTTTGTTAATGGTAATGGCGAGAGATGATTGTTTGTTTGTTGGTGGTAATGGTGAGAGATGATTGTTTGTTTATTGATGTTAATGGTGAGAGATGGTTGTTTGTTTGTTGATGTTAATGGTGAGAGATGATTGTTTGTTGATGTTAATATTGAGAGATGTTTGTTTGGTTGTTGCTGTTAATGGTGAGATATGATTGTTTGTTTGTTGATGTTAATGGTGAGAGATGATTGTTTGTTTGTTGATGGTAATGGTGAGAGATTACTGTTTGTTTTTTGATGGTAATGGTGAGAGATGTTTGTTTGTTTGTTGATGTTAATGGTGAGAGATGACTGTTTGTTTGTTGATGGTAATGGTGAGATTGATTGATTGGTAATGGTGAGAGATGATTGTTTGTTTGTTGATGATAATGGTGAGAGATGATTGTTTGTTTGTTGGTGGTAATGGTGAGAGATGATTGTTTGTTTGTTGATGGTAATGGTGAGAGATGATTGTTTGTTTGTTGATGGTAATGGTGAGAGATGATTGTTTGTTTGTTGATGGTAGTGGTGAGAGATGATTGTTTGTTTGTTGATGGTGAGAGATGATTGTTTGTTTGTTGATGATAATGGTGAGAGATGACTGTTTGTTTGTTGATGGTAATGGTGAGAGATGATTGTTTGTTTGATGATGGTAATGGTGAGAGATGATTGTTTGTTTGTTTATGGTAATGGTGAGAGATGATTGTTTGTTTGTTTGTTGGTGGTAATGGTGAGAGATGATTGTTTGTTTGTTGATGGTAATGGTGAGAGATGATTGTTTGTTTGTTGGTGGTAATGGTGAGAGATGATTGTTTGTTTGTTGATGTTAATGGTGAGAGATGATTGTTTGTTTGTTGATGGTAATGGTGAGAGATGATTGTTTGTTTGTTGATGGTAATGGTGAGAGATGATTGTTTGTTTGTTGATGGTAATGGTGAGAGATGTTTGTTTGTTGATGGTAATGGTGGGAGATGATTGTTTGTTTGTTGATGGTAATGGTGAGAGATGGTTGTTTGTTTGTTGATGGTAGTGGTGAGAGATGATTGTTTGTTTGTTGATGGTGAGAGATGATTGTTTGCTTGTTGATGATAATGGTGAGAGATGACTGTTTGTTTGTTGATGGTAATGGTGAGAGATGATTGTTTGTTTGATGATGGTAATGGTGAGAGATGATTGTTTGTTTGTTGATGGTAATGGTGAGAGATGATTGTTTATTTGTTGGTGGTAATGGTGAGAGATGATTGTTTGTTTGTTGATGGTAATGGTGAGAGATGATTGTTTGTTTGTTGATGGTAATGGTGAGAGATGATTGTTTGTTTGTTGATGGTAATGGTGAGAGATGATTGATTGTTTGTTTGTTGATGGTAGTGGTGAGAGATGATTGTTTTTTGATTAATGGTGAGAGATAATTGTTTGTTTGTTGATGTTAATGGTGAGAGATGACTGTTTGTTTGTTGATGATAATGGTGAGAGTTGATTGTTTGTTTGTTGATGTTAATGGTGAGAGATGATTGTTTATTTGTTGATGGTAATGGTGAAAGATGATTGTTTGTTTGTTGATGGTAATGGTGAGAGATGATTGTTTGTTTGTTGCTGGTGATGGTGAGAGGATTGTTTGTTAATGATGGTAATGGCGAGAGATGATTGTTTGTTTGTTGGTGGTAATGGTGAGAGATGATTGTTTGATTGTTGATGGTAATGGTGAGAGATGACTGTTTGTTTGTTGATGATAATGGTGAGAGTTGGTTGTTTGTTTGTTGATGTTAATGGTGAGAGATGATTGTTTATTTGTTGATGGTAATGGTGAGAGATGATTGTTTGTTTGTTGATGGTAATGGTGAGAGATGATTGTTTGTTTGTTGATGGTAATGGTGAGAGATGTTTGTTTGTTGATGGTAATGGTGGGAGATGATTGTTTGTTTGTTGATGGTAATGGTGAGAGATGATTGTTTGTTTGTTGATGGTAGTGGTGAGAGTTGATTGTTTGTTTGTTGATGGTGAGAGATGATTGTTTGTTTGTTGATGATAATGGTGAGAGATGACTGTTTGTTTGTTGATGGTAATGGTGAGAGATGATTGTTTGTTTGATGATGGTAATGGTGAGAGATGATTGTTTGTTTGTTGATGATAATGGTGAGAGATGATTGTTTGTTTGTTGGTGGTAATGGTGAGAGATGATTGTTTGTTTGTTGATGGTAATGGTGAGAGATGATTGTTTGTTTGTTGATGGTAATGGTGAGAGATGATTGATTGTTTGTTTGTTGATGGTAGTGGTGAGAGATGATTGTTTGTTGATTAATGGTGAGAGATGATTGTTTGTTTGTTGATGTTAATGGTGAGAGATGACTGTTTGTTTGTTGATGATAATGGTGAGAGATGATTGTTTGCTTGTTGATGGTAATGGTGAGATTTGATTGTTTGTTTGTTGATGGTAATGGGGAGAGATTATTGTTTGTTTATTGATGGTAATGGTGAGAGATGATTGTTTGTTTGTTGATGGTAATGGTGACAGATGATTATTTGTTTGTTGCTGGTGATGGTGAGAGGATTGTTTGTTAATGATGGTAATGGCGAGAGATGATTGTTTGTTTGTTGGTGGTAAAGGTGAGAGATGATTGTTTGATTGTTGATGGTAATTGTGAGAGATGACTGTTTGTTTGTTGATGGTAATGGTGAGAGTTGGTTGTTTGTTTGTTGATGTTAATGGTGAGAGATGATTGTTTATTTGTTGATGGTAATGGTGAGAGATGATTGTTTGTTTGTTGATGGTAATGGTGAGAGATGATTGTTTGTTTGTTGATGGTAATGGTGAGAGATGATTGTTTGTTTGTTGATGTTAATGGTGAGAGACGATTGTTTGTTTGTTGATGCTAATGGTGAGAGATGATTGTTTGTTGATGGTAATGGTGAGAGATGATTGTTTGTTTGTTGACGTTAATGGTGAGAGATGATTGTTTGTTTGTTGATGGTAATGGTGAGAGATGACTGTTTGTTTTTTGATGGTAATGGTGAGAGATGATTGTTTGTTTGTTGATGGTAATGGTGAGAGTTGGTTGTTTGTTTGTTGATGTTAATGGTGAGAGATGATTGTTTGTTTGTTGATGGTAATGGTGAAAGATGATTGTTTATTTGTTGATGGTAATGGTGAGAGATGATTGTTTGTTTGTTGATGGTAATGGTGAGAGATGATTGTTTGTTTGTTGATGGTGATGGTGAGAGGATTGTTTGTTAATGATGTTAATGGTGAGAGATGACTGTTTGTTTTTTGATGGTAATGGTGAGAGATGATTGTTTGTTTGTTGATGATAATGGTGAGAGATGACTGTTTGTTTGTTGATGGTAATGGTGAGATTGATTGATTGGTAATGGTGAGAGATGATTGTTTGTTTGTTGATGCTAATGGTGAGAGATGATTTTTTGTTTGTTGATGGTAATGGTGAGAGATGATTGTTTGTTTGTTGATGCTAATGGTGAGAGATGATTGTTTGTTTATTGACGTTAATGGTGAGAGATGATTGTTTGTTTGTTGATGGTATTGGTGAGAGATGACTGTTTCTTTGTTGACGTTAATGGTGAGAGATGATTGTTAATTTGTTGATGGTAATGGTGAGAGATGACTGTTTGTTTTTTGATGGTAATGGTGAGAGATGATTGTTTGTTTGTTGATGGTAATGGTGAGAGATGATTGTTTGTTTGTTGACGTTAATGGTGAGAGATGATTGTTTGTTTGTTGATGGTAATGGTGAGAGATGATTGTTTGTTTGTTGATGGTAATGGTGAGAGATGATTGTTTGTTTGTTGATGTTAATGGTGAGAGATGATTGTTTGTTTGTTGATGGTAATGGCGAGAGATGATTGTTTGTTTGTTGGTGGTAATGGTGAGAGATGATTGTTTGTTTATTGATGTTAATGGTGAGAGATGGTTGTTTGTTTGTTGATGTTAATGGTGAGAGATGATTGTTTGTTGATGTTAATGTTGAGAGATGTTTGTTTGGTTGTTGCTGTTAATGGTGAGATATGATTGTTTGTTTGTTGATGTTAATAGTGAGAGATGATTGTTTGCTTGTTGATGGTAATGGTGAGAGATTACTGTTTGTTTTTTGATGGTAATGGTGAGAGATGATTGTTTGTTTGTTGATGATAATGGTGAGAGATGACTGTTTGTTTGTTGATGGTAATGGTGAGATTGATTGATTGGTAATGGTGAGAGATGATTGTTTGTTTGTTGATGCTAATGGTGAGAGATGATTTTTTGTTTGTTGATGGTAATGGTGAGAGATGATTGTTTGTTTGTTGATGGTAATTGTGAGAGATGATTGTTTGTTTGTTGACGTTAATGGTGAGAGATGATTGTTTGTTTGTTGATGGTAATGGTGAGAGATGACTGTTTGTTTGTTGATGGTAATGGTGAGAGTTGGTTGTTTGTTTGTTGATGTTAATGGTGAGAGATGATTGTTTGTTTGTTGATGGTAATGTTGAAAGATGATTGTTTGTTTGTTGATGGTAATGGTGAGAGATTATTGTTTGTTTGTTGATGGTAATGGTGAGAGATGATTGTTTGTTTGTTGATGGTGATGGTGAGAGGATTACTTGTTAATGATGTTAATGGCGAGAGATGATTGTTTGTTTCTTGGTGGTAATGGTGAGAGATGATTGTTTGTTTGTTGATGTTAATGGTGAGAGATGATTGTTTGTTTGTTGATGTTAATGGTGAGAGATGATTTTTTGTTTGGTGATGGTAATGGTGAGAGATGATTGTTTTCTTGTTGATGGTAATGGTGAGATATGACTGTTTGTTTGTTGATGGTAATGGTGAGAGATGACTGTTTGTTTGTTGATGGTAATGGTGAGAGATGATTGTTTGTTTGTTGATGGTGAGAGATGATTGGTTGTTTGTTGATGATAATGGTGAGAGATGATTGTTTGTTTGTTGGTGGTAATGGTGAGAGATGATTGTTTGTTTGTTGATGTTAATGGTGAGAGATGATTTTTTGTTTGGTGATGGTAATGGTGAGAGATGATTGTTTTCTTGTTGATGGTAATGGTGAGATATGACTGTTTGTTTGTTGATGGTAATGGTGAGAGATGACTGTTTGTTTGTTGATGGTAATGGTGAGAGATGATTGTTTGTTTGTTGATGGTGAGAGATGATTGTTTGTTTGTTGATGATAATGGTGAGAGATGATTGTTTGTTTGTTGGTGGTAATGGTGAGAGATGATTGTTTGTTTGTTGATGTTAATGGTGAGAGATGATTGTTTGTTGATGGTAATGGTGAGAGATGATTGTTTGTTTGTTGATGGTAATGGTGAGAGATGATTGTTTGTTTGTTGAAGGTAATGGTGAGAGATGATTGTTTGTTTGTTGATGGTAATGGTGAGAGATGTTTGTTTGTTGATGGTAATGGTGGGAGATGATTGTTTGTTTGTTGATGGTAATGGTGAGAGATGATTGTTTGTTTGTTGATGGTAGTGGTGAGAGATGATTGTTTGTTTGTTGATGGTGAGAGATGATTGTTTGTTTGTTGATGATAATGGTGAGAGATGACTGTTTGTTTGTTGATGGTAATGGTGAGAGATGATTGTTTGTTTGATGATGGTAATGGTGAGAGATGATTGTTTGTTTGTTGATGGTAATGGTGAGAGATGATTGTTTGTTTGTTGGTGGTAATGGTGAGAGATGATTGTTTGTTTGTTGATGGTAATGGTGAGAGATGATTGTTTGTTTGTTGATGGTAATAGTGAGAGATGATTGTTTGTTTGTTGATGGTAATGGTGAGAGATGATTGATTGTTTGTTTCTTGATGTTAATGGTGAGAGATGACTGTTTGTTTGTTGATGATAATGGTGAGAGATGATTGTTTGCTTGTTGATGGTAATGGTGAGATTTGATTGTTTGTTTGTTGATGGTAATGGTGAGAGATTATTGTTTGTTTTTTGATGGTAATGGTGAGAGATGATTGTTTTTTTGTTGATGGTAATGGTGACAGATGATTATTTGTTTGTTGATGGTAATGGTGAGAGATGATTGTTTGTTTGTTGATGTTAATGGTGAGAGACGATTGTTTGTTTGTTGATGGTAATGGTGAGAGATGATTGTTTGTTGATGGTAATGGTGAGAGATGATTGTTTGTTGATGGTAATGGTGAGAGATGATTGTTTGTTTGTTGCTGGTGATGGTGAGAGGATTGTTTGTTAATGATGGTAATGGCGAGAGATGATTGTTTGTTTGTTGGTGGTAATGGTGAGAGATGATTGTTTGATTGTTGATGGTAATGGTGAGAGATAACTGTTTGTTTGTTGATGGTAATGGTGAGAGTTGGTTGTTTGTTTGTTGATGTTAATGGTGAGAGTTGATTGTTTGTTTGTTGATGGTAATGGTGAGAGATGATTGTTTGTTTGTTGATGGTAATGGTGAGAGATGATTGTTTGTTTGTTGATGGTAATGGTGAGAGATGATTGTTTGTTTGTTGATGCTAATGGTGAGAGATGATTGTTTGTTGATGGTAATGGTGAGAGATGATTGTTTGTTTGTTGACGTTAATGGTGAGAGATGATTGTTTGTTTGTTGATGGTAATGGTGAGAGATGATTGTTTGTTTGTTGATGGTAATGGTGAGAGATGATTGTTTGTTTGTTGACGTTAATGGCGAGAGATGATTGTTTGTTTGTTGATGGTAATGGTGAGAGATGACTGTTTCTTTGTTGACGTTAATGGTGAGAGATGATTGTTAATTTGTTGATGGTAATGGTGAGAGATGACTGTTTGTTTTTTGATGGTAATGGTGAGAGATGATTGTTTGTTTGTTGATGGTAATGATGAGAGTTGGTTGTTTGTTTGTTGATGGTAATGGTGAGAGATGATTGTTTGTTTGTTGATGGTAATGGTTAAAGATGATTGTTTGTTTGTTGATGGTAATGGTGAGAGATGATTGTTTGTTTGTTGATGGTAATGGTGAGAGATGATTGTTTGTTTGTTGATGGTGATGGTGAGAGGATTGTTTGTTAATGATGTTAATGGCGAGAGATGATTGATTGTTTCTTGGTGGTAATGGTGAGAGATGATTGTTTGTTTGTTGATGTTAATGGTGAGAGATGATTATTTGTTTGTTGATGGTAATGGTGAGAGATGATTGTTTGTTTGTTGATGGTAATGGTGAGAGATGATTGTTTGTTTGTTGATGTTAATGGTGAGAGATGATTGTTTGTTTGTTTATGGTAATGGCGAGAGATGACTGTTTGTTTGTTGGTGGTAATGGTGAGAGATGATTGTTTGTTTATTGATGTTAATGGTGAGAGATGGTTGTTTGTTTGTTGATGTTAATGGTGAGAGATGATTTTTTGTTGATGTTAATGTTGAGAGATGTTTGTTTGGTTGTTGCTGTTAATGGTGAGATATGATTGTTTGGTTGATGATGTTAATGGTGAGAGATGATTGTTTGTTTGTTGATGGTAATGGTGAGAGATTACTGTTTGTTTTTTGATGGTAATGGTGAAAGATGATTGTTTGTTTGTTGATGATAATGGTGAGAGATGACTGTTTGTTTGTTGATGGTAAAGGTGAGATTGATTGATTGGTAATGGTGAGAGATGATTGTTTGTTTGTTGATGCTAATGGTGAGAGATGATTTTTTGTTTGTTGATGGTAATGGTGAGAGATGATTGTTTGTTTGTTGATGGTAATGGTGAGAGATGATTGATTGTTTGTTGACGTTAATGGTGAGAGATGATTGTTTGTTTGTTGATGGTAATGGTGAGAGATGACTGTTTCTTTGTTGACGTTAATGGTGAAAGATGATTGTTAATTTGTTGATGGTAATGGTGAGAGATGACTGTTTGTTTTTTTATGGTAATGGTGAGAGATGATTGTTTGTTTGTTGATGGTAATGGTGAGAGTTGGTTGTTTGTTTGTTGATGTTAATGGTGAGAGATGATTGTTTGTTTGTTGATGGTAATGGTGAAAGATGATTGATTGTTTGTTTGTTGATGGTAATGGTGAGAGATGATTGTTTGTTTGTTGATGGTAATGGTGAGAGATGATTGTTTGTTTGTCGATGGTGATGGTGAGAGGATTGTTTGTTAATGATGTTAATGGCGAGAGATGATTGTTTGTTTCTTGGTGGTAACGGTGAGAGATGATTGTTTGTTTGTTGATGTTAATGGTGAGAGATGATTGTTTGTTTGTTGATGGTAATGGTGAGAGATGATTGTTTGTTTGTTGATGGTAATGGTGAGAGATGATTGTTTGTTTGTTGATGTTAATGGTGAGAGATGATTGTTTGTTTGTTAATGGTAATGGCGAGAGATGATTGTTTGTTTGTTGGTGGTAATGGTGAGAGATGATTGTTTGTTTATTGATGTTAATGGTGAGAGATGGTTGTTTGTTTGTTGATGTTAATGGTGAGAGATGATTGTTTGTTGATGTTAATATTGAGAGATGTTTGTTTGGTTGTTGCTGTTAATGGTGAGATATGATTGTTTGTTTGTTGATGTTAATGGTGAGAGATGATTGTTTGTTTGTTGATGGTAATGGTGAGAGATTACTGTTTGTTTTTTGATGGTAATGGTGAGAGATGTTTGTTTGTTTGTTGATGTTAATGGTGAGAGATGACTGTTTGTTTGTTGATGGTAATGGTGAGATTGATTGATTGGTAATGGTGAGAGATGATTGTTTGTTTGTTGATGATAATGGTGAGAGATGATTGTTTGTTTGTTGGTGGTAATGGTGAGAGATGATTGTTTGTTTGTTGATGGTAATGGTGAGAGATGATTGTTTGTTTGTTGATGGTAATGGTGAGAGATGATTGTTTGTTTGTTGATGGTAGTGGTGAGAGATGATTGTTTGTTTGTTGATGGTGAGAGATGATTGTTTGTTTGTTGATGATAATGGTGAGAGATGACTGTTTGTTTGTTGATGGTAATGGTGAGAGATGATTGTTTGTTTGATGATGGTAATGGTGAGAGATGATTGTTTGTTTGTTGATGGTAATGGTGAGAGATGATTGTTTGTTTGTTTGTTGGTGGTAATGGTGAGAGATGATTGTTTGTTTGTTGATGGTAATGGTGAGAGATGATTGTTTGTTTGTTGGTGGTAATGGTGAGAGATGATTGTTTGTTTGTTGATGTTAATGGTGAGAGATGATTGTTTGTTTGTTGATGGTAATGGTGAGAGATGATTGTTTGTTTGTTGATGGTAATGGTGAGAGATGATTGTTTGTTTGTTGATGGTAATGGTGAGAGATGTTTGTTTGTTGATGGTAATGGTGGGAGATGATTGTTTGTTTGTTGATGGTAATGGTGAGAGATGGTTGTTTGTTTGTTGATGGTAGTGGTGAGAGATGATTGTTTGTTTGTTGATGGTGAGAGATGATTGTTTGCTTGTTGATGATAATGGTGAGAGATGACTGTTTGTTTGTTGATGGTAATGGTGAGAGATGATTGTTTGTTTGATGATGGTAATGGTGAGAGATGATTGTTTGTTTGTTGATGGTAATGGTGAGAGATGATTGTTTATTTGTTGGTGGTAATGGTGAGAGATGATTATTTGTTTGTTGATGGTAATGGTGAGAGATGATTGTTTGTTTGTTGATGGTAATGGTGAGAGATGATTGTTTGTTTGTTGATGGTAATGGTGAGAGATGATTGATTGTTTGTTTGTTGATGGTAGTGGTGAGAGATGATTGTTTTTTGATTAATGGTGAGAGATAATTGTTTGTTTGTTGATGTTAATGGTGAGAGATGACTGTTTGTTTGTTGATGATAAAGGTGAGAGTTGATTGTTTGTTTGTTGATGTTAATGGTGAGAGATGATTGTTTATTTGTTGATGGTAATGGTGAAAGATGATTGTTTGTTTGTTGATGGTAATGGTGAGAGATGATTGTTTGTTTGTTGCTGGTGATGGTGAGAGGATTGTTTGTTAATGATGGTAATGGCGAGAGATGATTGTTTGTTTGTTGGTGGTAATGGTGAGAGATGATTGTTTGATTGTTGATGGTAATGGTGAGAGATGACTGTTTGTTTGTTGATGATAATGGTGAGAGTTGGTTGTTTGTTTGTTGATGTTAATGGTGAGAGATGATTGTTTATTTGTTGATGGTAATGGTGAGAGATGATTGTTTGTTTGTTGATGGTAATGGTGAGAGATGATTGTTTGTTTGTTGATGGTAGTGGTGAGAGTTGATTGTTTGTTTGTTGATGGTGAGAGATGATTGTTTGTTTGTTGATGATAATGGTGAGAGATGACTGTTTGTTTGTTGATGGTAATGGTGAGAGATGATTGTTTGTTTGATGATGGTAATGGTGAGAGATGATTGTTTGTTTGTTGATGATAATGGTGAGAGATGATTGTTTGTTTGTTGGTGGTAATGGTGAGAGATGATTGTTTGTTTGTTGATGGTAATGGTGAGAGATGATTGTTTGTTTGTTGATGGTAATGGTGAGAGATGATTGATTGTTTGTTTGTTGATGGTAGTGGTGAGAGATGATTGTTTGTTGATTAATGGTGAGAGATGATTGTTTGTTTGTTGATGTTAATGGTGAGAGATGACTGTTTGTTTGTTGATGATAATGGTGAGAGATGATTGTTTGCTTGTTGATGGTAATGGTGAGATTTGATTGTTTGTTTGTTGATGGTAATGGGGAGAGATTATTGTTTGTTTATTGATGGTAATGGTGAGAGATGATTGTTTGTTTGTTGATGGTAATGGTGACAGATGATTATTTGTTTGTTGCTGGTGATGGTGAGAGGATTGTTTGTTAATGATGGTAATGGCGAGAGATGATTGTTTGTTTGTTGGTGGTAAAGGTGAGAGATGATTGTTTGATTGTTGATGGTAATTGTGAGAGATGACTGTTTGTTTGTTGATGGTAATGGTGAGAGTTGGTTGTTTGTTTGTTGATGTTAATGGTGAGAGATGATTGTTTATTTGTTGATGGTAATGGTGAGAGATGATTGTTTGTTTGTTGATGATAATGGTGAGAGATGATTGTTTGTTTGTTGATGGTAATGGTGAGAGATGATTGTTTGTTTGTTGATGTTAATGGTGAGAGACGATTGTTTGTTTGTTGATGCTAATGGTGAGAGATGATTGTTTGTTGATGGTAATGGTGAGAGATGATTGTTTGTTTGTTGACGTTAATGGTGAGAGATGATTGTTTGTTTGTTGATGGTAATGGTGAGAGATGACTGTTTGTTTTTTGATGGTAATGGTGAGAGATGATTGTTTGTTTGTTGATGGTAATGGTGAGAGTTGGTTGTTTGTTTGTTGATGTTAATGGTGAGAGATGATTGTTTGTTTGTTGATGGTAATGGTGAAAGATGATTGTTTGTTTGTTGATGGTAATGGTGAGAGATGATTGTTTGTTTGTTGATGGTAATGGTGAGAGATGATTGTTTGTTTGTTGATGGTGATGGTGAGAGGATTGTTTGTTAATGATGTTAATGGTGAGAGATGACTGTTTGTTTTTTGATGGTAATGGTGAGAGATGATTGTTTGTTTGTTGATGATAATGGTGAGAGATGACTGTTTGTTTGTTGATGGTAATGGTGAGATTGATTGATTGGTAATGGTGAGAGATGATTGTTTGTTTGTTGATGCTAATGGTGAGAGATGATTTTTTGTTTGTTGATGGTAATGGTGAGAGATGATTGTTTGTTTGTTGATGCTAATGGTGAGAGATGATTGTTTGTTTATTGACGTTAATGGTGAGAGATGATTGTTTGTTTGTTGATGGTATTGGTGAGAGATGACTGTTTCTTTGTTGACGTTAATGGTGAGAGATGATTGTTAATTTGTTGATGGTAATGGTGAGAGATGACTGTTTGTTTTTTGATGGTAATGGTGAGAGATGATTGTTTGTTTGTTGATGGTAATGGTGAGAGATGATTGTTTGTTTGTTGACGTTAATGGTGAGAGATGATTGTTTGTTTGTTGATGGTAATGGTGAGAGATGATTGTTTGTTTGTTGATGGTAATGGTGAGAGATGATTGTTTGTTTGTTGATGTTAATGGTGAGAGATGATTGTTTGTTTGTTGATGGTAATGGCGAGAGATGATTGTTTGTTTGTTGGTGGTAATGGTGAGAGATGATTGTTTGTTTATTGATGTTAATGGTGAGAGATGGTTGTTTGTTTGTTGATGTTAATGGTGAGAGATGATTGTTTGTTGATGTTAATGTTGAGAGATGTTTGTTTGGTTGTTGCTGTTAATGGTGAGATATGATTGTTTGTTTGTTGATGTTAATGGTGAGAGATGATTGTTTGCTTGTTGATGGTAATGGTGAGAGATTACTGTTTGTTTTTTGATGGTAATGGTGAGAGATGATTGTTTGTTTGTTGATGATAATGGTGAGAGATGACTGTTTGTTTGTTGATGGTAATGGTGAGATTGATTGATTGGTAATGGTGAGAGATGACTGTTTGTTTGTTGATGCTAATGGTGAGAGATGATTATTTGTTTGTTGATGGTAATGGTGAGAGATGATTGTTTGTTTGTTGATGGTAATGGTGAGAGATGATTGTTTGTTTGTTGATGTTAATGGTGAGAGATGATTGTTTGTTTGTTTATGGTAATGGCGAGAGATGACTGTTTGTTTGTTGGTGGTAATGGTGAGAGATGATTGTTTGTTTATTGATGTTAATGGTGAGAGATGGTTGTTTGTTTGTTGATGTTAATGGTGAGAGATGATTTTTTGTTGATGTTAATGTTGAGAGATGTTTGTTTGGTTGTTGCTGTTAATGGTGAGATATGATTGTTTGGTTGATGATGTTAATGGTGAGAGATGATTGTTTGTTTGTTGATGGTAATGGTGAGAGATTACTGTTTGTTTTTTGATGGTAATGGTGAAAGATGATTGTTTGTTTGTTGATGATAATGGTGAGAGATGACTGTTTGTTTGTTGATGGTAAAGGTGAGATTGATTGATTGGTAATGGTGAGAGATGATTGTCTGTTTGTTGATGCTAATGGTGAGAGATGATTTTTTGTTTGTTGATGGTAATGGTGAGAGATGATTGTTTGTTTGTTGATGGTAATGGTGAGAGATGATTGATTGTTTGTTGACGTTAATGGTGAGAGATGATTGTTTGTTTGTTGATGGTAATGGTGAGAGATGACTGTTTCTTTGTTGACGTTAATGGTGAAAGATGATTGTTAATTTGTTGATGGTAATGGTGAGAGATGACTGTTTGTTTTTTTATGGTAATGGTGAGAGATGATTGTTTGTTTGTTGATGGTAATGGTGAGAGTTGGTTGTTTGTTTGTTGATGTTAATGGTGAGAGATGATTGTTTGTTTGTTGATGGTAATGGTGAAAGATGATTGATTGTTTGTTTGTTGATGGTAATGGTGAGAGATGATTGTTTGTTTGTTGATGGTAATGGTGAGAGATGATTGTTTGTTTGTCGATGGTGATGGTGAGAGGATTGTTTGTTAATGATGTTAATGGCGAGAGATGATTGTTTGTTTCTTGGTGGTAACGGTGAGAGATGATTGTTTGTTTGTTGATGTTAATGGTGAGAGATGATTGTTTGTTTGTTGATGGTAATGGTGAGAGATGATTGTTTGTTTGTTGATGGTAATGGTGAGAGATGATTGTTTGTTTGTTGATGTTAATGGTGAGAGATGATTGTTTGTTTGTTAATGGTAATGGCGAGAGATGATTGTTTGTTTGTTGGTGGTAATGGTGAGAGATGATTGTTTGTTTATTGATGTTAATGGTGAGAGATGGTTGTTTGTTTGTTGATGTTAATGGTGAGAGATGATTGTTTGTTGATGTTAATATTGAGAGATGTTTGTTTGGTTGTTGCTGTTAATGGTGAGATATGATTGTTTGTTTGTTGATGTTAATGGTGAGAGATGATTGTTTGTTTGTTGATGGTAATGGTGAGAGATTACTGTTTGTTTTTTGATGGTAATGGTGAGAGATGTTTGTTTGTTTGTTGATGTTAATGGTGAGAGATGACTGTTTGTTTGTTGATGGTAATGGTGAGATTGATTGATTGGTAATGGTGAGAGATGATTGTTTGTTTGTTGATGATAATGGTGAGAGATGATTGTTTGTTTGTTGGTGGTAATGGTGAGAGATGATTGTTTGTTTGTTGATGGTAATGGTGAGAGATGATTGTTTGTTTGTTGATGGTAATGGTGAGAGATGATTGTTTGTTTGTTGATGGTAGTGGTGAGAGATGATTGTTTGTTTGTTGATGGTGAGAGATGATTGTTTGTTTGTTGATGATAATGGTGAGAGATGACTGTTTGTTTGTTGATGGTAATGGTGAGAGATGATTGTTTGTTTGATGATGGTAATGGTGAGAGATGATTGTTTGTTTGTTGATGGTAATGGTGAGAGATGATTGTTTGTTTGTTTGTTGGTGGTAATGGTGAGAGATGATTGTTTGTTTGTTGATGGTAATGGTGAGAGATGATTGTTTGTTTGTTGGTGGTAATGGTGAGAGATGATTGTTTGTTTGTTGATGTTAATGGTGAGAGATGATTGTTTGTTTGTTGATGGTAATGGTGAGAGATGATTGTTTGTTTGTTGATGGTAATGGTGAGAGATGATTGTTTGTTTGTTGATGGTAATGGTGAGAGATGTTTGTTTGTTGATGGTAATGGTGGGAGATGATTGTTTGTTTGTTGATGGTAATGGTGAGAGATGGTTGTTTGTTTGTTGATGGTAGTGGTGAGAGATGATTGTTTGTTTGTTGATGGTGAGAGATGATTGTTTGCTTGTTGATGATAATGGTGAGAGATGACTGTTTGTTTGTTGATGGTAATGGTGAGAGATGATTGTTTGTTTGATGATGGTAATGGTGAGAGATGATTGTTTGTTTGTTGATGGTAATGGTGAGAGATGATTGTTTATTTGTTGGTGGTAATGGTGAGAGATGATTATTTGTTTGTTGATGGTAATGGTGAGAGATGATTGTTTGTTTGTTGATGGTAATGGTGAGAGATGATTGTTTGTTTGTTGATGGTAATGGTGAGAGATGATTGATTGTTTGTTTGTTGATGGTAGTGGTGAGAGATGATTGTTTTTTGATTAATGGTGAGAGATAATTGTTTGTTTGTTGATGTTAATGGTGAGAGATGACTGTTTGTTTGTTGATGATAAAGGTGAGAGTTGATTGTTTGTTTGTTGATGTTAATGGTGAGAGATGATTGTTTATTTGTTGATGGTAATGGTGAAAGATGATTGTTTGTTTGTTGATGGTAATGGTGAGAGATGATTGTTTGTTTGTTGCTGGTGATGGTGAGAGGATTGTTTGTTAATGATGGTAATGGCGAGAGATGATTGTTTGTTTGTTGGTGGTAATGGTGAGAGATGATTGTTTGATTGTTGATGGTAATGGTGAGAGATGACTGTTTGTTTGTTGATGATAATGGTGAGAGTTGGTTGTTTGTTTGTTGATGTTAATGGTGAGAGATGATTGTTTATTTGTTGATGGTAATGGTGAGAGATGATTGTTTGTTTGTTGATGGTAATGGTGAGAGATGATTGTTTGTTTGTTGATGGTAATGGTGAGAGATGTTTGTTTGTTGATGGTAATGGTGGGAGATGATTGTTTGTTTGTTGATGGTAATGGTGAGAGATGATTGTTTGTTTGTTGATGGTAGTGGTGAGAGTTGATTGTTTGTTTGTTGATGGTGAGAGATGATTGTTTGTTTGTTGATGATAATGGTGAGAGATGACTGTTTGTTTGTTGATGGTAATGGTGAGAGATGATTGTTTGTTTGATGATGGTAATGGTGAGAGATGATTGTTTGTTTGTTGATGATAATGGTGAGAGATGATTGTTTGTTTGTTGGTGGTAATGGTGAGAGATGATTGTTTGTTTGTTGATGGTAATGGTGAGAGATGATTGTTTGTTTGTTGATGGTAATGGTGAGAGATGATTGATTGTTTGTTTGTTGATGGTAGTGGTGAGAGATGATTGTTTGTTGATTAATGGTGAGAGATGATTGTTTGTTTGTTGATGTTAATGGTGAGAGATGACTGTTTGTTTGTTGATGATAATGGTGAGAGATGATTGTTTGCTTGTTGATGGTAATGGTGAGATTTGATTGTTTGTTTGTTGATGGTAATGGGGAGAGATTATTGTTTGTTTATTGATGGTAATGGTGAGAGATGATTGTTTGTTTGTTGATGGTAATGGTGACAGATGATTATTTGTTTGTTGCTGGTGATGGTGAGAGGATTGTTTGTTAATGATGGTAATGGCGAGAGATGATTGTTTGTTTGTTGGTGGTAAAGGTGAGAGATGATTGTTTGATTGTTGATGGTAATTGTGAGAGATGACTGTTTGTTTGTTGATGGTAATGGTGAGAGTTGGTTGTTTGTTTGTTGATGTTAATGGTGAGAGATGATTGTTTATTTGTTGATGGTAATGGTGAGAGATGATTGTTTGTTTGTTGATGATAATGGTGAGAGATGATTGTTTGTTTGTTGATGGTAATGGTGAGAGATGATTGTTTGTTTGTTGATGTTAATGGTGAGAGACGATTGTTTGTTTGTTGATGCTAATGGTGAGAGATGATTGTTTGTTGATGGTAATGGTGAGAGATGATTGTTTGTTTGTTGACGTTAATGGTGAGAGATGATTGTTTGTTTGTTGATGGTAATGGTGAGAGATGACTGTTTGTTTTTTGATGGTAATGGTGAGAGATGATTGTTTGTTTGTTGATGGTAATGGTGAGAGTTGGTTGTTTGTTTGTTGATGTTAATGGTGAGAGATGATTGTTTGTTTGTTGATGGTAATGGTGAAAGATGATTGTTTGTTTGTTGATGGTAATGGTGAGAGATGATTGTTTGTTTGTTGATGGTAATGGTGAGAGATGATTGTTTGTTTGTTGATGGTGATGGTGAGAGGATTGTTTGTTAATGATGTTAATGGTGAGAGATGACTGTTTGTTTTTTGATGGTAATGGTGAGAGATGATTGTTTGTTTGTTGATGATAATGGTGAGAGATGACTGTTTGTTTGTTGATGGTAATGGTGAGATTGATTGATTGGTAATGGTGAGAGATGATTGTTTGTTTGTTGATGCTAATGGTGAGAGATGATTTTTTGTTTGTTGATGGTAATGGTGAGAGATGATTGTTTGTTTGTTGATGCTAATGGTGAGAGATGATTGTTTGTTTATTGACGTTAATGGTGAGAGATGATTGTTTGTTTGTTGATGGTATTGGTGAGAGATGACTGTTTCTTTGTTGACGTTAATGGTGAGAGATGATTGTTAATTTGTTGATGGTAATGGTGAGAGATGACTGTTTGTTTTTTGATGGTAATGGTGAGAGATGATTGTTTGTTTGTTGATGGTAATGGTGAGAGATGATTGTTTGTTTGTTGACGTTAATGGTGAGAGATGATTGTTTGTTTGTTGATGGTAATGGTGAGAGATGATTGTTTGTTTGTTGATGGTAATGGTGAGAGATGATTGTTTGTTTGTTGATGTTAATGGTGAGAGATGATTGTTTGTTTGTTGATGGTAATGGCGAGAGATGATTGTTTGTTTGTTGGTGGTAATGGTGAGAGATGATTGTTTGTTTATTGATGTTAATGGTGAGAGATGGTTGTTTGTTTGTTGATGTTAATGGTGAGAGATGATTGTTTGTTGATGTTAATGTTGAGAGATGTTTGTTTGGTTGTTGCTGTTAATGGTGAGATATGATTGTTTGTTTGTTGATGTTAATGGTGAGAGATGATTGTTTGCTTGTTGATGGTAATGGTGAGAGATTACTGTTTGTTTTTTGATGGTAATGGTGAGAGATGATTGTTTGTTTGTTGATGATAATGGTGAGAGATGACTGTTTGTTTGTTGATGGTAATGGTGAGATTGATTGATTGGTAATGGTGAGAGATGACTGTTTGTTTGTTGATGCTAATGGTGAGAGATGATTTTTTGTTTGTTGATGGTAATGGTGAGAGATGATTGTTTGTTTGTTGATGGTAATTGTGAGAGATGATTGTTTGTTTGTTGACGTTAATGGTGAGAGATGATTGTTTGTTTGTTGATGGTAATGGTGAGAGATGACTGTTTGTTTTTTGATGGTAATGGTGAGAGATGATTGTTTGTTTGTTGATGGTAATGGTGAGAGTTGGTTGTTTGTTTGTTGATGTTAATGGTGAGAGATGATTGTTTGTTTGTTGATGGTAATGTTGAAAGATGATTGTTTGTTTGTTGATGGTAATGGTGAGAGATGATTGTTTGTTTGTTGATGGTAATGGTGAGAGATGATTGTTTGTTTGTTGATGGTGATGGTGAGAGGATTACTTGTTAATGATGTTAATGGCGAGAGATGATTGTTTGTTTCTTGGTGGTAATGGTGAGAGATGATTGTTTGTTTGTTGACGTTAATGGTGAGAGATGATTGTTTGTTTGTTGATGTTAATGGTGAGAGATGATTTTTTGTTTGGTGATGGTAATGGTGAGAGATGATTGTTTTCTTGTTGATGGTAATGGTGAGATATGACTGTTTGTTTGTTGATGGTAATGGTGAGAGATGACTGTTTGTTTGTTGATGGTAATGGTGAGAGATGATTGTTTGTTTGTTGATGGTGAGAGATGATTGTTTGTTTGTTGATGATAATGGTGAGAGATGATTGTTTGTTTGTTGGTGGTAATGGTGAGAGATGATTGTTTGTTTGTTGATGTTAATGGTGAGAGATGATTTTTTGTTTGGTGATGGTAATGGTGAGAGATGATTGTTTTCTTGTTGATGGCAATGGTGAGATATGACTGTTTGTTTGTTGATGGTAATGGTGAGAGATGACTGTTTGTTTGTTGATGGTAATGGTGAGAGATGATTGTTTGTTTGTTGATGGTGAGAGATGATTGTTTGTTTGTTGATGATAATGGTGAGAGATGATTGTTTGTTTGTTGGTGGTAATGGTGAGAGATGATTGTTTGTTTGTTGATGTTAATGGTGAGAGATGATTGTTTGTTGATGGTAATGGTGAGAGATGATTGTTTGTTTGTTGATGGTAATGGTGAGAGATGATTGTTTGTTTGTTGATGGTAATGGTGAGAGATGATTGTTTGTTTGTTGATGGTAATGGTGAGAGATGATTGTTTGTTTGTTGATGGTAATGGTGAGAGATGTTTGTTTGTTGATGGTAATGGTGGGAGATGATTGTTTGTTTGTTGATGGTAATGGTGAGAGATGATTGTTTGTTTGTTGATGGTAGTGGTGAGAGATGATTGTTTGTTTGTTGATGGTGAGAGATGATTGTTTGTTTGTTGATGGTGAGAGATGATTGTTTGTTTGTTGATGATAATGGTGAGAGATGACTGTTTGTTTGTTGATGGTAATGGTGAGAGATGATTGTTTGTTTGATGATGGTAATGGTGAGAGATGATTGTTTGTTTGTTGATGGTAATGGTGAGAGATGATTGTTTGTTTGTTGGTGGTAATGGTGAGAGATGATTGTTTGTTTGTTGATGGTAATGGTGAGAGATGATTGTTTGTTTGTTGATGGTAATAGTGAGAGATGATTGTTTGTTTGTTGATGGTAATGGTGAGAGATGATTGATTGTTTGTTTGTTGATGTTAATGGTGAGAGATGACTGTTTGTTTGTTGATGATAATGGTGAGAGATGATTGTTTGCTTGTTGATGGTAATGGTGAGATTTGATTGTTTGTTTGTTGATGGTAATGGTGAGAGATTATTGTTTGTTTTTTGATGGTAATGGTGAGAGATGATTGTTTTTTTGTTGATGGTAATGGTGACAGATGATTATTTGTTTGTTGATGGTAATGGTGAGAGATGATTGTTTGTTTGTTGATGGTAATGGTGAGAGATGACTATTTGTTTGTTGATGGTAATGGTGAGAGTTGATTGTTTGTTTGTTGATGTTAATGGTGAGAGATGATTGTTTATTTGTTGATGGTAATGGTGAAAGATGATTGTTTGTTTGTTGATGGTAATGGTGAGAGATGATTGTTTGTTTGTTGCTGGTGATGGTGAGAGGATTGTTTGTTAATGATGTTAATGGCGAGAGATGATTGTTTGTTTGTTGGTGGTAATGGTGAGAGATGATTGTTTAATTGTTGATGATACTGGTGAGAGAGGATTGTTTGTTTGTTGATTGTAATGGTGAGAGATGACTGTTTGTTTGTTGATGGTAATGGTGAGAGTTGGTTGTTTGTTTGTTGATGTTAATGGTGAGAGATGATTGTTTATTTGTTGATGGTAATGGTGAGAGATGATTGTTTTTTTGTTGATGTTAATGGTGAGAGACGATTGTTTGTTTGTTGATGCTAATGGTGAGAGATGATTGTTTGTTGATGGTAATGGTGAGAGATGATTGTTTGTTTGTTGACGTTAATGGTGAGAGATGATTGTTTGTTTGTTGATGGTAATGGTGAGAGATGATTGTTTGTTTGTTGATGGTAATGGTGAGAGATGATTGTTTGTTTGTTGACGTTAATGGTGAGAGATGATTGTTTGTTTGTTGATGGTAATGGTGAGAGATGACTTTTTCTTTGTTGACGTTAATGGTGAGAGATGATTGTTAATTTGTTGATGGTAATGGTGAGAGATGACTGTTTGTTTTTTGATGGTAATGGTGAGAGATGATTGTTTGTTTGTTGATGATAATGGTGAGAGTTGACTGTTTGTTTGTTGATGATAATGGTGAGAGCTGATTGTTTGTTTGTTGATGCTAATGGTGAGAGATGGTTGTTTGTTGATGGTAATGGTGAGAGATGATTGTTTGTTTATTGATGGTAATGGTGAGAGATGATTGTTTGTTTGTTGATGGTAATGGTGAGAGATGACTGTTTGTTTGTTGATAGTATTGGTGAGAGATGATTGTTTGTTTGTTGATGTTAATGGTGAGAGATGATTGTTTGTTTGTTGATGGTAGTGGTGAAAGATGATTTTTGTTTGTTGATGGTAATGGTGAGAGATGATTGTTTGTTTGTTGATGGTAATGGTGAGAGATGATTGTTTGTTTGTTGATGGTGATGGTGAGAGGATTGTTTGTTAATGTTGTTAATGGCGAGAGATGATTGTTTGTTTCTTGGTGGTAATGGTGAGAGATGATTGTTTGTTTGTTGATGTTAATGGTGAGAGATGATTGTTTGTTTGTTGATGGTAATGGTGAGAGATGATTGTTTGTTTGTTGATGGTAATGGTGAGAGATGATTGTTTGTTTGTTGATGTTAATGGTGAGTGATGATTGTTTGTTTGTTGATGGTAATGGCGAGAGATGATTGTTTTTTTGTTGGTGGTAATGGTGAGAGATGATTGTTTGTTTATTGATGTTAATGGTGAGAGATGGTTGTTTGTTTGTTGATGTTAATGGTGAGAGATGATTGTTTGTTGATGGTAATGTTGAGAGATGATTGTTTGGTTGTTGCTGTTAATGGTGAGATATGATTGTTTGTTTGTTGATGGTAATGGTTAGAGATGATTGTTTGTTTGTTGATGGTAATGGTGAGAGATGATTGTTTGTTTGTTGATGGTAATGGTGAGAGATGATTGTTTGTTTGTTGATGTTAATGGTGAGATATGATTGTTTGTTTGTTGATGGTAATGGTGAGAGATTACTGTTTGTTTTTTGATGGTAATGGTGAGAGATGATTGATTGTTTGTTGATGATAATGGTGAGAGATGACTGTTTGTTTGTTGATGGTAATGGTGAGATTGATTGATTGGTAATGGTGAGAGATGATTGTTTGTTTGTTGATGCTAATGGTGAGAGATGATTTTTTGTTTGTTGATGGTAATGGTGAGAGATGATTGTTTGCTTGTTGATGGTAATGGTGAGATATGACTGTTTGTTTGTTGATGGTAATGGTGAGAGATGACTGTTTGTTTGTTGATGGTAATGGTGAGAGATGATTGTTTGTTTGTTGATGGTAATGGTGAGAGATGATTGTTTGTTTTTTTATGGTAATGGCGAGAGATGATTGTTTGTGTGTTGATGGTAATGGTGAGAGATGATTGTTTGTTTGTTGATGGTAATGGTGAGAGATGATTGTTTGTTTTTTGATGGTAATGGCGAGAGATGATTGTTTGTGTGTTGATGGTAATGGTGAGAGATGATTGTTTGTTTGTTGATGGTAATGGTGAGAGATGATTGTTTGTTTATTGATATTAGTGGAATTGTTGACCATCACTGTTTAAGCCATATTTTTCAGAACATTGTTGCTTTCTGTCTATCATGGAATATATTATGCACAGTGAGTTTTACATATACAACTTCGGAGTAACATGAACTACGTAACTTTATTATATTTCAGGGCTGTTTATATGTTACGGGGAATATTTTAGAAGTACACAACACCCTTGTTATTGCCGGCTTATGTCATTGGGTTATATTTTATTGATTTATATTGTTTATTATTTGATTTATGTTGTTATTTTAATTCTAACTTTGTGATTATTTGATACAAACCGGATATTTGGATGTTAGTTATCCAAACAAATGTTAATTGGACCAAGGGTTGATGACTATGTCAATAATTAGCCAGATATATATATAAACCATCAATTATACCATGGAAATAATTGAAAAGCATGCTCATGCATGACGAGGGTAAAAATACAATGACGACATTTTTTATTTGATAGGATATAGAATTATATAATTATATTAGTGCACCCAGTTCGAACGAATATGAATTGATTATATATTTAAATGTGTAGTCCTCTTGTTCATGAGCATATTAAATATACAAAACATCTTTTTGATATTATCAGGTGCAGTAATCATTTTCGATATCAAATATAAAATATATCTTCCTTCATTGGCACGAATATCATGGATGTTCACCACTTTTCTCGATACTAAATTTGTTTTCCCGTATTTCACAACCAGAAGTCGTAATGTGTTCTTATTGTACAGTTCCTCAATCTCGGCTTCTCAAGAATAAAGATAGAAAATTGGACAAACCCCCCGATATAAAGATGTCTTCTGTCACTAAGCAATTGGCGATTCGGTGAATATCTGCATCCCATCTATCGCCAAATGAATTTGAAGTAAAGGATGCTAGTTATACTCAAAAGTAGGTTTCTAACCTTAGAGGAAGATAAAAATAAAAAAAACTCTACGACAAAGGTAATGATTACACTCTTCCATTAATCAACTTCCCATTAGCAATATTTTCCAGCACCAGCATATGGTGTCACATTTTAAAACACATACGTTATTCATATGTAGTGACCAGGTCCTATGAGAGGGGGATTCAGCCGGTACATCGTTCCGCGGCCCGGAGAGCCAAGAAGGGGCCTGTGAATCTCTGAAGGGCCCTATATCATTAGCCATAGATGTTTTATTTTGATTTTTTCATATTTTTTTTTGTATTTTCAACTATTTTTAGTTTTTGGAAAAATAATTATGTAAAATTCACTTAGACATCTGAATTATGTGTGTCACTGCTTTGTATAAAGGATATGTTATCTAGACATTTTGCTGCACAAGAAATAAAACATTCATGAAAGTTTACCAGTGGTTTATTGGACCTCAAATCCTCAATTTTGTAGAGAAGTCTCAGTCTGTCCCTGGGGCCACAAAGCAGTCTTGTACACTTTCTCTTGGAGGCCCTGGTAGTGACCAGACTTACTAGGAATGTTCCCCTAGAAGTTCTGAAAAAGTGTTGTTACTTTTTGTAATGATTCAACATCCAAGATGGGCACCCTTGCACCATTTCTTACTTCTTTTCCAGAAAAATTGCATGCCACGTCAACCAAAGAACCTAATGTCCAATTTTGATACAAGTCTAGTCCTATCTTAACTTGAACAAAGAAAGATAACTCTAGTCTATAGTTAAATATTTTTTGAAGAAAAATATCAGTCTGTTTCTGAATTTAATCACTGAAAATAAAAGAAGAAACACTATTAACCCTCTAGAGACCAACCCTCCATCAACATTAAGAAAAGTTATGTTATTGAATAAAAGTAAGTATTTGGGATATGTCTAATACAAATCAGTGTTTGTTTTAGGTTTTTCACTCGTTTTTCGGAAAATATGAATTGTAGCATATCTGCTACATCGGGAATCATGATGTGATGTATCAAATGTGCTACATAACTAATTATTTAGGAATACTGTTTAAAACAAAGCTAATTTATTTCAGCAACAAAATACATAACAGGAAACATGCAAAAATGAAAAATAAAATATGTTAAAATTCACAAATGTATACTAAATGTCCGAATTGGTGCAGTTGGATTTCTAAACTGATGATTGTCTATTGACCAGTACTTTGTAAAATTTTGTTTACTGGTTTGTATTATTGAAACTTATTGCATCTAAGTGTTATTTGACAGGTACATACGTACAGTTCACATAAATATTGAATTTAAAGCAGAAAGCAATAAAGTCATTTCTGTCCTTGCTCAAACACAAGTGTATATGGCATCGAAAGCATTTTGAGCAGGAACTGCTTATCCTTCCGGAGCACCTGAATTCACCCTGGTTTTTAGTGGGGTTCGTGTTACTCGTTCTTCAGTTTTATATGTATGTTTTGTAGGTCATTGTTTGTCCTTTTGTACTTTTCTTTTGGCCATTGTGTTGTCTGTTCTTCGATATACAGATTTTGATTACCCCTTTGGTATCTTCAAACTCCTCTTACATATGAAAATCCATCCAACCAAATAATTAACATCTCTGTCTTTTCTCATCCCATATCGGATGGTGGTTTGTTCCATCTTTTCTAACTATATCTACAGGTCTTTTCATGGGTCATCCTGTTGGTGGCTTACAGGTGGCGAAGAAACCAGGGTTCTGTCAATTTACGCTTTTATTTCCACTAATCCATCTGCTATTTCACTTGCAAAAGCACATAACTGCATTGGCTTTATCTGGAGCCATGCACAGTGCCATTTGTAATATGCAGGATTTTTTTTATTGTTTGTATTTTTGTTAAGCATTTGGATGAAATAACAAATGGGAGGTTTGGGCGCCATTGAAACCGGTTTAACTCTATACTACCACTTCACTTTTGTGAGAAGAGCCTGTACCACGTCATGTTGTCTCCACTTTATTGTGTATACCTTTATGTCTGATGTGTTTGGTGGGTGGGTAGATTTGTAGTGGATATGGTGTCAGTGTGCTTGGATTGTCTGGTGTTTAATGTGGAGTAACTACTGTTATCTGCCTTTTTTAATTTCTATTTTCTGAATTATCTCCCTTTGATATTTTCGTAATTACCAATGTAGCATATTTGATACATTCTACTTTAATGAACAATTCCTTGAATTCAGAAACAAATTCATCTGTTATATTATTATTAAATTTAATATTTTATAAAAACATTATCTAAAAAACCATATTCTGAATCTGTTATTATCTGTATGATCATATAATTTTATTTTCCCATCAGTGACATTTTTACCACTCATATTTCATGGAGGTTGACATTTTCGAGAGAAAAGGAGATAACCACAAAATGCTATGATGACTATATTTCTATATCTAATAATAACTTTGCAATGTACCAGACATTCAACACTACGAAAAAACACAAAACAAATATTTATTTTACTGTTGTTACCCCCAAGAAGTTCATGTAGCAAATATGCTACGCGGGGCACTAGAGGGTTAAACTGTATTTACACTTTACAGTACATGCATAATGTATCAAATGCATTTTTATTAAATTAATTTATATCACCAATACAAAATGAAATGATTCTGTAATCAGTTAAGAAAAACTTATATCTGTTGTTAATTGTATTTATCAAAATATAGAATAGTTAAAGCCCCACTGGCTAAGATACGACCGTTTTTTTAATGAGCTGCATTCTCCAAAAAATGTACTATACATGCTTTATATTTAATAAAATAATGTTTTAACTCATTTTCGTGTTGATATATGTGAGAAAGAATGGGTGAGAGAACGATATTTGTTGACGAATTCCAAGATGCTGCATCAAAAGATGGCGACTGATTAATTATCGGCAAATTTACGGAGTCTGTCGAATGATCTAATCGTAACTACTCGGCCGTATACGATTGCCGAATGATCGTGTTGTTCCCACTATAAATAAACAGCGATGGAAGAGGTAAGCACATGTACTCTTTTCTCACTATATTATTCTTTTATTTCAAATGTTTTCCCGATAAAAAGTGGTCATTTCGCATGGTTTTAAAACAGAAAAGTACGTTAGTAATTTGTGCATAGCTCGAGAGAGGAGAAATAAAGTTAATTGTTTAAAAAAAAACGTATTTTGACAAAATTGGGGTACGATAAGGGAAATACCAAGTGAACAATAAATATATTGTATTCGTAAAAAAATTCTGAATGAATCCGCATTATTCAGTAAATAATGTTCGCAAATTAAATATTTTAGGATTTTATCTTTATTATATTTGCTATCAGTATGAAGAACTTGCAAAGTGTAACCGTCCTAACGGAAATCGTACCGTTTAGGCTCTTTCGTTTCTCTGTTAGCCCTCTAAATTCTTTGATTTTCTGTTTTCTAAATGTTTTGATTCTAAGTGTATCGAGGTTACATAAATTGTCGAAAGTTACCCTATACAACAATAAATTTTACTGTAATTTCTGTACTACAGTCATCTGTCAAAAGTATTGGGAAATGTAAAAAAAAAAAAAAATCCCTGCATAATCAACCAAAACAATATTTTTGGGGGGTTTATTTACTCATTATGTTGTTATGAGTGATTTTTATTTTTATCCTGCAATGACAGCATTTACCGACCAATATAGCCTGCCTAATATATTTTTTGATATTGGTCAGTTATAAATAGAACATTTTTTGATATTGGTCAGTTATAAATAGAACATACAAATGTAAAACGGGGCACATCGGGGGATATTGTTTTCAAATACATACATAAAATTATTTCAAATACTTTTATCATCGTCCAGTAAACGTTTATTTACGATTTAAAATTGCAGGATAAATACAATACATGTGCACTGTCGAAGCATATAGGTAAATATGTGTATTACCCATATGCTTCGACAGTGCACAAGTATTGTATATGTATATAATTTAACACAACAAATAAAAATTGACTGATTTTCCTATATATTTCAACTAAAAATAAATCCTAAAAATTTAAATCATGGAAAAAGTATGTACAAATAAAAACCACTCATATAAACATAATGAACAAATAAACAAACAAAATATAGACAATTTTGAATGTTTTGGTGTAAAATTTGTTAAAATCTATCCAGAAATGACTTCACAATAATCTTAAAAAAAAAAATGGTTTTGGTTGATTATATATGGATTTTTTTTTGACATTTTCCAATACTTTTGACAGATGACTCTATTTTGTTTGGTCCTCATTTTTGGTTGCCATAAAAGATTGAATTAAAGATCTTTTGATTTATTCATACAAGATGATAAAAAAATTCTATTTATTTTAGAATTCAGATCAATCACGCAGCCTTCATTTGTCTTCCAATTTATTGGAGCAAGAAAATGAAAGAAATCCAGATCCATCCTGCTCCTCAGCCTGGTCAACCTGACTGATGCACCTGCACCTATTGCAGGGAGATACTGGAGGGAGAGAAAGTGTGTTGCAAGGAGAACAGTGAGAGGTGCCACTCAAGAATGCCTGTAAATATTATTTTTTTCATATGCCTTTACTATTCTGTTGCATGATTTTATTTTTGACAGTTTTGTGGTTACACCAGTATTGACTTTGCCATCACCATGTAATCTGTTGTTTGTATGCAACATACCATCTAATGTTTAAACATGTATTTACCATTTAAATAAAATGAGATATGGGTTAAACAACCAACAAATCACACAAGAATAATCCTCGGAATTAAATAAAAGACAGGTTACCATACAGCCCTCAACAAGCAAAAACCCACATCTCATTACAAACTGTTGATGGCCCCTCAAATAAAGCATAACTGAGAAAGTATTCATCCAGCACCACAATATCTTTTTTCAAACTAGCTTATCTGAATGAATTGATGTATTACAACGGAAAACTATGGATTGTTTCTCATCTATATTTTTCCCTTCTTTTCAGGATTTCTATACCATAGTTTTGGATGAACTTGTTTTGGAGGTTGTTGCTCGCCATAGAGATGATATTCTGGCACAACCTCCAGATCAAGATTACAACAGAGACAGAAGACACACTGCGTACAGACAGTACATTTTGTGGCGACATGGCTATTTGGGAGCAGGAAACAGGCGTGTTGTACCAAGTTGCTATGTATGGCGGATAAGGGGAAAATATCCAGACCCACTTGGACAGTATGTTGGCTTCATGCCTGGAAGACTCGGATAGATAATCCAAAATAAAATTATTTTCTGTGCCAAATTTATTTACACACTTTGTTTGTTTACAATTTTGTACATCTGTTTTGCAGTGAAGGCAAGTAGTCAACAACAGTATGAAGCAACATTATTGATGTGATGGTTTCTCATTGACACTTCCCCCATATACACATGTATATCTTGTTATACATATATTAATAAAACTGCTGGATTTGTCAAAAGCTTTTTTAGTGGAATATTTGCTGACAGCAATGCCCGACATTTCAACTTCTGTCCTAAAACAAAAAAATATATATAACTGACATGTGTAGCTGTTACACAATAGCATGGCTTTGTAAATTACAAAAAAGGGTGCACTCGACTCGAAGCCGCAAATGATAAAGTTTACCAATTGCTTGCCCATGGTTGGTGGTTCTCTCTGGGTACTCCGGCTTCCTCCACCACTAAAACTGGTCGTCATGATATAGCTGAAAATATTGTAGAAAGTGGCGCTAAAACACCAAAAATCAAAATCATGTTACACAATACTTGCATTTTACTTTAGTAAATCTCTATTTTATTCAATGTAATGAAATATTGTCAGATTTGTCAAAACTAAAGTGCAATTAAAAGCATCATTCATGGTGTAAATATATAGATTACACAACAAGATCCTGTTGATTTATACCTTGTTTTGTTAATACAAAAATGTATAATTATCTCCCACGAGCAAAGCTTTGTACTTAGCTAAATTTGGCATTATTGTTCAGGCCCTTAATTGTTCTCTCTGAGTCTCAGTCTTTCAACTGCTTTTTTTCTTCTTCAATTTTTCAAATGTTTTCATTCTAGCTGTACGAAAGTGACATAAATAGTTTAAAATACCATAAACAGCAATAAAATTTATATATACTTTCACTACTATGTTGTTTTATTAAACTTACATTCTACCAATCTCATGTTCTGATGCTGAAATCTCAGAAACATCTGCAACAGTAATGTTGGGCTTCTGATGGGCACGTTCTGGAGTGGACGTAAATGCAGCACATGCTGTATTATCAGACAATGGCACACTTGTGGCAAACACACTATCATCGTGTAATCTAAGTTGTTTTGCTGTTTGTGTCTCCTGAGTTTTCTCATCATAGCTGAAATTGACAATAGCCTAGGAATATTGCAAAATTGTAAAATGACAAAAGTAATGAAGATCTGTGATAGATATATAGTGTGACTACTGGTACAGTTAGGGGCAGAAGCCCATTTCCGGGATGCCTTGATTGTGGAGCAAATACTTTACTTTACACTAATTTGGGACTTACATTGTACTCTGTTATTGATTATATTCACAACAATACCCCCCCCCCCCCCCCCCCCCCCCCCCCCCCCAATGTTTGCCACAAAGGTTGTTAGAATATATACTTAATTAAAATACTTAAGAATTAAAGCAAAATTCGATACAAAACACCAAAGAACATTGTTTGCAATTTAGGACGCCGTATTAAAAGCGATAATTTGTATTTTAAAAAATCCCTTTAACTGGCCTCAATATTTTCGTCTCGATTTTACCTTTGGTATTTGACAGGTTTTATCACCTATTTCGAAGTAAATAACATACATTTAAGATATAGATGATAAATAAATATATATTTCCTTCAATGTTTTCACCTACGGAATAAATTTATAACTTCTATTAGCCACAATGTACGATTTATTTTCATCGTTAAAATGTAAACATTGCACTTACCAGTCCAAAAGTATTTTCGCCACTTCAGCGTTGGTTTCCACTCGTAGAACTGATCTGAGCTCATTCCAACGATCACACTGGTCTCCAATCCATATCCTGCTCAAATTTAGCATTCGATTCTCTTTTCCGCTGTTTTCTTTCTGAATCTGTAAATCTTCTCTTTGGACCACGCTTCGAACTAGATTCTGACATGTTTCTTTCATAGACAACAATCTCAATACGCATGCGTAGCGTTCAAGTTCAACAGAGGTTGTATGAATACGGAAAATCTTCGGTGGGAATTATTGCATGACAGGACTTAATTCTCGCTACTTGTTTCCCCCTTTATTATATAGTAATGCGAGCTGAAAGACCAATTTTATTGCGTTTTTTAAATGTTTTAACAAGTTTAAATGGTTTTATTATTAAAAGAATTGTGTTTTTATTTTTAGTCAAATATATAGCCAGTGGGACTTTAAGGAATGTTTCACACGCATGTAAATTGTAATAATTTTTAGATGGAATGGGAACAAAGTATTGTTTGAACGTGGATACATTTGATTGAAGGAATATAATGTAATATTCTTACTTTATATAACTACTGTATTACGTTACATACCAAATACTATAAATATATTCCTTATAGATGGTGTAATAGTTAGCGTGCTGGTCGCGAACTCGTGCAGTAGATCTTGGGTTAAAACCCCGGTTGGGTCAAAACAAAATATATAAAATTGGTAAGTGCTGCTTCTTTACTTGGTAGGCAGCACATTGAGGAGCAGGACAAAATACTGGTTATCTCTTAATCAGGATAATGTGTCCGAGTGAGCGACATGCTTCTTTACTAGGTAGGCAGCATTGATGAGCAGGACAACATACTGGTTATCTCTTAATCAGGATAATGTATCCGAGTGAGCGACATGCTTCTTTACTAGGTAGGCAGCATTGAGGAGCAGGACAAAATACTGGTTATCTCTTAATCAGGATAATGTATCCGAGTGAGCGACATGCTTCTTTACTAGGTAGGCAGCATTGATGAGCAGGACAACATACTGGTTATCTCTTAATCAGGATAATGTATCCGAGTGAGCGACATGCTTCTTTACTAGGTAGGCAGCATTGAGGAGCAGGACAAAATACTGGTTATCTCTTAATCAGGATAATGTATCCGAGTGAGCGACATGCTTCTTTACTAGGTAGGCAGCATTGATGAGCAGGACAACATACTGGTTATCTCTTAATCAGGATAATGTATCCGAGTGAGCGACATGCTTCTTTACTAGGTAGGCAGCATTGAGGAGCAGGACAAAATACTGGTTATCTCTTAATCAGGATAATGTATCCGAGTCGGCGACATTTCTACCCGTGGACTGTTGTTTCAATGTGGTAGCACTATAAACATCCAACTAAGATTGTTGGACTAGTACAAAGTAAACATCATCTTCATCATCATCATCATCATCATCATCTCATCAGAATATAGCTAGTATTCGCCAAAATCACACACTCATTCGCTATAACTACTATTCCTCTTTTATAGATATAATAGTTTACAAGGCCATCAATTTGATAAATTAATGATGTTTCATTCATCGAAAAACAATTTATCCTAACTCTCCTACTAGAAGTCTGACTTTTTAGGCCGAGTTATAGTTGTTTTTCCCATATTTCTATCGCAGATGGATGTTTCGGAACATTTCTACCACCATTGACTTCTTCCCCGGAATAACTGCATGTCAGGTCACCAGACTTGCCTCAAATGTTCTCTTAAGGGGTGGGGTCTGACAGATATGGTGTTGCTTTCTTTCACAAGAACTTTATTCAGTTGCTAAAAAAATCTATTTGGACTGAAGCAATACAAATACAAACAAACATTTAAAACGTAGATATTTAATTTAGTGCGCGCGGGACCTTTATGGAATAACATCGTTGCTATGCAGACATCGTATTAAACGGACATGGAATTCAGAACGTAAAAACACATAATAGGAAAACACCCGAAAAACTCAAAAGATGAGCAACACGGACCCCACCAAAAACCGGGATGAACTCGGGTTTCTGTAAAGTATTTCAAAAATGAAATTTTTATATTTTCATTAATATTACAGTTTAAAAGATTTGATTCATCGTCTAGACTGTTACATATTTTACACTATCTTTGATCTCTTGTGTAGTTATCTTCCAGTTTCTATTAACAGTTGATTGTCACTTATTCTAAGCTATTCTTTCCAATTTCTGAGTTAGTATGAGATTAATAATATTTCATATTATTATTTTTTGTTTCAAGAACATAAAAAGAAATTTCGAGTTATAAGCTAGTATAGGTTTAGATAAGTTTTCAAATAAGTTGCAAGCACCTTTAACAATAACAGATATGTGTCTAAATTTGGTTGTATAAAATTTTACATAGCGAATAAAACTTTCTTTACTTTATTTGCAAGACCGTTATGGCTCTTGTAATGTTGGTCAGTTTAGTGTATTAATCATGTATGTGACACTGTTGGTCTTATGGTAGTGGATACAGATATATCTGATAGCTTGCCCATTGGACTATCTTAATTTTACTGTTATATTCAAAAGTGTGAGGGTCCAAAACTGAGCACGAATACTCTAGTTTTGGCGAACTAATGATTGCTCTCAAATACTTTAATTATTACTAAAGCTAAGACTCAGGCATAAGTAACCATAGCCCATGTTGGTGATCCTGTAAAGGCCATTTGCTTTTTCATGTTCCCAAAGTCTTTTTAATTTGCTGATGTGACAAATATTTTGGGAAGTTATTTATGTATACTAAGAATACAACTGATCCCAGGACTGTGACGTGAAGGACACCTGAGGTAACTCGTTCTGTGTTTGATGACTCTCCATCTAAAACTACTCATTGGATCTGAAAGAAAGCATTATAGTGAGAGAGAAAAAATGTAGCATTATGGCAGAGATATAAATTATTATGGCGAAGCAAAGAAATATAGTATAAAGATGAATCAAGACATGTAGTATTATGGTGAACAATGACATGTAGATTTATGGTGAAACAAAAGAACGGTAGTATATAGGGTGAGACAAGACATGTAGAAATATGGTGAACAATGACATGTAGCTTTATGGTGAAACAAAAGAACGATAGTTTATGTTCTCCTTCGCTTTGTTCATCCGAACATAAAATATTTCTGAACTAACTTAATTAATAAACAACTAAGACTTGAATGGGATGAGATTCGCACCAACCAGTTTTATTACAAAATCATACGAATGTATATATACATGTAACACAATTAAAGTTCATATTGGTCTCCATTTGGTATAATCTAGCTACAAAGAGAAAATAAAGTTGCTTAAATATAAACGATATTACATATGTCATACAACATTATAATTCTAAATTCTATTACAAAACGTAATAAACCTGTCGAACTGGTTTGGTGTGAAATAATTCTCGACAAAAGAAAAAGGCACGAGAAATTCTTTATAAATCTCACTGAACCGAATTACTTGTAAGCCCATGAACAAATTACTACGCAGAATTAATAATAATTAACAACTTTTAGAAATGCATATACATGTATAGGGTGAGACAAGACATGTAGAATTATGATGAACCAAGACATGTAGTATTATGGTAAAACAAGACATGTGGGATTATGATGAACCAAGCCATGAGGTATTATGGTGACACAAGACATTAGGTATTATGGTGAACCAAGCCATGAGGTATTATGGTGACACAAGACATTAGGTATTATGGTGAACCAAGCCATGAGGTATTATGGTGACACAAGACATTAGGTATTATGGTGAACCAAGCCATGAGGTATTATGGTGACACAAGACATTAGGTATTATGGTGAACCAAGCCATGAGGTATAATGGTGACACAAGACATTAGGTATTATGATGAATCAAGCCATGAGGTATTATGGTGAACCAAGCCATGAGGTATTATGGTGAACCAAGACATTAGGTATTATGGTGAACCAAGCCATGAGGTATTATGGTGACACAAGACATTAGGTATTATGGTGAACCAAGCCATGAGGTATAATGGTGACACAAGACATTAGGTATTATGATGAATCAAGCCATGAGGTATTATGGTGAACCAAGCCATGAGGTATTATGGTGAACCAAGACATTAGGTATTATGGTGAACCAAGCCATGAGGTATTATGGTGACACAAGACATTAGGTATTATGGTGAACCAAGCCATGAGGTATTATGGTGAACCAAGCCATGAGGTATTATGATGAACCAAACCATGAGGTATTATGGTGACACAAGACATTAGGTATTATGGTGAACCAAGCCATGAGGTATTATGGTGACACAAGACATTAGGTATTATGGTGAACCAAGCCATGAGGTAGTATGGTCACACAAGACATTAGGTATTATGGTGCACCAAGACATGAGGTATTATGGTGAGGCAAGACATTACGTATTATGGTGAACCAAGCCATGAGGTATTATGGTGAACCAAGACATGAGGTATTATGGTGAAGCAAGACATGTAGATCTATTGTGAGCGAAAACAAGTAGTATTATGGTGAGGCAAGACTGGCAGTTTTATGGTGAAGCAAATTAGACAGTATTATGGTGAAGCGAGACATGTAGCTTTATGGTGAAGCAAAGCATGTAGTATTGTGGTGAACCAAGAAATGTAGTTATGCAGTGAACCAAGACATGTAGTTTTATGATGAACCAAAACAGGTAGTATTATGGTGAACCAAGACATGTAGCTTGATGATGAAGGAAGACATGTACTTTTAAGGTGAACCAAAACATGTCGTTTTATGGTGAACAAAGACATATATATATTTATGGTGAAGCTAAACAGATAGTAGAATACAGAAGCGAGGCACGTAATATTACATGTAGTATCATGGCTAAACAAGTCATGTATTATAAATGTAAATACGTGACACATGCACGTTTACCACGTACACTACCAACAAGCCTTTTCACATAATTTTCTTAATTATCTTACCGTATGACCAAAAATCAATGCTCACAATGATTTATATAATCATAGCAAAAAATCATCACATTACAGACAATATTATACTGATTTTTAACCGTAGTTAATTTGTATTATTTACTAATCCTTTTTATATTTAGAAAAAAATCCAATTCACATTAAAACTAATAGATAAAAAAGCATTTTGATAGAAAAGATTATTTATAATATAATCCAAGTTACAAATGACATACCAGCTGTATTAAATGTGAATCTATGTAAATCGTAAGATTAGCACAGCAATATTACACTATTACCGAGGAGCAAGGTATAATGTATACTTATTCTTAGGATGATTTATAGAAGGGAATAATGAATTCAACATCCATGGACAACAATTTTGTAAATAATAGCATAAATAGTGATATTGATACATTGATGCCACACTTTACAGATATTGAAGTGATTGTGATTAGTGTTGTAGCTGGGATAATGTCGTTGGTGATAATAACAGGCAACTTATTAATAATGATAGCTTATGGTATTAATAAGAAACTTAGAGTGATGAACAACTATTTCCTGGTCAGTTTATCTATTGCTGACTTTTTAATTGGGTTATTATCTATACCGTCTTATACTACATATGTATTACTTGGTAACTGGACTGGAACACTTGGTTGTGATATATGGTTGTCATTGGACTATGGCCTGACTACATCTTCTGCATTACATTTATTACTTATATCATTAGACCGTTACTTAGCTGTAAAATATCCATTAGTTTACAGAGTCCACAGAAGATCCAGGAAGGTTCTGTTTGCGCTATTCGTGGTTTGGATAATATCCTTTACCATATGGATACCACCAATTTTTGTAATGTCTAGATCTAAAGATGACCTTCCTGTTCCAACAAAAGAATGTATGATGCGATATGTCTATTCAAATGAATACCTAATAATAGTGATCCTTAATGGACTGACATTTTGGTTACCAGTTATTATGATGGTCGGCTTTTATCATACAGTTTATGCAAAAGCTTTAAAGCATAATGAATTCATATCAAAATACGTGACCCGCCATCCGATGTATGTTATTGGTAATGATAAAGCCTTTGATAAAACTGGAGTGTCGACTTCTAGTTCGCATGTACCGTCTGCTAGTAGTGATACCAGTGTACGCTTCGACAACTATAAAGCTGCTAAAACATTGAGTGCCATACTTCTAGCTTATCTTATTACATCGACGCCATGGCAGATTTATGTAATAACTTCCTACTTCTGCAAGCAATGTATACCCATAGCATTTTATTATTTTGGTAAGTATTTGTTGCAACCAGAAGAAAATACATTTCCTGGACCGGACAGTATTTAAATATATATGGGAAAATTCGGGACCAAACCCCTTTCGTTCTTTTTACCCACGTTTAAAAAAAACAATATTTGGTTTTCCACTCTTGGCTTTGAGTATACCTAATGAAAGTTGCCCAAGAAATCTGCACATTAAATTGGATATCTATGTTTTCATTACTATCACTAGATCGATATCTCTGCTGTTGGACAATTAGTTCTCGAGGGTATGATCTCCAAATAGTAATTGTTTTCGTATAGACATACTTTATATAATATGCATGCATCATACAAAAACACAGTTCCTTAAAAATGTAAATACTTTGAACAATAATGCTCATCTCCTCATGTATGGGTAACATTAAGACAATTGTACCATTCTGTTGAGCTAAGACAATTGTACCATCCTGTTAAGTTAAGACAATTGTACCATCCTGTTAAGTTAAGACAATTGTACCATCCTGTTAAGTTAAGACAATTATACCATCCTGTTAAGCTAAGACAATTGTACCATAATGTTAAGCTAAGACAATTGTACCATCCTGTTAAGTTAAGACAATTGTACCATCCTGTTAAGTTAAGACAATTGTACCATCCTGTTAAGTTAAGACAATTATACCATCCTGTTAAGCTAAGACAATTGTACCATAATGTTAAGCTAAGACAATTGTACCATCCTGTTAAGTAAAGACAATTGTACCATCTTGATAAGTTAAGACAATTGTACCATCCTGCTAAGCTAAGACAACTGTACCATCATGTTAAGTTAAGAAAATTGTACCATCCTGTTAAGTTAAGACAATTGTACCATCCTGTTAAGCTAAGACAAATGTACCATCCTGTTAAGTTAAGGCAATTGTATCATCCTGTTAAGTTAAGACAATTATACCATCCTGTTAAGTTAAGACAATTGTACCATCCTGTTAAGCTAAGCAAATTGTACCATCCTGTTAAGTTAAGACAATTGTACCATATTGTTAAGTTAAGACAATTGTACCATCCTGTTAAGCTAAGACAATTGTACCATCCTGTTAAGTTAAGAAAATCGTACCTTCCTGATAAGTTAAGACAAGTGTACCATCCTGTTAAGTTAAGACAATCGTATCATCCTGTTAAGTTAAGACAATTATACCATCCTGTTAAGTTAAGACAATTGTACCATCCTGTTAAGCTAAGCAAATTGTACCATCCTGTTAAGTTAAGACAATTGTACCATATTGTTAAGATAAGACAATTGAACCATCCTGTTAAGCTAAGACAATTGTACCATCCTGTTAAGTTAAGAAAATCGTACCTTCCTGATAAGTTAAGACAAGTGTACCATCCTGTTAAGTTAAGACAATCGTATCATCCTGTTAAGTTAAGACAATTGTACCATCCTGTTAAGTTAAGAAAATCGTACCTTCCTGATAAGTTAAGACAAGTGTACCATCCTGTTAAGTTAAGACAATCGTATCATCCTGTTAAGTTAAGACAATTATACCATCCTGTTAAGTTAAGACAATTGTACCATCCTGTTAAGCTAAGCAAATTGTACCATCCTGTTAAGTTAAGACAATTGTACCATATTGTTAAGATAAGACAATTGAACCATCCTGTTAAGCTAAGACAATTGTACCATCCTGTTAAGTTAAGAAAATCGTACCTTCCTGATAAGTTAAGACAAGTGTACCATCCTGTTAAGTTAAGACAATTGTACCATCCTGTTTAGTTAAGACAATTGTACCATCATGTTAAGCTAAAACAATTGTACCATCCTATTAAGATAAGACAATTGTACCATTCTGTTAAGTTAAGATATTTGTACCATCCTGTTAAGCTAAGATAATTGTAGCATCCTGCTAAGTTAAGACAATTGTACCATCCTGTTAAGTTAAGACAATTATACCATCCTGTTAAGCTAAGACAATTGTACCATCCTGTTAAGTTAAGAAAATTGTACCATCATGTTAAGCTAAGACAATTGTACCATCCTGTTCAACTAAGACAATTGTACCATCCTGTTAAGTTAAGACAATTGTATCATCTTGTTAAGCTAAGACATTTGTACCATCATGTTAAGTTAAGACAATTGTGCCATCCTGTTAAGTTAGGACAATTGTACCATCCTGTTAAGTTAAGACAATTGTACCATCCAGATAAGTTAAGACAATTGTACCATCCTGTTAAGTTAAGACAATTATACCATCCTGTTAAGATAAGATAATTGTACCATCTTGTTAAGCTAAGACAATTGTACCATCTTGTTAAGTTAAGACAATTGTACCATCCTGTTAAGCTAAGACAATTGTACCATCCTATTAAGTTAAGACAATTGTACCATCCTGCTAAGTTAAGACAAATGTACCGTCCTGTTAAGTTAAGACAATTGTACCATCCTGTTAAGTTAAGACAATTGTACCATCCTATTAAGCTAAGACAATTGTACCATCCTGTTAAGTTAAGACAATTGTACCATTGTGTTAAGTTAAGACAATTGTACCATCATGTTAAGTTAAGACAATTGTACCATCATGTTAAGCTAAGACAATTGTACCATCCTGTTAAGGTAAGACAATTGTACCTTCATGTTAAGTTAAGACAATTGTACCATCATGTTAAGTAAAGAAAATTGTACCATCCTGTTAAGTGAAGACAATTGTACCATCCTGTTAAATGAAGACAATTGTACCATCCTGTTAAGTTAAGACAATTGTACCATCCTGTTAAGCTAAGACAATTGTACCATCCTGTTAAGCTAAGACAATTGTACCATCCTGTTAAGTTAAGACAATTGTACCATCCTGTTAAGTTAAGACAATTGTACCATCTTGTTAAGTTAAGACAATTGTACCATCCTGTTAAGCTAAGACAATTGTACCATCCTGTTAAGCTAAGATAATTGTACCATCCTGTTAAATTAAGACAATTGTACCATCCTGTTAAGCTAAGACAATTGTACCATCCTGTTAAGTTAAGACAATTATACCATCCTGTTAAGCTAAGACAATTGTACCATAATGTTAAGCTAAGACAATTGTACCATCCTGTTAAGTTAAGACAATTGTACCATCTTGATAAGTTAAGACAATTGTACCATCCTGCTAAGCTAAGACAACTGTACCATCATGTTAAGTTAAGAAAAGTGTACCATCCTGTTAAGTTAAGACAATTGTACCATCCTGTTAAACTAAGACAAATGTACCATCCTGTTAAGTTAAGGCAATTGTATCATCCTGTTAAGTTAAGACAATTGTACCATCCTGTTAAGTTAAGACAATTGTGCCATCCTGTTAAGTTAAGACAATTGTACCATCATGTTAAGTTAAGACAATTGTACCATCATGTTAAGCTAAGACAATTGTACCATCCTGTTAAGGTAAGACAATTGTACCTTCATGTTAAGTTAAGACAATTGTACCATCATGTTAAGTAAAGAAAATTGTACCATCCTGTTAAGTGAAGACAATTGTACCATCCTGTTAAATGAAGACAATTGTACCATCCTGTTAAGTTAAGACAATTGTACCATCCTGTTAAGCTAAGACAATTGTACCATCCTGTTAAGCTAAGACAATTGTACCATCCTGTTAAGTTAAGACAATTGTACCATCCTGTTAAGTTAAGACAATTGTACCATCTTGTTAAGTTAAGACAATTGTACCATCCTGTTAAGCTAAGACAATTGTACCATCCTGTTAAGCTAAGATAATTGTACCATCCTGTTAAATTAAGACAATTGTACCATCCTGTTAAGCTAAGACAATTGTACCATCCTGTTAAGTTAAGACAATTATACCATCCTGTTAAGCTAAGACAATTGTACCATAATGTTAAGCTAAGACATTTGTACCATCCTGTTAAGTTAAGACAATTGTACCATCTTGATAAGTTAAGACAATTGTACCATCCTGCTAAGCTAAGACAACTGTACCATCATGTTAAGTTAAGAAAAGTGTACCATCCTGTTAAGTTAAGGCAATTGTATCATCCTGTTAAGTTAAGACAATTATACCATCCTGTTAAGTTAAGACAATTGTATCATCCTGTTAAGCTAAGCAAATTGTACCATCCTGTTAAGTTAAGACAATTGTACCATATTGTTAAGTTAAGAAATTGTACCATCCTGTTAAGTTAAGACAATTGTACCATCCTGTTAAGTTAAAACAATCGTACCATCCTGATAAGTTAAGACAATTGTACCATCCTGTTTAGTTAAGACAATTGTACCATCATGCTAAGCTAAAACAATTGTACCACCCTATTAAGATAAGACAATTGTACCATTCTGTTAAGTTAAGACATTTGTACCATCCTGTTAAGCTAAGATAATTGTAGCATCCTGCTAAGTTAAGACAATTGTACCATCCTGTTAAGTTAAGACAATTGTACCATCCTGTTAAGCTAAGACAATTGTACCATCCTGTTAAGTTAAGAAAATTGTACCATCATGTTAAGCTAAGACAATTGTACCATCCTGTTAAACTAAGACAATTGTACCATCCTGTTAAGTTAAGACAATTGTACCATCTTGCTAAGCTAAGACAATTGTACCATCATGTTAAGTTAAGACAATTGTGCCATCCTGTTAAGTTAGGACAATTGTACCATCCTGTTAAGTTAAGACAATTGTACCATCCTGATAAGTTAAGACAATTGTACCATCCTGTTAAGTTAAGACAATTATACCATCCTGTTAAGATAGGATAATTGTACCATCCTGTTAAGCTAAGACAATTGTACCATCCTGTTAAGTTAAGACAATTGTACCATCCTGTTAAGTTAAGACAATTATACCATCCTGTTAAGCTAAGACAATTGTACCATAATGTTAAGCTAAGACAATTGTACCATCCTGTTAAGTTAAGACAATTGTACCATCCTGTTAAGTTAAGACAATTGTACCATCCTGTTAAGTTAAGACAATTATACCATCCTGTTAAGCTAAGACAATTGTACCATAATGTTAAGCTAAGACAATTGTACCATCCTGTTAAGTAAAGACAATTGTACCATCTTGATAAGTTAAGACAATTGTACCATCCTGCTAAGCTAAGACAAATGTACCATCATGTTAAGTTAAGACAATTGTACCATCCTGTTAAGCTAAGACAAATGTACCATCCTGTTAAGCAAAGGCAATTGTATCATCCTGTTAAGTTAAGACAATTATACCATCCTGTTAAGTTAAGACAATTGTACCATCCTGTTAAGCTAAGCAAATTGTACCATCCTGTTAAGTTAAGACAATTGTACCATATTGTTAAGTTAAGACAATTGTACCATCCTGTTAATCTAAGACAATTGTACCATCCTGTTAAGTTAAGACAATCGTATCATCCTGTTAAGTTAAGACAATTATACCATCCTGTTAAGTTAAGACAATTGTACCATCCTGTTAAGCTAAGCAAATTGTACCATCCTGTTAAGTTAAGACAATTGTACCATCCTGTTAAGCTAAGACAATTGTACCATCCTGTTAAGTTAAGAAAATCGTACCTTCCTGATAAGTTAAGACAAGTGTACCATCCTGTTAAGTTAAGACAATCGTACCATCCTGATAAGTTAAGACAATTGTACCATCCTGTTTAGTTAAGACAATTGTACCATCATGTTAAGCTAAAACAATTGTACCATCCTATTAAGATAAGACAATTGTACCATTCTGTTAAGTTAAGATATTTGTACCATCCTGTTAAGCTAAGATAATTGTAGCATCCTGCTAAGTTAAGACAATTGTACCATCCTGTTAAGTTAAGACAATTATACCATCCTGTTAAGCTAAGACAATTGTACCATCCTGTTAAGTTAAGAAAATTGTACCATCATGTTAAGCTAAGACAATTGTACCATCCTGTTCAACTACGACAATTGTACCATCCTGTTAAGTTAAGACAATTGTATCATCTTGTTAAGCTAAGACAATTGTACCATCATGTTATGTTAAGACAATTGTGCCAACCTGTTAAGTTAGGACAATTGTACCATCCTGTTAAGTTAAGACAATTGTACCATCCAGATAAGTTAAGACAATTGTACCATCCTGTTAAGTTAAGACAATTATACCATCCTGTTAAGATAAGATAATTGTACCATCTTGTTAAGCTAAGACAATTGTACCATCCTGCTAAGTTAAGACAAGTGTACCATCCCGTTAAGTTAAGACAAATGTACCGTCCTGTTAAGTTAAGACAATTATACCATCCTATTAAGCTAAGACAATTGTACCATCCTGTTAAGTTAAGACAATTGTACCATCCTGTTAAGTTAAGACAATTGTACCATCATGTTAAGTTAAGACAATTGTACCATCATGTTAAGCTAAGACAATTGTACCATCCTGTTAAGGTAAGACAATTGTACCTTCATGTTAAGTTAAGACAATTGTACCATCATGTTAAGAAAAGAAAATTGTACCATCCTGTTAAGTGAAGACAATTGTACCATCCTGTTAAGTGAAGACAATTGTACCATCCTGTTAAGTTAAGACAATTGTACCATCCTGTTAAGCTAAGACAATTGTACCATCCTGTTAAGCTAAGACAATTGTACCATCCTGTTAAGTTAAGACAATTGTACCATCCTGTTAAGTTAAGACAATTGTACCATCTTGTTAAATTAAGACAATTGTACCATCCTGTTAAGCTAAGACAATTGTACCATCCTGTTAAGCTAAGATAATTGACCCATCCTGTTAAATTAAGACAATTGTACCATCCTGTTAAGCTAAGACAATTGTACCATCCTGTTAAGTTAAGACAATTATACCATCCTGTTAAGCTAAGACAATTGTACCATAATGTTAAGCTAAGACAATTGTACCATCCTGTTAAGTTAAGACAATTGTACCATCTTGATAAGTTAAGACAATTGTACCATCCTGCTAAGCTAAGACAACTGTACCATCATGTTAAGTTAAGAAAAGTGTACCATCCTGTTAAGTTAAGACAATTGTACCATCCTGTTAAACTAAGACAAATGTACCATCCTGTTAAGTTAAGGCAATTGTATCATCCTGTTAAGTTAAGACAATTATACCATCCTGTTAAGTTAAGACAATTGTACCATCCTGTTAAGCTAAGCAAATTGTACCATCCTGTTAAGTTAAGACAATTGTACCATATTGTTAAGTTAAGACAATTGTACCATCCTGTTAAGTTAAGACAATTGTACCATCCTGTTAAGTTAAAACAATCGTACCATCCTGATAAGTTAAGACAATTGTACCATCCTGTTTAGGTAAGACAATTGTACCATCATGTTAAGCTAAAACAATTGTACCACCCTATTAAGATAAGACAATTGTACCATTCTGTTAAGTTAAGACATTTGTACCATCCTGTTAAGCTAAGATAATTGTAGCATCCTGCTAAGTTAAGACAATTGTACCATCCTGTTAAGTTAAGACAATTGTACCATCCTGTTAAGCTAAGACAATTGTACCATCCTGTTAAGTTAAGAAAATTGTACCATCATGTTAAGCTAAGACAATTGTACCATCCTGTTAAACTAAGACAATTGTACCATCCTGTTAAGTTAAGACAATTGTACCATCTTGCTAAGCTAAGACAATTGTACCATCATGTTAAGTTAAGACAATTGTGCCATCCTGTTAAGTTAGGACAATTGTACCATCCTGTTAAGCTAAGACAATTGTACCATCCTGATAAGATAAGACAATTGTACCATCCTGTTAAGTTAAGACAATTATACCATCCTGTTAAGATAGGATAATTGTACCATCCTGTTAAGCTAAGACAATTGTACCATCCTGTTAAGTTAAGACAATTGTACCATCCTGTTAGGTTAAGACAATTGTACCATCCTGTTAAGTTAAGACAATTATACCATCCTGTTAAGCTAAGACAATTGTACCATAATGTTAAGCTAAGACAATTGTACCATCCTGTTAAGTTAAGAAAATTGTACCATCCTGTTAAGTTAAGACAATTGTACCATCCTGTTAAGTTAAGACAATTATACCATCCTGTTAAGCTAAGAAAATTGTACCATAATGTTAAGCTAAGACAATTGTACCATCCTGTTAAGTAAAGACAATTGTACCATCTTGATAAGTTAAGACAATTGTACCATCCTGCTAAGCTAAGACAACTGTACCATCATGTTAAGTTAAGAAAATTGTACCATCCTGTTAAGTTAAGACAATTGTACCATCCTGTTAAGCTAAGACAAATGTACCATCCTGTTAAACTAAGGCAATTGTATCATCCTGTTAAGTTAAGACAATTATACCATCCTGTTAAGTTAAGACAATTGTACCATCCTGTTAAGTTAATACAATTATACCATCCTGTTAAGATAGGATAATTGTACCATCCTGTTAAGCTAAGACAATTGTACCATCCTGTTAAATTAAGACAATTGTACCATCCTGTTAAGTTAAGACAATTGTACCATCCTGTTAAGTTAAGACAATTATACCATCCTGTTAAGCTAAGACAATTGTACCATAATGTTAAGCTAAGACAATTGTACCATCCTGTTAAGTTAAGACAATTGTACCATCCTGTTAAGTTAAGACAATTGTACCATCCTGTTAAGTTAAGACAATTATACCATCCTGTTAAGCTAAGACAATTGTACCATAATGTTAAGCTAAGACAATTGTACCATCCTGTTAAGTAAAGACAATTGTACCATCTTGATAAGTTAAGACAATTGTACCATCCTGCTAAGCTAAGACAACTGTACCATCATGTTAAGTTAAGAAAATTGTACCATCCTGTTAAGTTAAGACAATTGTACCATCCTGTTAAGCTAAGACAAATGTACCATCCTGTTAAGCAAAGGCAATTGTATCATCCTGTTAAGTAAAGACAATTATACCATCCTCTTAAGTTAAGACAATTGTACCATCCTGTTAAGCTAAGCAAATTGTACCATCCTGTTAAGTTAAGACAATTGTACCATATTGTTAAGTTAAGACAATTGTACCATCCTGTTAATCTAAGACAATTGTACCATCCTGTTAAGTTAAGACAATCGTATCATCCTGTTAAGTTAAGACAATTATACCATCCTGTTAAGTTAAGACAATTGTACCATCCTGTTAAGCTAAGCAAATTGTACCATCCTGTTAAGCTAAGACAATTGTACCATATTGTTAAGTTAAGACAATTGTACCATCCTGTTAAGCTAAGACAATTGTACCATCCTGTTAAGTTAAGAAAATCGTACCTTCCTGATAAGTTAAGACAAGTGTACCATCCTGTTAAGTTAAGACAATCGTACCATCCTGATAAGTTAAGACAATTGTACCATCCTGTTTAGTTAAGACAATTGTACCATCATGTTAAGCTAAAACAATTGTACCATCCTATTAAGATAAGACAATTGTACCATTCTGTTAAGTTAAGATATTTGTACCATCCTGTTAAGCTAAGATAATTATACCATCCTGTTAAGCTAAGACAATTGTACCATCCTGTTAAGTTAATAAAATTGTACCATCATGTTAAGCTAAGACAATTGTACCATCCTGTTCAACTACGACAATTGTACCATCCTGTTAAGTTAAGACAATTGTATCATCTTGTTAAGCTAAGACAATTGTACCATCATGTTATGTTAAGACAATTGTGCCATCCTGTTAAGTTAGGACAATTGTACCATCCTGTTAAGTTAAGACAATTGTACCATCCTGTTAAGCTAAGACAATTGTACCATCCTGTTAAGTTAAGAAAATTGTACCATCATGTTAAGCTAAGACAATTGTACCATCCTGTTCAACTACGACAATTGTACCATCCTGTTAAGTTAAGACAATTGTATCATCTTGTTAAGCTAAGACAATTGTACCATCATGTTATGTTAAGACAATTGTGCCATCCTGTTAAGTTAGGACAATTGTACCATCCTGTTAAGTTAAGACAATTGTACCATCCAGATAAGTTAAGACAATTGTACCATCCTGCTAAGTTAAGACAAGTGTACCATTCCGTTAAGTTAAGACAAATGTACCGTCCTGTTAAGTTAAGACAATTGTACCATCCTATTAAGCTAAGACAATTGTACCATCCTGTTAAGTTAAGACAATTGTACCATCCTGTTAAGTTAAGACAATTGTACCATCATGTTAAGTTAAGACAATTGTACCATCATGTTAAGCTAAGACAATTGTACCATCCTGTTAAGGTAAGACAATTGTACCTTCATGTTAAGTTAAGACAATTGTACCATCATGTTAAGTAAAGAAAATTGTACCATCCTGTTAAGTGAAGACAATTGTACCATCCTGTTAAGTGAAGACAATTGTACCATCCTGTTAAGTTAAGACAATTGTACCATCCTGTTAAGCTAAGACAATTGTACCATCCTGTTAAGCTAAGACAATTGTACCATCCTGTTAAGTTAAGACAATTGTACCATCCTGTTAAGTTAAGACAATTGTACCATCTTGTTAAATTAAGACAATTGTACCATCCTGTTAAGCTAAGACAATTTTACCATCCTGTTAAGCTAAGATAATTGACCCATCCTGTTAAATTAAGACAATTGTACCATCCTGTTAAGCTAAGACAATTGTACCATCCTGTTAAGTTAAGACAATTATACCATCCTGTTAAGCTAAGACAATTGTACCATAATGTTAAGCTAAGACAATTGTACCATCCTGTTAAGTTAAGACAATTGTACCATCTTGATAAGTTAAGACAATTGTACCATCCTGCTAAGCTAAGACAACTGTACCATCATGTTAAGCTAAGAAAAGTGTACCATCCTGTTAAGTTAAGACAATTGTACCATCCTGTTAAACTAAGACAAATGTACCATCCTGTTAAGTTAAGGCAATTGTATCATCCTGTTAAGTTAAGACAATTATACCATCCTGTTAAGTTAAGACAATTGTACCATCCTGTTAAGCTAAGCAAATTGTACCATCCTGTTAAGTTAAGACAATTGTACCATATTGTTAAGTTAAGACAATTGTACCATCCTGTTAAGTTAAGACAATTGTACCATCCTGTTAAGTTAAAACAATCGTACCATCCTGATAAGTTAAGACAATTGTACCATCCTGTTTAGTTAAGACAATTGTACCATCATGTTAAGCTAAAACAATTGTACCACCCTATTAAGATAAGACAATTGTACCATTCTGTTAAGTTAAGACATTTGTACCATCCTGTTAAGCTAAGATAATTGTAGCATCCTGCTAAGTTAAGACAATTGTACCATCCTGTTAAGTTAAGACAATTGTACCATCCTGTTAAGCTAAGACAATTGTACCATCCTGTTAAGTTAAGAAAATTGTACCATCATGTTAAGCTAAGACAATTGTACCATCCTGTTAAACTAAGACAATTGTACCATCCTGTTAAGTTAAGACAATTGTACCATCTTGCTAAGCTAAGACAATTGTACCATCATGTTAAGTTAAGACAATTGTACCATCCTGTTAATCTAAGACAATTGTACCATCCTGTTAAGTTAAGACAATCGTATCATCCTGTTAAGTTAAGACAATTATACCATCCTGTTAAGTTAAGACAATTGTACCATCCTGTTAAGCTAAGCAAATTGTACCATCCTGTTAAGCTAAGACAATTGTACCATATTGTTAAGTTAAGACAATTGTACCATCCTGTTAAGCTAAGACAATTGTACCATCCTGTTAAGTTAAGAAAATCGTACCTTCCTGATAAGTTAAGACAAGTGTACCATCCTGTTAAGTTAAGACAATCGTACCATCCTGATAAGTTAAGACAATTGTACCATCCTGTTTAGTTAAGACAATTGTACCATCATGTTAAGCTAAAACAATTGTACCATCCTATTAAGATAAGACAATTGTACCATTCTGTTAAGTTAAGATATGTGTACCATCCTGTTAAGCTAAGATAATTATACCATCCTGTTAAGCTAAGACAATTGTACCATCCTGTTAAGTTAAGAAAATTGTACCATCATGTTAAGCTAAGACAATTGTACCATCCTGTTCAACTACGACAATTGTACCATCCTGTTAAGTTAAGACAATTGTATCATCTTGTTAAGCTAAGACAATTGTACCATCATGTTATGTTAAGACAATTGTGCCATCCTGTTAAGTTAGGACAATTGTACCATCCTGTTAAGTTAAGACAATTGTACCATCCTGTTAAGCTAAGACAATTGTACCATCCTGTTAAGTTAAGAAAATTGTACCATCATGTTAAGCTAAGACAATTGTACCATCCTGTTCAACTACGACAATTGTACCATCCTGTTAAGTTAAGACAATTGTATCATCTTGTTAAGCTAAGACAATTGTACCATCATGTTATGTTAAGACAATTGTGCCATCCTGTTAAGTTAGGACAATTGTACCATCCTGTTAAGTTAAGACAATTGTACCATCCAGATAAGTTAAGACAATTGTACCATCCTGTTAAGTTAAGACAATTATACCATCCTGTTAAGATAAGACAATTGTACCATCTTGCTAAGCTAAGACAATTGTACCATCTTGTTAAGTTAAGACAATTGTACCATCCTGTTAAGCTAAGACAAGTGTACCATCCTATTAAGTTAAGACAATTGTACCATCCTGCTAAGTTAAGACAAGTGTACCATTCCGTTAAGTTAAGACAAATGTACCGTCCTGTTAAGTTAAGACAATTGTACCATCCTATTAAGCTAAGACAATTGTACCATCCTGTTAAGTTAAGACAATTGTACCATCCTGTTAAGTTAAGACAATTGTACCATCATGTTAAGTTAAGACAATTGTACCATCATGTTAAGCTAAGACAATTGTACCATCCTGTTAAGGTAAGACAATTGTACCTTCATGTTAAGTTAAGACAATTGTACCATCATGTTAAGTAAAGAAAATTGTACCATCCTGTTAAGTGAAGACAATTGTACCATCCTGTTAAGTGAAGACAATTGTACCATCCTGTTAAGTTAAGACAATTGTACCATCCTGTTAAGCTAAGACAATTGTACCATCCTGTTAAGCTAAGACAATTGTACCATCCTGTTAAGTTAAGACAATTGTACCATCCTGTTAAGTTAAGACAATTGTACCATCTTGTTAAATTAAGACAATTGTACCATCCTGTTAAGCTAAGACAATTTTACCATCCTGTTAAGCTAAGATAATTGACCCATCCTGTTAAATTAAGACAATTGTACCATCCTGTTAAGCTAAGACAATTGTACCATCCTGTTAAGTTAAGACAATTATACCATCCTGTTAAGCTAAGACAATTGTACCATAATGTTAAGCTAAGTCAATTGTACCATCCTGTTAAGTTAAGACAATTGTACCATCTTGATAAGTTAAGACAATTGTACCATCCTGCTAAGCTAAGACAACTGTACCATCATGTTAAGTTAAGAAAAGTGTACCATCCTGTTAAGTTAAGACAATTGTACCATCCTGTTAAACTAAGACAAATGTACCATCCTGTTAAGTTAAGGCAATTGTATCATCCTGTTAAGTTAAGACAATTATACCATCCTGTTAAGTTAAGACAATTGTACCATCCTGTTAAGCTAAGCAAATTGTACCATCCTGTTAAGTTAAGACAATTGTACCATATTGTTAAGTTAAGACAATTGTACCATCCTGTTAAGTTAAGACAATTGTACCATCCTGTTAAGTTAAAACAATCGTACCATCCTGATAAGTTAAGACAATTGTACCATCCTGTTTAGTTAAGACAATTGTACCATCATGTTAAGCTAAAACAATTGTACCACCCTATTAAGATAAGACAATTGTACCATTCTGTTAAGTTAAGACATTTGTACCATCCTGTTAAGCTAAGATAATTGTAGCATCCTGCTAAGTTAAGACAATTGTACCATCCTGTTAAGTTAAGACAATTGTACCATCCTGTTAAGCTAAGACAATTGTACCATCCTGTTAAGTTAAGAAAATTGTACCATCATGTTAAGCTAAGACAATTGTACCATCCTGTTAAACTAAGACAATTGTACCATCCTGTTAAGTTAAGACAATTGTACCATCTTGCTAAGCTAAGACAATTGTACCATCATGTTAAGTTAAGACAATTGTGCCATCCTGTTAAGTTAGGACAATTGTATCATCCTGTTAAGTTAAGACAATTGTACCATCCTGATAAGTTAAGACAATTATACCATCCTGTTAAGTTAAGACAATTATACCATCCTGTTAAGATAGGATAATTGTACCATCCTGTTAAGCTAAGACAATTGTACCATCCTGTTAAGTTAAGACAATTGTACCATCCTGTTAGGTTAAGACAATTGTACCATCCTGTTAAGTTAAGACAATTATACCATCCTGTTAAGCTAAGACAATTGTACCATAATATTAAGCTAAGAAAATTGTACCATCCTGTTAAGTTAAGAAAATTGTACCATCCTGTTAAGTTAAGACAATTGTACCATCCTGTTAAGTTAAGACAATTATACCATCCTGTTAAGCTAAGAAAATTGTACCATAATGTTAAGCTAAGACAATTGTACCATCCTGTTAAGTAAAGACAATTGTACCATCTTGATAAGTTAAGACAATTGTACCATCCTGCTAAGCTAAGACAACTGTACCATCATGTTAAGTTAAGAAAATTGTACCATCCTGTTAAGTTAAGACAATTGTACCATCCTGTTAAGCTAAGACAAATGTACCATCCTGTTAAGCTAAGGCAATTGTATCATCCTGTTAAGTTAAGACAATTATACCATCCTGTTAAGTTAAGACAATTGTACCATCCTGTTAAGCTAAGCAAATTGTACCATCCTGTTAAGTTAAGACAATTGTACCATATTGTTAAGTTAAGACAATTGTACCATCCTGTTAAGCTAAGACAATTGTACCATCCTGTTAAGTTAAGAAAATCGTACCTTCCTGATAAGTTAAGACAAGTGTACCATCCTGTTAAGTTAAGACAATCGTATCATCCTGTTAAGTTAAGACAATTATACCATCCTGTTAAGTTAAGACAATTGCACCATCCTGTTAAGCTAAGCAAATTGTACCATCCTGTTAAGTTAAGACAATTGTACCATATTGTTAAGTTAAGACAATTCTACTATCCTGTTAAGCTAAGACAATTGTACCATCCTGTTAAGTTAAGAAAATCGTACCTTCCTGATAAGTTAAGACAAGTGTACCATCCTGTTAAGTTAAGACAATCGTACCATCCTGATAAGTTAAGACAATTTTACCATCCTGTTTAGTTAAGACAATTGTACCATCATGTTAAGCTAAAACAATTGTACCATCCTATTAAGATAAGACAATTGTACCATTCTGTTAAGTTAAGATATTTGTACCATCCTGTTAAGCTAAGATAATTGTAGCATCCTGCTAAGTTAAGACAATTGTACCATCCTGTTAAGTTAAGACAATTATACCATCCTGTTAAGCTAAGACAATTGTACCATCCTGTTAAGTTAAGAAAATTGTACCATCATGTTAAGTTAAGACAATTGTGCCATCCTGTTAAGTTAGGACAATTGTACCATCCTGTTAAGTTAAGACATTTGTACCATCCTGATAAGTTAAGACAATTGTACCATCCTGTTAAGTTAAGACAATTATACCATCCTGTTAAGATAAGATAATTGTACCATCTTGTTAAGTTAAGACAATTGTACCATCCTGTTAAGCTGAGACAATTGTACCATCCTATTAAGTTAAAACAATTGTACCATCCTGCCAAGTTAAGACAAGTGTACCATCCCGTTAAGTTAAGACAAAGGTACCGTCCTGTTAAGTTAAGACAATTGTACCATCCTATTAAGCTAAGACAATTGTACCATCCTGTTAAGTTAAGACAATTGTACCATCCTGTTAAGTTAAGACAATTGTACCATCATGTTAAGTTAAGACAATTGTACCATCATGTTAAGCTAAGACAATTGTACCATCCTGTTAAGGTAAGACAATTGTACCATCATGTTAAGTAAAGAAAATTGTACCATCCTGTTAAGTGAAGACAATTGTACCATCCTGTTAAGTGAAGACAATTGTACCATCCTGTTAAGCTAAGAAAATTGTACCATCCTGTTAAGCTAAGATAATTGTTCCATCTTGTTAAGTTAAAACAATTGTACCATCCTGTTAAGCTAAGAAAATTGTACCATCCTGTTAAGTTAAGACATTTGTACCATCCTGTTAAGATAAGACAATTGTACCATCCTGTTAAGTTAAGACAATCGTACCATCTTGATAAGTTAAGACAAGTGTACCATCCGGTTAAGCTAAGACAATTGTACTATCCTGTTAAGTTAAGACAATTGAACCATCCTGTGGAGTTAAGACAATTGTACCATCCTGTTAAGCTAAGACAATTGTACCATCCTGTTAAGCTAAGATAATTGTACCATCCTGTTAAGTTAAGACAATTGTACCATCCTGTTAAGGTAAGAAAATTGTACCATCCTGTAAAGCTAAGACAAGTGTACCATCCTGTTAAGTTAAGACATTTGTACCATCCTGTTAAGCTAAGATAATTGTAGCATCCTGCTAAGTTAAGACAATTGTACCATCCTGTTAAGTTAAGACAATTGTACCATCCTGTTAAGCTAAGACAATTGTACCATCCTGTTAAGTTAAGAAAATTGTACCATCATGTTAAGCAAAGACAATTGTACCATCCTGTTAAACTAAGACAATTGTACCATCCTGTTAAGTAAAGACAATTGTACCATCTTGTTAAGCTAAGACAATTGTACCATCATGTTAAGTTAAGACAATTGTGCCATCCTGTTAAGTTAAGACAATGGTACCATCATGTTAAGTTAAGACAATTGTACCATCCTGTTAAGTGAAGACAATTGTACCATCCTCTTAAGTTAAGACAATTGTACCATCCTTTTAAGCTAAGACAATTGTATCATCCTGTTAAGTTAAGACTATTCTACCATCCTGTTAAGTTAAGACAATTGTACCATCCTGTTAAGTTAAGAAAATTGTACCATCATGTTAAGCTAAGACAATTGTACCATCCTGTTCAACTACGACAATTGTACCATCCTGTTAAGTTAAGACAATTGTATCATCTTGTTAAGCTAAGACAATTGTACCATCATGTTATGTTAAGACAATTGTGCCATCCTGTTCAACTACGACAATTGTACCATCCTGTTAAGTTAAGACAATTGTATCATCTTGTTAAGCTAAGACAATTGTACCATCATGTTATGTTAAGACAATTGTGCCATCCTGTTAAGTTAGGACAATTGTACCATCCTGTTAAGTTAAGACAATTATACCATCCTGTTAAGATAAGACAATTGTACCATCTTGCTAAGCTAAGACAATTGTACCATCTTGTTAAGTTAAGACAATTGTGCCATCCTGTTAAGCTAAGACAAGTGTACCATCCTATTAAGTTAAGACAATTGTACCATCCTGCTAAGTTAAGACAAGTGTACCATTCCGTTAAGTTAAGACAAATGTACCTTCATGTTAAGTTAAGACAATTGTACCATCATGTTAAGTAAAGAAAATTGTACCATCCTGTTAAGTGAAGACAATTGTACCATCCTGTTAAGTGAAGACAATTGTACCATCCTGTTAAGTTAAGACAATTGTACCATCCTGTTAAGCTAAGACAATTGTACCATCCTGTTAAGCTAAGACAATTGTACCATCCTGTTAAGTTAAGACAATTGTACCATCCTGTTAAGTTAAGACAATTGTACCATCTTGTTAAATTAAGACAATTGTACCATCCTGTTAAGCTAAGACAATTTTACCATCCTGTTAAGCTAAGATAATTGACCCATCCTGTTAAATTAAGACAATTGTACCATCCTGTTAAGCTAAGACAATTGTACCATCCTGTTAAGTTAAGACAATTATACCATCCTGTTAAGCTAAGACAATTGTACCATAATGTTAAGCTAAGACAATTGTACCATCCTGTTAAGTTAAGACAATTGTACCATCTTGATAAGTTAAGACAATTGTACCATCCTGCTAAGCTAAGACAACTGTACCATCATGTTAAGTTAAGAAAAGTGTACCATCCTGTTAAGTTAAGACAATTGTACCATCCTGTTAAACTAAGACAAATGTACCATCCTGTTAAGTTAAGGCAATTGTATCATCCTGTTAAGTTAAGACAATTATACCATCCTGTTAAGTTAAGACAATTGTACCATCCTGTTAAGCTAAGCAAATTGTACCATCCTGTTAAGTTAAGACAATTGTACCATATTGTTAAGTTAAGACAATTGTACCATCCTGTTAAGTTAAGACAATTGTACCATCCTGTTAAGTTAAAACAATCGTACCATCCTGATAAGTTAAGACAATTGTACCATCCTGTTTAGTTAAGACAATTGTACCATCATGTTAAGCTAAAACAATTGTACCACCCTATTAAGATAAGACAATTGTACCATTCTGTTAAGTTAAGACATTTGTACCATCCTGTTAAGCTAAGATAATTGTAGCATCCTGCTAAGTTAAGACAATTGTACCATCCTGTTAAGTTAAGACAATTGTACCATCCTGTTAAGCTAAGACAATTGTACCATCCTGTTAAGTTAAGAAAATTGTACCATCATGTTAAGCTAAGACAATTGTACCATCCTGTTAAACTAAGACAATTGTACCATCCTGTTAAGTTAAGACAATTGTACCATCTTGCTAAGCTAAGACAATTGTACCATCATGTTAAGTTAAGACAATTGTGCCATCCTGTTAAGTTAGGACAATTGTATCATCCTGTTAAGTTAAGACAATTGTACCATCCTGATAAGTTAAGACAATTGTACCATCCTGTTAAGTTAAGACAATTATACCATCCTGTTAAGATAGGATAATTGTACCATCCTGTTAAGCTAAGACAATTGTACCATCCTGTTAAGTTAAGACAATTGTACCATCCTGTTAGGTTATCACAATTGTACCATCCTGTTAAGTTAAGACAATTATACCATCCTGTTAAGCTAAGACAATTGTACCATAATATTAAGCTAAGACAATTGTACCATCCTGTTAAGTTAAGAAAATTGTACCATCCTGTTAAGTTAAGACAATTGTACCATCCTGTTAAGTTAAGACAATTATACCATCCTGTTAAGCTAAGAAAATTGTACCATAATGTTAAGCTAAGACAATTGTACCATCCTGTTAAGTAAAGACAATTGTACCATCTTGATAAGTTAAGACAATTGTACCATCCTGCTAAGCTAAGACAACTGTACCATCATGTTAAGTTAAGAAAATTGTACCATCCTGTTAAGTTAAGACAATTGTACCATCCTGTTAAGCTAAGACAAATGTACCATCCTGTTAAGCTAAGGCAATTGTATCATCCTGTTAAGTTAAGACAATTATACCATCCTGTTAAGTTAAGACAATTGTACCATCTGTTAAGCTAAGCAAATTGTACCATCCTGTTAAGTTAAGACAATTGTACCATATTGTTAAGTTAAGACAATTGTACCATCCTGTTAAGCTAAGACAATTGTACCATCCTGTTAAGTTAAGAAAATCGTACCTTCCTGATAAGTTAAGACAAGTGTACCATCCTGTTAAGTTAAGACAATCGTATCATCCTGTTAAGTTAAGACAATTATACCATCCTGTTAAGTTAAGACAATTGCACCATCCTGTTAAGCTAAGCAAATTGTACCATCCTGTTAAGTTAAGACAATTGTACCATATTGTTAAGTTAAGACAATTGTACCATCCTGTTAAGCTAAGACAATTGTACCATCCTGTTAAGTTAAGAAAATCGTACCTTCCTGATAAGTTAAGACAATTGTACCATATTGTTAAGTTAAGACAATTGTACCATCCTGTTAAGCTAAGACAATTGTACCATCCTGTTAAGTTAAGAAAATCGTACCTTCCTGATAAGTTAAGACAATTTTACCATCCTGTTTAGTTAAGACAATTGTACCATCATGTTAAGCTAAAACAATTGTACCATCCTATTAAGATAAGACAATTGTACCATTCTGTTAAGTTAAGATATTTGTACCATCCTGTTAAGCTAAGATAATTGTAGCATCCTGCTAAGTTAAGACAATTGTACCATCCTGTTAAGTTAAGACAATTATACCATCCTGTTAAGCTAAGACAATTGTACCATCCTGTTAAGTTAAGAAAATTGTACCATCATGTTAAGTTAAGACAATTGTGCCATCCTGTTAAGTTAGGACAATTGTACCATCCTGTTAAGTTAAGACAATTGTACCATCCTGATAAGTTAAGACAATTGTACCATCCTGTTAAGTTAAGACAATTATACCATCCTGTTAAGATAAGATAATTGTACCATCTTGTTAAGTTAAGACAATTGTACCATCCTGTTAAGCTGAGACAATTGTACCATCCTATTAAGTTAAAACAATTGTACCATCCTGCCAAGTTAAGACAAGTGTACCATCCCGTTAAGTTAAGACAAAGGTACCGTCCTGTTAAGTTAAGACAATTGTACCATCCTATTAAGCTAAGACAATTGTACCATCCTGTTAAGTTAAGACAATTGTACCATCCTGTTAAGTTAAGACAATTGTAACATCATGTTAAGTTAAGACAATTGTACCATCATGTTAAGCTAAGACAATTGTACCATCCTGTTAAGGTAAGACAATTGTACCATCATGTTAAGTAAAGAAAATTGTACCATCCTGTTAAGTGAAGACAATTGTACCATCCTGTTAAGTGAAGACAATTGTACCATCCTGTTAAGCTAAGAAAATTGTACCATCCTGTTAAGCTAAGACAATTGTTCCATCTTGTTAAGTTAAAACAATTGTACCATCCTGTTAAGCTAAGAAAATTGTACCATCCTGTTAAGTTAAGACATTTGTACCATCCTGTTAAGATAAGACAATTGTACCATCCTGTTAAGTTAAGACAATCGTACCATCTTGATAAGTTAAGACAAGTGTACCATCCGGTTAAGCTAAGACAATTGTACCATCCTGTTAAGTTAAGAAAATCGTACCTTCCTGATAAGTTAAGACAAGTGTACCATCCTGTTAAGTTAAGACAATCGTATCATCCTGTTAAGTTAAGACAATTATACCATCCTGTTAAGTTAAGACAATTGCACCATCCTGTTAAGCTAAGCAAATTGTACCATCCTGTTAAGTTAAGACAATTGTACCATATTGTTAAGTTAAGACAATTGTACCATCCTGTTAAGCTAAGACAATTGTACCATCCTGTTAAGTTAAGAAAATCGTACCTTCCTGATAAGTTAAGACAATTGTACCATATTGTTAAGTTAAGACAATTGTACCATCCTGTTAAGCTAAGACAATTGTACCATCCTGTTAAGTTAAGAAAATCGTACCTTCCTGATAAGTTAAGACAATTTTACCATCCTGTTTAGTTAAGACAATTGTACCATCATGTTAAGCTAAAACAATTGTACCATCCTATTAAGATAAGACAATTGTACCATTCTGTTAAGTTAAGATATTTGTACCATCCTGTTAAGCTAAGATAATTGTAGCATCCTGCTAAGTTAAGACAATTGTACCATCCTGTTAAGTTAAGACAATTATACCATCCTGTTAAGCTAAGACAATTGTACCATCCTGTTAAGTTAAGAAAATTGTACCATCATGTTAAGTTAAGACAATTGTGCCATCCTGTTAAGTTAGGACAATTGTACCATCCTGTTAAGTTAAGACAATTGTACCATCCTGATAAGTTAAGACAATTGTACCATCCTGTTAAGTTAAGACAATTATACCATCCTGTTAAGATAAGATAATTGTACCATCTTGTTAAGTTAAGACAATTGTACCATCCTGTTAAGCTGAGACAATTGTACCATCCTATTAAGTTAAAACAATTGTACCATCCTGCCAAGTTAAGACAAGTGTACCATCCCGTTAAGTTAAGACAAAGGTACCGTCCTGTTAAGTTAAGACAATTGTACCATCCTATTAAGCTAAGACAATTGTACCATCCTGTTAAGTTAAGACAATTGTACCATCCTGTTAAGTTAAGACAATTGTACCATCATGTTAAGTTAAGACAATTGTACCATCATGTTAAGCTAAGACAATTGTACCATCCTGTTAAGGTAAGACAATTGTACCATCATGTTAAGTAAAGAAAATTGTACCATCCTGTTAAGTGAAGACAATTGTACCATCCTGTTAAGTGAAGACAATTGTACCATCCTGTTAAGCTAAGAAAATTGTACCATCCTGTTAAGCTAAGACAATTGTTCCATCTTGTTAAGTTAAAACAATTGTACCATCCTGTTAAGCTAAGAAAATTGTACCATCCTGTTAAGTTAAGACATTTGTACCATCCTGTTAAGATAAGACAATTGTACCATCCTGTTAAGTTAAGACAATCGTACCATCTTGATAAGTTAAGACAAGTGTACCATCCGGTTAAGCTAAGACAATTGTACTATCCTGTTAAGTTAAGACAATTGAACCATCCTGTGGAGTTAAGACAATTGTACCATCCTGTTAAGCTAAGACAAATGTACCATCCTGTTAAGCTAAGGCAATTGTATCATCCTGTTAAGTTAAGACAATTATACCATCCTGTTAAGTTAAGACAATTGTACCATCTGTTAAGCTAAGCAAATTGTACCATCCTGTTAAGTTAAGACAATTGTACCATATTGTTAAGTTAAGACAATTGTACCATCCTGTTAAGCTAAGACAATTGTACCATCCTGTTAAGTTAAGAAAATCGTACCTTCCTGATAAGTTAAGACAAGTGTACCATCCTGTTAAGTTAAGACAATCGTATCATCCTGTTAAGTTAAGACAAGTGTACCATCCTGTTAAGTTAAGACAATTGCACCATCCTGTTAAGCTAAGCAAATTGTACCATCCTGTTAAGTTAAGACAATTGTACCATATTGTTAAGTTAAGACAATTGTACCATCCTGTTAAGCTAAGACAATTGTACCATCCTGTTAAGTTAAGAAAATCGTACCTTCCTGATAAGTTAAGACAATTGTACCATATTGTTAAGTTAAGACAATTGTACCATCCTGTTAAGCTAAGACAATTGTACCATCCTGTTAAGTTAAGAAAATCGTACCTTCCTGATAAGTTAAGACAATTTTACCATCCTGTTTAGTTAAGACAATTGTACCATCATGTTAAGCTAAAACAATTGTACCATCCTATTAAGATAAGACAATTGTACCATTCTGTTAAGTTAAGATATTTGTACCATCCTGTTAAGCTAAGATAATTGTAGCATCCTGCTAAGTTAAGACAATTGTACCATCCTGTTAAGTTAAGACAATTATACCATCCTGTTAAGCTAAGACAATTGTACCATCCTGTTAAGTTAAGAAAATTGTACCATCATGTTAAGTTAAGACAATTGTGCCATCCTGTTAAGTTAGGACAATTGTACCATCCTGTTAAGTTAAGACAATTGTACCATCCTGATAAGTTAAGACAATTGTACCATCCTGTTAAGTTAAGACAATTATACCATCCTGTTAAGATAAGATAATTGTACCATCTTGTTAAGTTAAGACAATTGTACCATCCTGTTAAGCTGAGACAATTGTACCATCCTATTAAGTTAAAACAATTGTACCATCCTGCCAAGTTAAGACAAGTGTACCATCCCGTTAAGTTAAGACAAAGGTACCGTCCTGTTAAGTTAAGACAATTGTACCATCCTATTAAGCTAAGACAAAGGTACCGTCCTGTTAAGTTAAGACAATTGTACCATCCTATTAAGCTAAGACAATTGTACCATCCTGTTAAGTTAAGACAATTGTACCATCCTGTTAAGTTAAGACAATTGTAACATCATGTTAAGTTAAGACAATTGTACCATCATGTTAAGCTAAGACAATTGTACCATCCTGTTAAGGTAAGACAATTGTACCATCATGTTAAGTAAAGAAAATTGTACCATCCTGTTAAGTGAAGACAATTGTACCATCCTGTTAAGTGAAGACAATTGTACCATCCTGTTAAGCTAAGAAAATTGTACCATCCTGTTAAGCTAAGACAATTGTTCCATCTTGTTAAGTTAAAACAATTGTACCATCCTGTTAAGCTAAGAAAATTGTACCATCCTGTTAAGTTAAGACATTTGTACCATCCTGTTAAGATAAGACAATTGTACCATCCTGTTAAGTTAAGACAATCGTACCATCTTGATAAGTTAAGACAAGTGTACCATCCGGTTAAGCTAAGACAATTGTACCATCCTGTTAAGTTAAGAAAATCGTACCTTCCTGATAAGTTAAGACAAGTGTACCATCCTGTTAAGTTAAGACAATCGTATCATCCTGTTAAGTTAAGACAATTATACCATCCTGTTAAGTTAAGACAATTGCACCATCCTGTTAAGCTAAGCAAATTGTACCATCCTGTTAAGTTAAGACAATTGTACCATATTGTTAAGTTAAGACAATTGTACCATCCTGTTAAGCTAAGACAATTGTACCATCCTGTTAAGTTAAGAAAATCGTACCTTCCTGATAAGTTAAGACAATTGTACCATATTGTTAAGTTAAGACAATTGTACCATCCTGTTAAGCTAAGACAATTGTACCATCCTGTTAAGTTAAGAAAATCGTACCTTCCTGATAAGTTAAGACAATTTTACCATCCTGTTTAGTTAAGACAATTGTACCATCATGTTAAGCTAAAACAATTGTACCATCCTATTAAGATAAGACAATTGTACCATTCTGTTAAGTTAAGATATTTGTACCATCCTGTTAAGCTAAGATAATTGTAGCATCCTGCTAAGTTAAGACAATTGTACCATCCTGTTAAGTTAAGACAATTATACCATCCTGTTAAGCTAAGACAATTGTACCATCCTGTTAAGTTAAGAAAATTGTACCATCATGTTAAGTTAAGACAATTGTGCCATCCTGTTAAGTTAGGACAATTGTACCATCCTGTTAAGTTAAGACAATTGTACCATCCTGATAAGTTAAGACAATTGTACCATCCTGTTAAGTTAAGACAATTATACCATCCTGTTAAGATAAGATAATTGTACCATCTTGTTAAGTTAAGACAATTGTACCATCCTGTTAAGCTGAGACAATTGTACCATCCTATTAAGTTAAAACAATTGTACCATCCTGCCAAGTTAAGACAAGTGTACCATCCCGTTAAGTTAAGACAAAGGTACCGTCCTGTTAAGTTAAGACAATTGTACCATCCTATTAAGCTAAGACAATTGTACCATCCTGTTAAGTTAAGACAATTGTACCATCCTGTTAAGTTAAGACAATTGTACCATCATGTTAAGTTAAGACAATTGTACCATCATGTTAAGCTAAGACAATTGTACCATCCTGTTAAGGTAAGACAATTGTACCATCATGTTAAGTAAAGAAAATTGTACCATCCTGTTAAGTGAAGACAATTGTACCATCCTGTTAAGTGAAGACAATTGTACCATCCTGTTAAGCTAAGAAAATTGTACCATCCTGTTAAGCTAAGACAATTGTTCCATCTTGTTAAGTTAAAACAATTGTACCATCCTGTTAAGCTAAGAAAATTGTACCATCCTGTTAAGTTAAGACATTTGTACCATCCTGTTAAGATAAGACAATTGTACCATCCTGTTAAGTTAAGACAATCGTACCATCTTGATAAGTTAAGACAAGTGTACCATCCGGTTAAGCTAAGACAATTGTACTATCCTGTTAAGTTAAGACAATTGAACCATCCTGTGGAGTTAAGACAATTGTACCATCCTGTTAAGCTAAGACAATTGTACCACCCTGTTAAGCTAAGATAATTGTACCATCCTGTTAAGTTAAGACAATTGTACCATCCTGTTAAGGTAAGAAAATTGTACCATCCTGTAAAGCTAAGACAAGTGTACCATCCTGTTAAGTTAAGACATTTGTACCATCCTGTTAAGCTAAGATAATTGTAGCATCCTGCTAAGTTAAGACAATTGTACCATCCTGTTAAGTTAAGACAATTGTACCATCCTGTTAAGCTAAGACAATTGTACCATCCTGTTAAGATAAGAAAATTGTACCATCATGTTAAGCAAAGACAATTGTACCATCCTGTTAAGCTAAGACAATTGTACCATCCTGTTAAGTAAAGACAATTGTACCATCTTGTTAAGCTAAGACAATTGTACCATCATGTTAAGTTAAGACAATTGTGCCATCCTGTTAAGTTAGGACAATGGTACCATCCTGTTAAGTTAAGACAATTGTACCATCCTGTTAAGTGAAGACAATTGTACCATCCTCTTAAGTTAAGACAATTGTACCATCCTTTTAAGCTAAGACAATTGTATCATCCTGTTAAGTTAAGACTATTCTACCATCCTGTTAAGTTAAGACAATTGTACCATCCTGTTAAGTTAAGAAAATTCTACCATCCTGTTAAGCTAAGACAATTGTACCATCCTGTTAAGTTAAGACAATTGTACCATCCTGTTAAGCTAAGACAATTGTACCATCCTGCTAAGTTAGGACAATTTTACCATCATATTAAGTTAAGACAATCGTACCATTCTGTTAAGCTAAGACAATTGTACCATCCTGTTAAGTTAAGACAATTGTACCATCCTGTTAAGTTATGACAATTGTACCATTCTGTTAAGGTAAGACAATTGTACCATCCTGTTAAGCTAAGACAATTGTACCATCATGTTAAGTTAAGACAATTGTACCATCATGTTAAGTTAAGACAATTGTACCATCCTGTTAAGTTAGGACAATTGTACCATCCTGCAAAGTAAAGACAATTGTACAATCATATTAAGTTAAGACAATTGTACGATTCTGTTAAGCTAAGACAATTGTACCATCCTGTTAAGTTAAGACAAATGTACCATCCTGTTAAGTTAGGACAATTGTACCATCCTGTTAAGGTAAGACAATTGTACCATCCTGTTAAGCTAAGACAATTGTACCATCATGTTAAGCTAAGACAATTGTACCATCATGTTAAGATAAGATAAGTGTACCATCCTGTTAAGCCAAGACAATTGTACCATCTTGTTATGTTAAGACAATTGTACCATCATTTTAAGCTAAGACAATTGTACCATCCTATTAAGATAAGACAATTTTACCATCCTGTTAAGTTAAGACAATTGTACCATCCTGCTAAGTTAAGACAAGTGTACCATCCCGTTAAGTTAAGACAATTGTACCGTCCTGTTAAGCTAAGACAATTGTACCATCCTGTTAAGTTAAGACAATTGTATCATCCTGTTAAGTTAAGACAATTGTACCATCATGTTAAGTTAAGACAATTGTACCATCATGTTAAGCTAAGAAAATTGTACCATCCTGTTAATGTAAGACAATTGTACCATCATTTTAAGTTAAGACAATTGTACCATCATGTTAAGTTAAGACAATTCTACCATCCTGTTAAGTGAAGACAATTGTACCATCCTGTTAAGTTAAGACAATTGTACCATCCTGTTAAGTTAAGACAATTGTATCATCTTGTTAAGCTAAGACAATTGTACCATCCTGTTAAGTTAAGACAATTGTACCATCCTGTTAAGCTAAGAAAATTGTACCATCCTGTTAACTTGAGACAATTGTACCATCATGTTAAGTTAAGACAATTGTACCATCCTGTTAAGCTAAGACAATTGTACCATCCTGTTAAGTTAAGACAATTGTTCCATCTTGTTAATCTAAGACAATTGTACTATCCTGTTAAGCAAAGAAAATTGTACCATCCTGTTAAGTTAAGACATTTGTACCATCCTGTTAAGTTAAGACAATCGTACCATCCTGATAAGTTAAGACAAGTGTACCATCCTGTTAAGTTATGACAATTGTACCTTCCTGTTAAGCTCAGACAATTGCGCCATCCTGTTAAGCTAAGACAATTGTACCATCCTGTTAAGTTAAGATAATTGTACCATCATGTTAAGTTAAGACAATTGTACCATCTTGTTAAGATAAGACAATTGTACCATCCTGTTAAGCTAAGGCAATTGTACCATCCTGTCAAGCTTAGATAATTGTACCATCCTGTTAAGTTAAGACAATTGTACCATCCTGTTAAGTTGAGACAATTGTACCATCCTGTTAAAAGAAGACAATTGTACCATCCTCTTAAGTTAAGACAATTGTACCATCCTTTTAAGCTAAGACAATTGTATCATCCTGTTAAGTTAAGACAATTCTACCATCCTGTTAAGTTAAGACAATTGTACCATCCTGTTAAGTTAAGAAAATTGTACCATCCTGTTAAGCTAAGACAATTGTACCATCCTGTTAAGTTAAGACAATTGTACCATCCTGTTCAGCTAAGACAATTGTACCATCCTGTTAAGTTAAGACAATTGTACCATCCTGCTAAGTTAAGACAATTGTACCACCATATTAAGTTAAGACAATTGTACCATTCTGTTAAGCTAAGACAATTGTACCATCCTGTTAAGTTAAGACAATTGTACCATCCTGTTAAGTTAGGACAATTGTACCATCCTGTTAAGGTAAGACAATTGTACCATCCTGTTAAGCTAAGACAATTGTACCATCCTGTTAAGTTAAGACAATTGTACCATCCTGTTAAGTTAAGACAATTGTACCATCTTGTTAAGTTAAGACAATTGTACCATCCTGTTAAGCTAAGGCAATTGTACCATCCTGTTAAGCTAAGATAATTGTACCATCCTATTAAGTTAAGACAATTGTACCATCCTGTTAAGCTAAGACAATTGTACCATCCTGTTAAGTTGAGACAATTGTACCATCCTGTTAAGTGAAGACAATTGTACCATCCTCTTAAGTTAAGACAATTGTACCATCCTTTTAAGATAAGACAATTGTATCATCCTGTTAAGTTAAGACTATTCTACCATCCTGTTAAGTTAAGACAATTGTACCATCCTGTTAAGTTAAGAAAATTGTACCATCCTGTTAAGCTAAGACAATTGTACCATCCTGTTAAGTTAAAACAATTGTATCATCCTGTTAAGCTAAGACAATTGTACCATCCTGCTAAGTTAAGACAATTGTACCATCATATTAAGTTAAGACAATTGTACCATTCTGTTAAGCTAAGACAATTGTACCATCCTGTTAAGTTAAGACAATTGTACCATCCTGTTAAGTTAGGACAATTGTACCATCCTGTTAAGGTAAGACAATTGTACCATCCTGTTAAGCTAAGACAATTGTACCATCATGTTAAGTTAAGACAATTGTACCATCATGTTAAGTTAAGACAATTGTACCATCCTGTTAAGTTAGGACAATTGTACCATCCTGCAAAGTAAAGACAATTGTACAATCATATTAAGTTAAGACAATTGTACCATTCTGTTAAACTAAGATAATTGTACCATCCTGTTAAGTTAAGACAATTGTACCATCCTGTTAAGCTAAGACAATTGTACCATCATGTTAAGCTAAGACAATTGTACCATCATGTTAAGCTAAGACAATTGTACCATCTTGTTAAGTTAAGACAATTGTACCATTCTGTTAAGTTAGGACAATTGTACCATCCTGTTAAGGTAAGACAATTGTACCATCCTGTTAAGCTAAGACAATTGTACCATCATGTTAAGTTAAGACAATTGTACCATCATGTTAAGTTAAGACAATTGTACCATCCTGTTAAGTTAGGACAATTGTACCATCCTGCAAAGTAAAGACAATTGTACAATCATATTAAGTTAAGACAATTGTACCATTCTGTTAAACTAAGATAATTGTACCATCCTGTTAAGTTAAGACAATTGTACCATCCTGTTAAGCTAAGACAATTGTACCATCATGTTAAGCTAAGACAATTGTACCATCATGTTAAGCTAAGACAATTGTACCATCTTGTTAAGTTAAGACAATTGTACCATTCTGATAAGTTGAGACAATTGTACCATCCTGTTAAAAGAAGACAATTGTACCATCCTCTTAAGTTAAGACAATTGTACCATCCTGCCAAGATAAGACAATTGTACCATCATATTAAGTTAAGACAATTGTACCATTCTGTTAAGCAAAGAAAATTGTACCATCCTGTTTACTTGAGACAATTGTACCATCATGTTAAGTTAAGACAATTGTACCATCCTGTTAAGCTAAGACAATTGTACCATCCTGTTAAGTTAAGACAATTGTTCCATCTTGTTAAGCTAAGACAATTGTACCATCCTGTTAAGCTAAGAACATTGTACCATCCTGTTAAGTTAAGACATTTGTACCATCCTGTTAAGTTAAGACAATTGTACCATCCTGATAAGTTAAGACAAGTGTACCATCCTGTTAAGTTATGACAATTGTACCATCCTGTTAAGCTAAGACAATTGCGCCATCCTATTAAGCTAAGACAATTGTACCATCCTGTTAAGTTAAGACAATTGTACCATCATGTTAAGGTAAGACAATTGTACCATCTTGTTAAGATAAGACATATGTACCATCCTGTTAAGCTAAGGCAATTGTACAATCCTGTCAAGCAAAGATAATTGTACCATCCTGTTAAGTTAAGACAATTGTACCATCCTGTTAAGCTAAGACAATTGTACCATCCTGTTAACTTGAGACAATTGTACCATCCTGTTAAGTTGAGACAATTGTACCATCCTGTTAAAAGAAGACAATTGTACCATTCTCTTAAGTTAAGACAATTGTACCATCCTGTTAAGATAGGACAATTGTTCCATCCGATTAAGCTTAGACAAGTGTACCATCCTGTTAACTTAAGACAATGGAACCATCCTGTTGAGGTAAGACAATTGTACCATCCTGTTAAGTTATGACAATTGTACAATCCTATTAAGCTAAGACAATTGCGCCATCCTGTTAAACTAAGACAATTGTACCATCCTGTTAAGTTAAGACAATTGTACCATCCTGTTAAGTTAAGACAATTGTACCATCTTGTTAAGTTAAGACAATTGTACCATCCAGTTAAGCTAAGGCAATTGTACCATCCTGTTAAGCTAAGATAATTGTACCATCCTGTTAAGTTAAGACAATTGTACCATCCTTTTAAGCTAAGACAATTGTACCATCCTGTTAAGTTGAAACAATTGTACCATATTGTTGAGTTAAGACAATTGTACCATCCTGTTAAGTTATGACAATTGTACCATCCTGTTAAGCTAAGGCAATTGTACCATCCTGTTAAGCTAAGATAATTGTACCATCCTATTAAGCTAAGACAATTGTACCATCCTGTTAAGCTAAGTCAATTGTACCATCATATTAAGTTAAGACAATTGTACCATCCTGTTAAGTTAAGACAATTATACCATCCTGTTAAGATAAGATAATTGTACCATCTTGTTAAGTTAAGACAATTGTACCATCCTGTTAAGCTGAGACAATTGTACCATCCTATTAAGTTTAAACAATTGTACCATCCTGCCAAGTTAAGACAAGTGTACCATCCCGTTAAGTTAAGACAAAGGTACCGTCCTGTTAAGTTAAGACAATTGTACCATCCTATTAAGCTAAGACAATTGTACCATCCTGTTAAGTTAAGACAATTGTACCATCCTGTTAAGTTAAGATAATTGTACCATCATGTTAAGTTAAGACAATTGTACCATCATGTTAAGCTAAGACAATTGTACCATCCTGTTAAGGTAAGACAATTGTACCATCATGTTAAGTAAAGAAAATTGTACCATCCTGTTAAGTGAAGACAATTGTACCATCCTGTTAAGTGAAGACAATTGTACCATCCTGTTAAGTTAAGACAATTGTACCATCCTGTTAAGCTAAGAAAATTGTACCATCCTGTTAAGCTAAGACAATTGTTCCATCTTGTTAAGTTAAAACAATTGTACCATCCTGTTAAGCTAAGAAAATTGTACCATCCTGTTAAGTTAAGACATTTGTACCATCCTGTTAAGATAAGACATTTGTACCATCCTGTTAAGCTAAGATAATTGTAGCATCCTGCTAAGTTAAGACAATTGTACCATCCTGTTAAGTTAAGACAATTGTACCATCCTGTTAAGCTAAGACAATTGTACCATCCTGTTAAGATAAGAAAATTGTACCATCATGTTAAGCAAAGACAATTGTACCATCCTGTTAAGCTAAGACAATTGTACCATCCTGTTAAGTAAAGACAATTGTACCATCTTGTTAAGCTAAGACAATTGTACCATCATGTTAAGTTAAGACAATTGTGCCATCCTGTTAAGTTAGGACAATGGTACCATCCTGTTAAGTTAAGACAATTGTACCATCCTGTTAAGTGAAGACAATTGTACCATCCTCTTAAGTTAAGACAATTGTACCATCCTTTTAAGCTAAGACAATTGTATCATCCTGTTAAGTTAAGACTATTCTACCATCCTGTTAAGTTAAGACAATTGTACCATCCTGTTAAGTTAAGAAAATTGTACCATCCTGTTAAGCTAAGACAATTGTACCATCCTGTTAAGTTAAAACAATTGTATCATCCTGTTAAGCTAAGACAATTGTACCATCCTGCTAAGTTAAGACAATTGTACCATCATATTAAGTTAAGACAATTGTACCATTCTGTTAAGCTAAGACAATTGTACCATCCTGTTAAGTTAAGACAATTGTACCATCCTGTTAAGTTAGGACAATTGTACCATCCTGTTAAGGTAAGACAATTGTACCATCCTGTTAAGCTAAGACAATTGTACCATCATGTTAAGTTAAGACAATTGTACCATCATGTTAAGTTAAGACAATTGTACCATCCTGTTAAGTTAGGACAATTGTACCATCCTGCAAAGTAAAGACAATTGTACAATCATATTAAGTTAAGACAATTGTACCATTCTGTTAAACTAAGATAATTGTACCATCCTGTTAAGTTAAGACAATTGTACCATCCTGTTAAGCTAAGACAATTGTACCATCATGTTAAGCTAAGACAATTGTACCATCATGTTAAGCTAAGACAATTGTACCATCTTGTTAAGTTAAGACAATTGTACCATTCTGATAAGTTGAGACAATTGTACCATCCTGTTAAAAGAAGACAATTGTACCATCCTCTTAAGTTAAGACAATTGTACCATCCTGCCAAGATAAGACAATTGTACCATCATATTAAGTTAAGACAATTGTACCATTCTGTTAAGCTAAGAAAATTGTACCATCCTGTTTACTTGAGACAATTGTACCATCATGTTAAGTTAAGACAATTGTACCATCCTGTTAAGCTAAGACAATTGTACCATCCTGTTAAGTTAAGACAATTGTTCCATCTTGTTAAGCTAAGACAATTGTACCATCCTGTTAAGCTAAGAACATTGTACCATCCTGTTAAGTTAAGACATTTGTACCATCCTGTTAAGTTAAGACAATTGTACCATCCTGATAAGTTAAGACAAGTGTACCATCCTGTTAAGTTATGACAATTGTACCATCCTGTTAAGCTAAGACAATTGCGCCATCCTATTAAGCTAAGACAATTGTACCATCCTGTTAAGTTAAGACAATTGTACCATCATGTTAAGGTAAGACAATTGTACCATCTTGTTAAGATAAGACATATGTACCATCCTGTTAAGCTAAGGCAATTGTACAATCCTGTCAAGCAAAGATAATTGTACCATCCTGTTAAGTTAAGACAATTGTACCATCCTGTTAAGCTAAGACAATTGTACCATCCTGTTAACTTGAGACAATTGTACCATCCTGTTAAGTTGAGACAATTGTACCATCCTGTTAAAAGAAGACAATTGTACCATTCTCTTAAGTTAAGACAATTGTACCATCCTGTTAAGATAGGACAATTGTTCCATCCGATTAAGCTTAGACAAGTGTACCATCCTGTTAACTTAAGACAATGGAACCATCCTGTTGAGGTAAGACAATTGTACCATCCTGTTAAGTTATGACAATTGTACAATCCTATTAAGCTAAGACAATTGCGCCATCCTGTTAAACTAAGACAATTGTACCATCCTGTTAAGTTAAGACAATTGTACCATCCTGTTAAGTTAAGACAATTGTACCATCTTGTTAAGTTAAGACAATTGTACCATCCTGTTAAGCTAAGACAATTGTACCATCCTGTTAAGATAAGAAAATTGTACCATCATGTTAAGCAAAGACAATTGTACCATCCTGTTAAGCTAAGACAATTGTACCATCCTGTTAAGTAAAGACAATTGTACCATCTTGTTAAGCTAAGACAATTGTACCATCATGTTAAGTTAAGACAATTGTGCCATCCTGTTAAGTTAGGACAATGGTACCATCCTGTTAAGTTAAGACAATTGTACCATCCTGTTAAGTGAAGACAATTGTACCATCCTCTTAAGTTAAGACAATTGTACCATCCTTTTAAGCTAAGACAATTGTATCATCCTGTTAAGTTAAGACTATTCTACCATCCTGTTAAGTTAAGACAATTGTACCATCCTGTTAAGTTAAGAAAATTCTACCATCCTGTTAAGCTAAGACAATTGTACCATCCTGTTAAGTTAAGACAATTGTACCATCCTGTTAAGCTAAGACAATTGTACCATCCTGCTAAGTTAGGACAATTTTACCATCATATTAAGTTAAGACAATCGTACCATTCTGTTAAGCTAAGACAATTGTACCATCCTGTTAAGTTAAGACAATTGTACCATCCTGTTAAGTTATGACAATTGTACCATTCTGTTAAGGTAAGACAATTGTACCATCCTGTTAAGCTAAGACAATTGTACCATCATATTAAGTTAAGACAATTGTACCATCATGTTAAGTTAAGACAATTGTACCATCCTGTTAAGTTAGGACAATTGTACCATCCTGCAAAGTAAAGACAATTGTACAATCATATTAAGTTAAGACAATTGTACGATTCTGTTAAGCTAAGACAATTGTACCATCCTGTTAAGTTAAGACAAATGTACCATCCTGTTAAGTTAGGACAATTGTACCATCCTGTTAAGGTAAGACAATTGTACCATCCTGTTAAGCTAAGACAATTGTACCATCATGTTAAGTTAAGACAATTGTACCATCATGTTAAGATAAGATAAGTGTACCATCCTGTTAAGCCAAGACAATTGTACCATCTTGTTAAGTTAAGACAATTGTACCATCATTTTAAGCTAAGACAATTGTACCATCCTATTAAGTTAAGACAATTTTACCATCCTGTTAAGTTAAGACAATTGTACCATCCTGCTAAGTTAAGACAAGTGTACCATCCCGTTAAGTTAAGACAATTGTACCGTCCTGTTAAGCTAAGACAATTGTACCATCCTGTTAAGTTAAGACAATTGTATCATCCTGTTAAGTTAAGACAATTGTACCATCATGTTAAGTTAAGACAATTGTACCATCATGTTAAGCTAAGAAAATTGTACCATCCTGTTAATGTAAGACAATTGTACCATCATTTTAAGTTAAGACAATTGTACCATCATGTTAAGTTAAGACAATTCTACCATCCTGTTAAGTGAAGACAATTGTACCATCCTGTTAAGTTAAGACAATTGTACCATCCTGTTAAGTTAAGACAATTGTATCATCTTGTTAAGCTAAGACAATTGTACCATCCTGTTAAGTTAAGACAATTGTACCATCCTGTTAAGCTAAGAAAATTGTACCATCCTGTTAACTTGAGACAATTGTACCATCATGTTAAGTTAAGACAATTGTACCATCCTGTTAAGCTAAGACAATTGTACCATCCTGTTAAGTTAAGACAATTGTTCCATCTTGTTAAGCTAAGACAATTGTACTATCCTGTTAAGCAAAGAAAATTGTACCATCCTGTTAAGTTAAGACATTTGTACCATCCTGTTAAGTTAAGACAATCGTACCATCCTGATAAGTTAAGACAAGTGTACCATCCTGTTAAGTTATGACAATTGTACCTTCCTGTTAAGCTCAGACAATTGCGCCATCCTGTTAAGCTAAGACAATTGTACCATCCTGTTAAGTTAAGATAATTGTACCATCATGTTAAGTTAAGACAATTGTACCATCTTGTTAAGATAAGACAATTGTACCATCATGTTAAGCTAAGGCAATTGTACCATCCTGTCAAGCTTAGATAATTGTACCATCCTGTTAAGTTAAGACAATTGTACCATCCTGTTAAGTTGAGACAATTGTACCATCCTGTTAAAAGAAGACAATTGTACCATCCTCTTAAGTTAAGACAATTGTACCATCCTTTTAAGCTAAGACAATTGTATCATCCTGTTAAGTTAAGACAATTCTACCATCCTGTTAAGTTAAGACAATTGTACCATCCTGTTAAGTTAAGAAAATTGTACCATCCTGTTAAGCTAAGATAATTGTACCATCTTGTTAAGTTAAGACAATTGTACCATCCAGTTAAGCTAAGGCAATTGTACCATCCTGTTAAGCTAAGATAATTGTACCATCCTGTTAAGTTAAGACAATTGTACCATCCTTTTAAGCTAAGACAATTGTACCATCCTGTTAAGTTGAAACAATTGTACCATATTGTTGAGTTAAGACAATTGTACCATCCTGTTAAGTTATGACAATTGTACCATCCTGTTAAGCTAAGGCAATTGTACCATCCTGTTAAGCTAAGATAATTGTACCATCCTATTAAGCTAAGACAATTGTACCATCCTGTTAAGTTAAGACAATTGTACCATCCTGTTAAGCTAAGACAATTGTACCATCCTATTAAGTTTAAACAATTGTACCATCCTGCCAAGTTAAGACAAGTGTACCATCCCGTTAAGTTAAGACAAAGGTACCGTCCTGTTAAGTTAAGACAATTGTACCATCCTATTAAGCTAAGACAATTGTACCATCCTGTTAAGTTAAGACAATTGTACCATCCTGTTAAGTTAAGATAATTGTACCATCATGTTAAGTTAAGACAATTGTACCATCATGTTAAGCTAAGACAATTGTACCATCCTGTTAAGGTAAGACAATTGTACCATCATGTTAAGTAAAGAAAATTGTACCATCCTGTTAAGTGAAGACAATTGTACCATCCTGTTAAGTGAAGACAATTGTACCATCCTTTTAAGCTAAGACAATTGTACCATCCTGTTAAGTTGAAACAATTGTACCATATTGTTGAGTTAAGACAATTGTACCATCCTGTTAAGTTATGACAATTGTACCATCCTGTTAAGATAAGAAAATTGTACCATCATGTTAAGCAAAGACAATTGTACCATCCTGTTAAGCTAAGACAATTGTACCATCCTGTTAAGTAAAGACAATTGTACCATCTTGTTAAGCTAAGACAATTGTACCATCATGTTAAGTTAAGACAATTGTGCCATCCTGTTAAGTTAGGACAATGGTACCATCCTGTTAAGTTAAGACAATTGTACCATCCTGTTAAGTGAAGACAATTGTACCATCCTCTTAAGTTAAGACAATTGTACCATCCTTTTAAGCTAAGACAATTGTATCATCCTGTTAAGTTAAGACTATTCTACCATCCTGTTAAGTTAAGACAATTGTACCATCCTGTTAAGTTAAGAAAATTCTACCATCCTGTTAAGCTAAGACAATTGTACCATCCTGTTAAGTTAAGACAATTGTACCATCCTGTTAAGCTAAGACAATTGTACCATCCTGCTAAGTTAGGACAATTTTACCATCATATTAAGTTAAGACAATCGTACCATTCTGTTAAGCTAAGACAATTGTACCATCCTGTTAAGTTAAGACAATTGTACCATCCTGTTAAGTTATGACAATTGTACCATTCTGTTAAGGTAAGACAATTGTACCATCCTGTTAAGCTAAGACAATTGTACCATCATGTTAAGTTAAGACAATTGTACCATCATGTTAAGTTAAGACAATTGTACCATCCTGTTAAGTTAGGACAATTGTACCATCCTGCAAAGTAAAGACAATTGTACAATCATATTAAGTTAAGACAATTGTACGATTCTGTTAAGCTAAGACAATTGTACCATCCTGTTAAGTTAAGACAAATGTACCATCCTGTTAAGTTAGGACAATTGTACCATCCTGTTAAGGTAAGACAATTGTACCATCCTGTTAAGCTAAGACAATTGTACCATCATGTTAAGTTAAGACAATTGTACCATCATGTTAAGATAAGATAAGTGTACCATCCTGTTAAGCCAAGACAATTGTACCATCTTGTTAAGTTAAGACAATTGTACCATCATTTTAAGCTAAGACAATTGTACCATCCTATTAAGTTAAGACAATTTTACCATCCTGTTAAGTTAAGACAATTGTACCATCCTGCTAAGTTAAGACAAGTGTACCATCCCGTTAAGTTAAGACAATTGTACCGTCCTGTTAAGCTAAGACAATTGTACCATCCTGTTAAGTTAAGACAATTGTATCATCCTGTTAAGTTAAGACAATTGTACCATCATGTTAAGTTAAGACAATTGTACCATCATGTTAAGCTAAGAAAATTGTACCATCCTGTTAATGTAAGACAATTGTACCATCATTTTAAGTTAAGACAATTGTACCATCATGTTAAGTTAAGACAATTCTACCATCCTGTTAAGTGAAGACAATTGTACCATCCTGTTAAGTTAAGACAATTGTACCATCCTGTTAAGTTAAGACAATTGTATCATCTTGTTAAGCTAAGACAATTGTACCATCCTGTTAAGTTAAGACAATTGTACCATCCTGTTAAGCTAAGAAAATTGTACCATCCTGTTAACTTGAGACAATTGTACCATCATGTTAAGTTAAGACAATTGTACCATCCTGTTAAGCTAAGACAATTGTACCATCCTGTTAAGTTAAGACAATTGTTCCATCTTGTTAAGCTAAGACAATTGTACTATCCTGTTAAGCAAAGAAAATTGTACCATCCTGTTAAGTTAAGACATTTGTACCATCCTGTTAAGTTAAGACAATCGTACCATCCTGATAAGTTAAGACAAGTGTACCATCCTGTTAAGTTATGACAATTGTACCTTCCTGTTAAGCTCAGACAATTGCGCCATCCTGTTAAGCTAAGACAATTGTACCATCCTGTTAAGTTAAGATAATTGTACCATCATGTTAAGTTAAGACAATTGTACCATCTTGTTAAGATAAGACAATTGTACCATCCTGTTAAGCTAAGGCAATTGTACCATCCTGTCAAGCTTAGATAATTGTACCATCCTGTTAAGTTAAGACAATTGTACCATCCTGTTAAGTTGAGACAATTGTACCATCCTGTTAAAAGAAGACAATTGTACCATCCTCTTAAGTTAAGACAATTGTACCATCCTTTTAAGCTAAGACAATTGTATCATCCTGTTAAGTTAAGACAATTCTACCATCCTGTTAAGTTAAGACAATTGTACCATCCTGTTAAGTTAAGAAAATTGTACCATCCTGTTAAGCTAAGACAATTGTACCATCCTGTTAAGTTAAGACAATTGTACCATCCTGTTCAGCTAAGACAATTGTACCATCCTGTTAAGTTAAGACAATTGTACCATCCTGCTAAGTTAAGACAATTGTACCACCATATTAAGTTAAGACAATTGTACCATTCTGTTAAGCTAAGACAATTGTACCATCCTGTTAAGTTAAGACAATTGTACCATCCTGTTAAGTTAGGACAATTGTACCATCCTGTTAAGGTAAGACAATTGTACCATCCTGTTAAGCTAAGACAATTGTACCATCCTGTTAAGTTAAGACAATTGTACCATCCTGTTAAGTTAAGACAATTGTACCATCTTGTTAAGTTAAGACAATTGTACCATCCTGTTAAGCTAAGATAATTGTACCATCCTATTAAGTTAAGACAATTGTACCATCCTGTTAAGCTAAGACAATTGTACCATCCTGTTAAGTTGAGACAATTGTACCATCCTGTTAAGTGAAGACAATTGTACCATCCTCTTAAGTTAAGACAATTGTACCATCCTTTTAAGATAAGACAATTGTATCATCCTGTTAAGTTAAGACTATTCTACCATCCTGTTAAGTTAAGACAATTGTACCATCCTGTTAAGTTAAGAAAATTGTACCATCCTGTTAAGCTAAGACAATTGTACCATCCTGTTAAGTTAAAACAATTGTATCATCCTGTTAAGCTAAGACAATTGTACCATCCTGCTAAGTTAAGACAATTGTACCATCATATTAAGTTAAGACAATTGTACCATTCTGTTAAGCTAAGACAATTGTACCATCCTGTTAAGTTAGGACAATTGTACCATCCTGTTAAGGTAAGACAATTGTACCATCCTGTTAAGCTAAGACAATTGTACCATCATGTTAAGTTAAGACAATTGTACCATCATGTTAAGCTAAGACAATTGTACCATCCTGTTAAGTTAGGACAATTGTACCATCCTGCAAAGTAAAGACAATTGTACAATCATATTAAGTTAAGACAATTGTACCATTCTGTTAAACTAAGATAATTGTACCATCCTGTTAAGTTAAGACAATTGTACCATCCTGTTAAGCTAAGACAATTGTACCATCATGTTAAGCTAAGACAATTGTACCATCATGTTAAGCTAAGACAATTGTACCATCTTGTTAAGTTAAGACAATTGTACCATTCTGATAAGTTGAGACAATTGTACCATCCTGTTAAAAGAAGACAATTGTACCATCCTCTTAAGTTAAGACAATTGTACCATCCTGCCAAGATAAGACAATTGTACCATCATATTAAGTTAAGACAATTGTACCATTCTGTTAAGCTAAGAAAATTGTACCATCCTGTTTACTTGAGACAATTGTACCATCATGTTAAGTTAAGACAATTGTACCATCCTGTTAAGCTAAGACAATTGTACCATCCTGTTAAGTTAAGACAATTGTTCCATCTTGTTAAGCTAAGACAATTGTACCATCCTGTTAAGCTAAGAACATTGTACCATCCTGTTAAGTTAAGACATTTGTACCATCCTGTTAAGTTAAGACAATTGTACCATCCTGATAAGTTAAGACAAGTGTACCATCCTGTTAAGTTATGACAATTGTACCATCCTGTTAAGCTAAGACAATTGCGCCATCCTATTAAGCTAAGACAATTGTACCATCCTGTTAAGTTAAGACAATTGTACCATCATGTTAAGGTAAGACAATTGTACCATCTTGTTAAGATAAGACATATGTACCATCCTGTTAAGCTAAGGCAATTGTACAATCCTGTCAAGCAAAGATAATTGTACCATCCTGTTAAGTTAAGACAATTGTACCATCCTGTTAAGCTAAGACAATTGTACCATCCTGTTAACTTGAGACAATTGTACCATCCTGTTAAGTTGAGACAATTGTACCATCCTGTTAAAAGAAGACAATTGTACCATTCTCTTAAGTTAAGACAATTGTACCATCCTGTTAAGATAGGACAATTGTTCCATCCGATTAAGCTTAGACAAGTGTACCATCCTGTTAACTTAAGACAATGGAACCATCCTGTTGAGGTAAGACAATTGTACCATCCTGTTAAGTTATGACAATTGTACAATCCTATTAAGCTAAGACAATTGCGCCATCCTGTTAAACTAAGACAATTGTACCATCCTGTTAAGTTAAGACAATTGTACCATCCTGTTAAGTTAAGACAATTGTACCATCTTGTTAAGTTAAGACAATTGTACCATCCAGTTAAGCTAAGGCAATTGTACCATCCTGTTAAGCTAAGATAATTGTACCATCCTGTTAAGTTAAGACAATTGTACCATCCTTTTAAGCTAAGACAATTGTACCATCCTGTTAAGTTGAAACAATTGTACCATATTGTTGAGTTAAGACAATTGTACCATCCTGTTAAGTTATGACAATTGTACCATCCTGTTAAGCTAAGGCAATTGTACCATCCTGTTAAGCTAAGATAATTGTACCATCCTATTAAGCTAAGACAATTGTACCATCCTGTTAAGCTAAGTCAATTGTACCATCATATTAAGTTAAGACAATTGTACCATCCTGTTAAGTTAAGACAATTATACCATTCTGTTAAGATAAGATAATTGTACCATCTTGTTAAGTTAAGACAATTGTACCATCCTGTTAAGCTGAGACAATTGTACCATCCTATTAAGTTTAAACAATTGTACCATCCTGCCAAGTTAAGACAAGTGTACCATCCCGTTAAGTTAAGACAAAGGTACCGTCCTGTTAAGTTAAGACAATTGTACCATCCTATTAAGCTAAGACAATTGTACCATCCTGTTAAGTTAAGACAATTGTACCATCCTGTTAAGTTAAGATAATTGTACCATCATGTTAAGTTAAGACAATTGTACCATCATGTTAAGCTAAGACAATTGTACCATCCTGTTAAGGTAAGACAATTGTACCATCATGTTAAGTAAAGAAAATTGTACCATCCTGTTAAGTGAAGACAATTGTACCATCCTGTTAAGTGAAGACAATTGTACCATCCTGTTAAGTTAAGACAATTGTACCATCCTGTTAAGCTAAGAAAATTGTACCATCCTGTTAAGCTAAGACAATTGTTCCATCTTGTTAAGTTAAAACAATTGTACCATCCTGTTAAGCTAAGAAAATTGTACCATCCTGTTAAGTTAAGACATTTGTACCATCCTGTTAAGATAAGACAATTGTACCATCCTGTTAAGTTAAGACAATCGTACCATCCTGATAAGTTAAGACAAGTGTACCATCCGGTTAAGCTAAGACAATTGTACTATCCTGTTAAGTTAAGACAATTGAACCATCCTGTGGAGTTAAGACAATTGTACCATCCTGTAAAGTTATGACAATTGTACCATCATGTTAAGCTAAGATAATTGTACCATCCTGTTAAGCTAAGACAATTGTACCATCCTGTTAAGTCAAGACAATTGTACCATCCTGTTAAGTTAAGACAATTGTACCATCTTGTTAAGTTAAGACAATTGTACCATCCTGTTAAGCTAAGACAATTGTACCATCCTGTTAAGCTAAGATAATTGTACCATCCTGTTAAGTTAAGACAATTGTACCATCCTGTTAAGTTAAGAAAATTGTACCATCCTGTAAAGCTAAGACAAGTGTACCATCCTGTTAAGTTAAGACATTTGTACCATCCTGTTAAGCTAAGATAATTGTAGCATCCTGCTAAGTTAAGACAATTGTACCATTCTGTTAAGTTAAGACAATTGTACCATCCTGTTAAGCTAAGAAAATTGTACCATCCTGTTAAGTTAAGAAAATTGTACCATCATGTTAAGCAAAGACAATTGTACCATCCTGTTAAACTAAGACAATTGTACCATCCTGTTAAGTAAAGACAATTGTACCATCTTGTTAAGCTAAGACAATTGTACCATCATGTTAAGTTAAGACAATTGTGCCATCCTGTTAAGTTAGGACAATGGTACCATCCTGTTAAGTTAAGACAATTGTACCATCCTGTTAAGTGAAGACAATTGTACCATCCTCTTAAGTTAAGACAATTGTACCATCCTTTTAAGCTAAGACAATTGTATCATTCTGTTAAGTTAAGACTATTCTACCATCCTGTTAAGTTAAGACAATTGTACCATCCTGTTAAGTTAAGAAAATTCTACCATCCTGTTAAGCTAAGACAATTGTACCATCCTGTTAAGTTAAGACAATTGTACCATCCTGTTAAGCTAAGACAATTGTACCATCCTGCTAAGTTAGGACAATTGTACCATCATTTTAAGTTAAGACAATTGTACCATTCTGTTAAGCTAAGACAATTGTACCATCCTGTTAAGTTAAGACAATTGTACCATCCTGTTAAGTTATGACAATTGTACCATTCTGTTAAGGTAAGACAATTGTACCATCCTGTTAAGCTAAGACAATTGTATCATCATGTTAAGTTAAGACAATTGTACCATCATGTTAAGTTAAGACAATTGTACCATCCTGTTAAGTTAGGACAATTGTACCATCCTGCAAAGTAAAGACAATTGTACAATCATATTAAGTTAAGACAATTGTACGATTCTGTTAAGCTAAGACAATTGTACCATCCTGTTAAGTTAAGACAAATGTACCATCCTGTTAAGTTATGACAATTGTACCATCCTGTTAAGGTAAGACAATTGTACCATCCTGTTAAGCTAAGACAATTGTACCATCATGTTAAGTTAAGACAATTGTACCATCATGTTAAGATAAGATAAGTGTACCATCCTGTTAAGCCAAGACAATTGTACCATCTTGTTAAGTTAAGACAATTGTACCATCATGTTAAGCTAAGACAATTGTACCATCCTATTAAGTTAAGACAATTTTACCATCCTGTTAAGTTAAGACAATTGTACCATCCTGCTAAGTTAAGACAAGTGTACCATCCCGTTAAGTTAAGACAATTGTACCGTCCTGTTAAGCTAAGACAATTGTACCATCCTGTTAAGTTAAGACAATTGTACCATCCTGTTAAGTTAAGACAATTGTACCATCATGTTAAGTTAAGACAATTGTACCATCATGTTAAGCTAAGAAAATTGTACCATCCTGTTAATGTAAGACAATTGTACCATCATTTTAAGTTAAGACAATTGTACCATCATGTTAAGTTAAGACAATTCTACCATCCTGTTAAGTGAAGACAATTCTACCATCCTGTTAAGTTAAGACAATTGTACCATCCTGTTAAGTTAAGACAATTGTATCATCTTGTTAAGCTAAGACAATTGTACCATCCTGTTAAGTTAAGACAATTGTACCATCCTGTTAAGTTAAGAAAATTGTACCATCCTGTTAACTTGAGACAATTGTACCATCATGTTAAGTTAAGACAATTGTACCATCCTGTTAAGCTAAGACAATTGTACCATCCTGTTAAGTTAAGACAATTGTTCCATCTTGTTAAGCTAAGACAATTGTACCATCCTGTTAAGCTAAGAAAATTGTACCATCCTGTTAAGTTAAGACATTTGTACCATCCTGTTAAGTTAAGACAATCGTACCATCCTGATAAGTTAAGACAAGTGTACCATCCTGTTAAGTTATGACAATTGTACCTTCCTGTTAAGCTCAGACAATTACGCCATCCTGTTAAGCTAAGACAATTGTACCATCCCGTTAAGTTAAGATAATTGTACCATCATGTTAAGTTAAGACAATTGTACCATCTTGTTAAGATAAGACAATTGTACCATCCTGTTACGCTAAGGCAATTGTACCATCCTGTCAAGCTAAGATAATTGTACCATCCTGTTAAGTTAAGACAATTGTACCATCCTGTTAAGTTGAGACAATTGTACCATCCTGTTAAAAGAATACAATTGTACCATCCTCTTAAGTTAAGACAATTGTACCATCCTTTTAAGCTAAGACAATTGTATCATCCTGTTAAGTTAAGACAATTCTACCATCCTGTTAAGTTAAGACAATTGTACCATCCTGTTAAGTTAAGAAAATTGTACCATCCTGTTAAGTTAGGACAATTGTACCATCCTGCAAAGTAAAGACAATTGTACAATCATATTAAGTTAAGACAATTGTACCATCCTGTTAAGTTAAAACAATTGTACCATTCTGTTAAGATAAGACAATTGTACCATCCTGTTAAGTTAAAACAATTGTACCACCCTGTTAAGTTAGGACAATTGTACCATCCTGTTAAGGTAAGACAATTGTACCATCATGTTAAGCTAAGACAATTGTATCATCCTGTTAAGCTAAGACAATTGTACCATCTTGTTAAGTTAAGACAATTGTACCATCCTGATAAGCTAAGACAATTGTACCATCCTATTAAGTTAAGACAATTGTACCATTCTGTTAAGCTAAGACAATTGTACCATCCTGTTAACTTTAGACAATTGTACCATCCTGTTAAGTTGAGACAATTGTACCATCCTGTTAAGTTAAGACAAGTGTACCATCCTGTTAAGTTAAGACAATTGTACCATCCTGCTAAGTTTAGACAAGTATACCATCCCGTTAAGTTAAGACAATTGTACCGTCCTGTTAAGCTATGGCAATTGTACCATCATGTTAAGCTAAGACAATTGTACCATCCTGTTAAGTTAAGACAATTGTACCATCCTGTTAAGTTAAGACAATTGTACCATCATGTTAAGTTAAGACAATTTTACCATCATGTTAAGCTAAGAAAATTGTACCATCCTGTTAATGTAAGACAATTGTACCATCATGTTAAGCTAAGACAATTGTACCATCATGTTAAGTTAAGACAATTGTACCATCCTGTTAAGTGAAGACAATTGTACCATCCTGTTAAGTGAAGACAATTGTATCATCTGGTTAAGCTAAGACAATTGTACCATCCTGTTAAGATAAGACAATTGTACCATCCTGTTATCTTGAGACAATTGTACCATCATGTTAAGTTAAGACAATTGTACCATCCTGTTAAGTTAAGACAATTGTACCATCCTGTTAAGCTAAGAAAATTGTACCATCCTGTTAACTTGAGACAATTGTACCATCATGTTAAGTTAAGACAATTGTACCATCCTGTTAAGCAAAAACAATTGTACCATCCAGTTAAGTTAACACAATTGTTCCATCTTGTTAAGTTAAGACAATTGTACCATCCTGTTAAGCTAAGAACATTGTACCATCTTGTTTAGTGAGGACAATTGTACCATCATGTTAAGCTAAGACAATTGTACCATCCTGTTAAGCTAAGAACATTGTACCATCTTGTTTAGTGAAGACAATTGTACCCTCCTGATAAGTAAAGACAATTGCACCATCCTGTTAAGTTAAGACAAGTATACCATCCTGTTAAGATAAGATAATTGTACCATCCTGTTAAGCTAAGACAATAGTACCATCTTGTTAAGTGAAGACAATTGTACCATCATGCTAAGCTAAGACAATTGTACCATTCTGTTAAGTTAAGACAATTGTACCATCCTGTTAAGCTAAGAAAATTGTACCATCGTGTTAACTTGAGACAATTGTACCATCCTGTTAAGTTGAGACAATTGTACCATCCTGTTAAGTTAAGACAATTGTACCATCCTGCTAAGTTAAGACAATTGTACCATCCCGTTAAGATAAGACAAGTGTACCATCATGTTAAGTTAAGACAATTGTACCATCATGTTAAGTTAAGACAATTGTACCATCCTTATAAGTGAAGACAAGTGTACCATACTGTTAAGTGAAGACAATTGTACCATCCTGTTAACTTAAGACAATTGTACCTTCCTGTTAAGCTAAGACAATTGTACCATCCTGTTAAGTTAAGACAATTGTACCATCCTGTTAAGTTAAGACAATTGTACCATCCTGTTAAGCTAAGAAAATTGTACCATCCTGTTAACTTGAGACAATTGTACCATCATGTTAAGTTAAGACAATTGTACCATCCTGTTAAGCAAAAACAATTGTACCATCCTGTTAAGCTAAGAAAATTGTACCATCCTGTTAACTTGAGACAATTGTACCATCATGTTAAGTTAAGACAATTGTACCATCCTGTTAAGCAAAAACAATTGTACCATCCTGTTAAGTTAACACAATTGTTCCATCTTGTTAAGTTAAGACAATTGTACCATCCTGTTAAGCTAAGAACATTGTACCATTTTGTTTAGTGAGGACAATTGTACCATCATGTTCAGCTAAGACAATTGTACCTTCCTGTTAAGCTCAGACAATTACGCCATCCTGTTAAGCTAAGACAATTGTACCATCCCGTTAAGTTAAGATAATTGTACCATCATGTTAAGTTAAGACAATTGTACCATCTTGTTAAGATAAGACAATTGTACCATCCTGTTACGCTAAGGCAATTGTACCATCCTGTCAAGCTAAGATAATTGTACCATCCTGTTAAGTTAAGACAATTGTACCATCCTGTTAAGTTGAGACAATTGTACCATCCTGTTAAAAGAAGACAATTGTACCATCCTCTTAAGTTAAGACAATTGTACCATCCTTTTAAGCTAAGACAATTGTATCATCCTGTTAAGTTAAGACAATTCTACCATCCTGTTAAGTTAAGACAATTGTACCATCCTGTTAAGTTAAGAAAATTGTACCATCCTGTTAAGTTAAGACATTTGTACCATCCTGTTAAGTTAAGACAATTGTACCATCCTGTTCAGCTAAGACAATTGTACCATCCTGTTAAGTTAAGACAATTGTACCATCCTGCTAAGTTAAGACAATTGTACCACCATATTAAGCTAAGACAATTGTACCATTCTGTTAAGCTAAGACAATTGTACCATCCTGTTAAGTTAAGACAATTGTACCATCCTGTTAAGTTAGGACAATTGTACCATCCTGTTAAGGTAAGACAATTGTACCATCCTGTTAAGCTAAGACAATTGTACCATCATGTTAAGTTAAGACAATTGTACCATCATGTTAAGTTAATACAATTGTACCATCCTGTTAAGTTAGGACAATTGTACCATCCTGCAAAGTAAAGACAATTGTACAATCATATTAAGTTAAGACAATTGTACCATCCTGTTAAGTTAAAACAATTGTACCATTCTGTTAAGATAAGACAATTGTACCATCCTGTTAAGTTAAAACAATTGTACCACCCTGTTAAGTTAGGACAATTGTACCATCCTGTTAAGGTAAGACAATTGTACCATCATGTTAAGCTAAGACAATTGTATCATCCTGTTAAGCTAAGACAATTGTACCATCTTGTTAAGTTAAGACAATTGTACCATCCTGATAAGCTAAGACAATTGTACCATCCTATTAAGTTAAGACAATTGTACCATTCTGTTAAGCTAAGACAATTGTACCATCCTGTTAACTTTAGACAATTGTACCATCCTGTTAAGTTGAGACAATTGTACCATCCTGTTAAGTTAAGACAAGTGTACCATCCTGTTAAGTTAAGACAATTGTACCATCCTGCTAAGTTTAGACAAGTATACCATCCCGTTAAGTTAAGACAATTGTACCGTCCTGTTAAGCTATGGCAATTGTACCATCATGTTAAGCTAAGACAATTGTACCATCCTGTTAAGTTAAGACAATTGTACCATCCTGTTAAGTTAAGACAATTGTACCATCATGTTAAGTTAAGACAATTTTACCATCATGTTAAGCTAAGAAAATTGTACCATCCTGTTAATGTAAGACAATTGTACCATCATGTTAAGCTAAGACAATTGTACCATCATGTTAAGTTAAGACAATTGTACCATCCTGTTAAGTGAAGACAATTGTACCATCCTGTTAAGTGAAGACAATTGTATCATCTGGTTAAGCTAAGACAATTGTACCATCCTGTTAAGATAAGACAATTGTACCATCCTGTTATCTTGAGACAATTGTACCATCATGTTAAGTTAAGACAATTGTACCATCCTGTTAAGTTAAGACAATTGTACCATCCTGTTAAGCTAAGAAAATTGTACCATCCTGTTAACTTGAGACAATTGTACCATCATGTTAAGTTAAGACAATTGTACCATCCTGTTAAGCAAAAACAATTGTACCATCCAGTTAAGTTAACACAATTGTTCCATCTTGTTAAGTTAAGACAATTGTACCATCCTGTTAAGCTAAGAACATTGTACCATCTTGTTTAGTGAGGACAATTGTACCATCATGTTAAGCTAAGACAATTGTACCATCCTGTTAAGCTAAGAACATTGTACCATCTTGTTTAGTGAAGACAATTGTACCCTCCTGATAAGTAAAGACAATTGCACCATCCTGTTAAGTTAAGACAAGTATACCATCCTGTTAAGATAAGATAATTGTACCATCCTGTTAAGCTAAGACAATAGTACCATCTTGTTAAGTGAAGACAATTGTACCATCATGCTAAGCTAAGACAATTGTACCATTCTGTTAAGTTAAGACAATTGTACCATCCTGTTAAGCTAAGAAAATTGTACCATCGTGTTAACTTGAGACAATTGTACCATCCTGTTAAGTTGAGACAATTGTACCATCCTGTTAAGTTAAGACAATTGTACCATCCTGCTAAGTTAAGACAATTGTACCATCCCGTTAAGATAAGACAAGTGTACCATCATGTTAAGTTAAGACAATTGTACCATCATGTTAAGTTAAGACAATTGTACCATCCTTATAAGTGAAGACAAGTGTACCATACTGTTAAGTGAAGACAATTGTACCATCCTGTTAACTTAAGACAATTGTACCTTCCTGTTAAGCTAAGACAATTGTACCATCCTGTTAAGTTAAGACAATTGTACCATCCTGTTAAGTTAAGACAATTGTACCATCCTGTTAAGCTAAGAAAATTGTACCATCCTGTTAACTTGAGACAATTGTACCATCATGTTAAGTTAAGACAATTGTACCATCCTGTTAAGCAAAAACAATTGTACCATCCTGTTAAGTTAACACAATTGTTCCATCTTGTTAAGTTAAGACAATTGTACCATCCTGTTAAGCTAAGAACATTGTACCATTTTGTTTAGTGAGGACAATTGTACCATCCTGATAAGTTAAGACAAGTGTACCATCCGGTTAAGCTAAGACAATTGTACTATCCTGTTAAGTTAAGACAATTGAACCATCCTGATGAATTAAGACAATTGTACCATCCTGTTAAGTTAAGACAATTGTTCCATCTTGTTAAGTTAAAACAATTGTACCATCCTGTTAAGCTAAGAAAATTATACCATCCTGTTATGTTAAGACATTTGTACCATCCTGTTAAGTTAAGACAATTGTACCATCCTGTTAAGTTAAGACAATCGTACCATCCTGATAAGTTAAGACAAGTGTACCATCCGGTTAAGCTAAGACAATTGTACTATCCTGTTAAGTGAAGACAATTGAACCATCCTGTTAAGTTAAGACAATTGTACCATCCTGTTAAGTTAAGACAATTGTACCATCCTGCTAAGTTAGAACAAGTGTACCATCCCGTTAAGTTAAGACAATTGTACGATCCTGTTAAGCTAAGACAATTGTACCATCCTGTTAAGTTGAGACAATTGTACCATCCTGTTAAGTGAAGACAATTGTACTATCCTCTTAAGTTAAGACAATTGTACCATCCTTTTAAGCTAAGACAATTGTAACATCATGTTAAGTTAAGACAATTCTACCATCCTGTTAAGTTAAAAAAATTCTACCATCCTGTTAAGTTAAGAAAATTGTACCATCCTGTTAAGCTAAGACAATTGTACCATCCTGTTAAGTTAAGACAATTGTACCATCCTGTTAAGCTAAGACAATTGTACCATCCTGTTAAGTTAAGACAATTGTACCATCCTGTTAAGTTAACACAATTGTTCCATCTTGTTAAGTTAAGACAATTGTACCATCCTGTTAAGCTAAGAACATTGTACCATCTTGTTTAGTGAGGACAATTGTACCATCATGTTAAGCTAAGACAATTGTACCATCCTGTTAAGCTAAGAACATTGTACCATCTTGCTTAGTGAAGACAATTGTACCCTTCTGATAAGTAAAGACAATTGCACCATCCTGTTAAGTTAAGACAAGTATACCATCCTGTTAATATAAGATAATTGTACCATCCTGTTAAGCTAAGACAATTGTACTATCTTGTTAAGTGAAGACAATTGTACCATCATGCTAAGCTAAGACAATTGTACCATTCTGTTAAGTTAAGACAATTGTACCATCGTGTTAACTTGAGACAATTGTACCATCCTGTTAAGTTAAGACAATTGAACCATCCTGTTGAATTAAGACAATTGTACCATCCTGTTAAGTTAAGACAATTGTTCCATCTTGTTAAGTTAAAACAATTGTACCATCCTGTTAAGCTAAGAAAATTATACCATCCTGTTATGTTAAGACATTTGTACCATCCTGTTAAGTTAAGACAATTGTACCATCCTGTTAAGTTAAGACAATCGTACCATCCTGATAAGTTAAGACAAGTGTACCATCCGGTTAAGCTAAGACAATTGTACTATCCTGTTAAGTGAAGACAATTGAACCATCCTGTTAAGTTAAGACAATTGTACCATCCTGTTAAGTTAAGACAATTGTACCATCCTGCTAAGTTAAAACAAGTGTACCATCCCGTTAAGTTAAGACAATTGTACCATCCTGTTAAGCTAAGACAATTGTACCATCCTGTTAAGTTGAGACAATTGTACCATCCTGTTAAGTGAAGACAATTGTACTATCCTCTTAAGTTAAGACAATTGTACCATCCTTTTAAGCTAAGACAATTGTATCATCCTGTTAAGTTAAGACAATTCTACCATCCTGTTAAGTTAAAAAAATTGTACCATCCTGTTAAGTTAAGAAAATTGTACCATCCTGTTAAGCTAAGACAATTGTACCATCCTGTTAAGTTAAGACAATTGTACCATCCTGTTAAGCTAAGACAATTGTACCATCCTGTTAAGTTAAGACAATTGTACCATCCTGCTAAGTTAAAACAATTGTACCATCATATTAAGATAAGACAATTGTACCATTCTGTTAAGCTAAGACAATTGTACCATCCTGTTAAGTTAAGACAATTGTACCATCCTGTTAAGTTAGGACAATTGTACCATCATGTTGAGTTAAGACAATTGTACCATCATGTTAAGTTAAGACAATTGTACCATCCTGTTAAGTTAGGACAATTGTACCATCCTGCAAAGTAAAGACAATTGTACAATCATATTAAGTTAAGACAATTGTACCATTCTGTTAAGATAAGACAATTGTACCATCCTGTTAAGTTAAAACAATTGTACCACCCTGTTAAGTTAGGACAATTGTACCATCCTGTTAAGGTAAGACAATTGTACCATCATGTTAAGCTAAGACAATTGTATCATCATGTTAAGTTAAGACAATTGTACCATCCTGTTAAGTTAAGACAATTGTACCATCCTGTTAAGTTAAGACAATTGTACCATCCTGCTAAGTTAAGACAAGTATACCATCCCGTTAAGTTAAGACAATTGTACCGTCCTGTTAAGCTATGGCAATTGTACCATCATGTTAAGCTAAGACAATTGTACCATCCTGTTAAGTTAAGACAATTGTACCATCCTGTTAAGTTAAGACAATTGTACCATCATGTTAAGTTAAGACAATTTTACCATCATGTTAAGCTAAGAAAATTGTACCATCCTGTTAATGTAAGACAATTGTACCATCATGTTAAGCTAAGACAATTGTACCATCATGTTAAGCTAAGACAATTGTACCATCCTGTTAAGTGAAGACAATTGTACCATCCTGTTAAGTGAAGACAATTGTATCATCTGGTTAAGCTAAGACAATTTTACCATCCTGTTAAGATAAGACAATTGTACCATCCTGTTAAGCTAAGAAAATTGTACCATCCTGTTAACTTGAGACAATTGTACCATCATGTTAAGTTAAGACAATTGTACCATCCTGTTAAGTTAAGACAATTGTACCATCCTGTTAAGCTAAGAAAATTGTACCATCCTGTTAACTTGAGACAATTGTACCATCATGTTAAGTTAAGACAATTGTACCATCCTGTTAAGCAAAAACAATTGTACCATCCTGTTAAGTTAACACAATTGTTCCATCTTGTTAAGTTAAGACAATTGTACCATCCTGTTAAGCTAAGAACATTGTACCATCTTGTTTAGTGAGGACAATTGTACCATCATGTTAAGCTAAGACAATTGCACCATCCTGTTAAGCTAAGAACATTGTACCATCTTGTTTAGTGAAGACAATTGTACCCTCCTGATAAGTAAAGACAATTGCACCATCCTGTTAAGTTAACACAAGTATACCATCCTGTTAAGATAAGATAATTGTACCATCCTGTTAAGCTAAGACAATTGTACCATCTTGTTAAGTGAAGACAATTGTACCATCATGCTAAGCTAAGACAATTGTACCATTCTGTTAAGTTAAGACAATTGTACCATCCTGTTAAGCTAAGAAAATTGTACCATCGTGTTAACTTGAGACAATTGTACCATCCTGTTAAGTTGAGACAATTGTACCATCCTGTTAAGTTAAGACAATTGTACCATCCTGCTAAGTTAAGACAATTGTACCATCCCGTTAAGATAAGACAAGTGTACCATCATGTTAAGTTAAGACAATTGTACCATCATGTTAAGTTAAGACAATTGTACCATCCTTATAAGTGAAGACAAGTGTACCATACTGTTAAGTGAAGACAATTGTACCATCCTGTTAACTTAAGACAATTGTACCTTCCTGTTAAGCTAAGACAATTGTACCATCCTGTTAAGTTAAGACAATTGTACCATCCTGTTAAGTTAAGACAATTGTACCATCCTGGTAAGCTAAGAAAATTGTACCATCCTGTTAACTTGAGACAATTGTACCATCATGTTAAGTTAAGACAATTGTACCATCCTGTTAAGCAAAAACAATTGTACCATCCTGTTAAGTTAACACAATTGTTCCATCTTGTTAAGTTAAGACAATTGTACCATCCTGTTAAGCTAAGAACATTGTACCATCTTGTTTAGTGAGGACAATTGTACCATCATGTTCAGCTAAGACAATTGTACCATCCTGTTAAGCTAAGAACATTGTACCATCTTGTTTAGTGAAGACAATTGTACCCTCCTGATAAGTAAAGACAATTGCACCATCCTGTTAAGTTAAGACAATTATACCATCCTGTTAAGATAAGATAATTGTACCATCCTGTTAAGCTAAGACAATTGTACCATTTTGTTAAGTGAAGACAATTGTACCATCATGCTAATCTAAGACAATTGTACCATTCTGTTAAGATAAGACAATTGTACCATCCTGTTAAGCTACGAAAATTGTACCATCGTGTTAACTTGAGACAATTGTACCATCCTGTTAAGTTGAGACAATTGTACCATCCTGTTAAGTTAAGACAATTGTACCATCCTGCTAAGTTAAGAAAAGTGTACCATCCCGTTAAGATAAGACAAGTGTACCATCATGTTAAGTTAAGACAATTGTACCATCATGTTAAGTTAAGACAATTGTACCATCCTTATAAGTGAAGACAAGTGTACCATACTGTTAAGTGAAGACAATTGTACCATCCTGTTAACTTAAGACAATTGTACCTTCCTGTTAAGCTAAGACAATTGTACCATCCTGTTAAGTTAAGACAATTGTACCATCCTGTTAAGTTAAGACAATTGTACCATCCTGTTAAGCAAAGAAAATTGTACCATCCTGTTAACTTGAGACAATTGTACCATCATGTTAAGTTAAAACAATTGTACCATCTTGTTAAGTTAAAAAATTGTACCATCCTGTTAAGCTAAGATAATTGTACCATCCTGTTATGTTAAGACATTTGTACCATCCTGTTAAGTTAAGACAATTGTACCATCCTGTTAAGTTAAGACAATCGTACCATCCTGATAAGTTAAGACAAGTGTACCATCCGGTTAAGCTAAGACAATTTTACTATCCTGTTAAGTTAAGACAATTGAACCATCCTGTTGAATTAAGACAATTGTACCATCCTGTTAAGCTATGACAATTGTACCATCCTGTTAAGCTAAGACAATTGTACCATCCTGTTAAGCTAAGACAAGTGTACCATCCTGTTGAGTTAAGACAATTGTACCATCCTGTTAAGTTAAGACAATTGTACCATCCTGTTAAGTTAAGACAATTGTTCCATCTTGTTAAGTTAAAAAATTGTACCATCCTGTTAAGCTAAGAAAATTGTACCATCCTGTTATGTTAAGACATTTGTACCATCCTGTTAAGTTAAGACAATTGTACCATCCTGTTAAGTTAAGACAATCGTACCATCCTGATAAGTTAAGACAAGTGTACCATCCGGTTAAGCTAAGACAATTTTACTATCCTGTTAAGTTAAGGCAATTGTACCATCCTGTTAAGCTAAGACAATTGTACCATCCGGTTAAGTTAAGACAATTGTACCATCCTGTTAAGTTAAGACAATTGTACCATCTTGTTAAGTTAAGACAATTGTACCATCATGTTAAGTTAAGGCAATTGTACCATTCTGTTAAGCTAAGACAATTGTACCATCATGTTAAGTTAAGACAATTGTACCATTCTGTTAAGCTAAGACAATTGTACCATCATGTTAAGTTAAGGCAATTGTACCATCCTGTTAAGCTAAGACAATTGTACCATCCGGTTAAGCTAAGACAATTGTACTATCCTGTTAAGTTAAGACAATTGAACCATCCTGTTAAGGTAAGACAATTGCACCATCCTGTTAAGCTAAGACAATTGTACCATCCTGTTAAGTTAAGACAATTGTACCATCCTGTTAAGTTAAGACAATTGTACCATCTTGTTAAGTTAAGACAATTGTACCATCATGTTAAGCTAAGACAATTGTACCATCCTGTTAAGCAAAGATAATTGTACCATCCTGTTAAGTTAAGACAATTGTACCATTCTGTTAAGCTAAGACAATTGTACCATCCTGTTAACTTGAGACAATTGTACCATCCTGTGAAGTGAAGACAATTGTACCATCCTGTTAAGTTAAGACAATTGTACCATCCGGTTAAGCTAAGACAATTGTATCATCCTGTTAAGTTAAGACAATTGTACCATCCTGTTAAGTTAAGACAATTGTACCATCCTGTTAAGATAAGACAATTGTATCATCCTGTTAAGCTAAGACAATTGTACCATCCTGTTAAGTTAAGACAATTGTACCATCCTGTTAAGCTAAGACAATTGTACCATCCTGTTAAGATAAGACAATTGTACCATCCTGCTAAGCTAAAACAATTGTACCATCCTGTTAAGTTAATACATTTGTACCATCCTGTTAAGTTAAGACAATTGTACCATCATATTAAGTTATGACAATTGTACCATCCTGTTAAGTTAAGACAATTGTACCATCCTGTTAAGCTAAGACAATTGTACCATCCCGTTAAGTTAAGACAATTGTACCATCCTGCTAAGTTAAGACAATTGTACCATCCTATTAAGCTAAGAAAATTGTACCATCCTGTTAAATTAAGACAATTGTACCATCCTGTTAAGCTAAGACAATTGTACCATCCTGTTAGGCTAAGATAATTGTACCATCCTGTTAAATTAAGACAATTGTACCATCCTGTTAAGTTAAGACAATTGTTCCATCCTGTTAACTTGAGACAATTGTACTATCTTGTTAAGTTCAGACAATTGTACCATCATGTTAAGCTAAGACAATTGTACCATCCTGTTAAGCTAAGATAATTGTACCATCCTGTTAAGTTAAGACAATTGTACCATCCTGTTAAGTTAAGACAATTGTACTATCTTGTTAAGTTAAGACAATTGTACCATCATGTTAAGCTAAGACAATTGTACCATCCTGTTAAGCTAAGATAATTGTACCATCCTGTTAAGTTAAGACAATTGTACCATCCTGTTAAGCTAAGACAATTGTACCATCCTGTTAACTTGAGACAATTGTACCATCCTGTTAAGTGAAGACAATTGTACCATCCTGTTAAGTTAAGACAATTGTACCATCCTGTTAAGCTAAGACAATTGTATCATCCTGCTATGTTAAGACAATTGTACCATCCTGTTAAGTTAAGACAATTGTACCATCCTGTTAAGATAAGACAATTGTACCATCCTGGTAAGCTAAGACAATTGTACCATCCTGTTAAGTTAAGACAATTGTACCATCCTGTTAAGCTAACACAATTGTACCATCCTGTTAAGTTAAGACAATTGTACCATCCTGTTAAGCTAAGACAATTGTACCATCCTGTTAAGTTAAGACAATTATACCATCCTGTTAAGTTAAGACAATTGTACCATCCTGTTAAGTTAAGACAATTGTACCATCCTGTTAAGTAAAGAAAATTGTACCATCATGTTAAGTTAAGAAAATTGTACTATCCTGTTAAGTTAAGACAATTGTACCATCCTGATAAGTTAAGACAATTGTACCATCCTGTTAAGTTAAGACAATTATACCATCCTGTCAAGATAAGATAATTGTACCATCCTGTTAAGCTAAGACAATTGTACCATCTTGTTTAGTGAAGACAATTGTACCATCATGTTAAGCTAAGACAATTGTACCATCCTGTTAAGCTAAGACAATTGTACCATCCGGTTAAGCTAAGACAATTGTATTATCCTGTTAAGTTAAGACAATTGAACCATCCTGTTGAGTTAAGACAATTGTACCATCCTGTTAAGTTATGAGAGCTGTACCATCCTGTTAAGGTAAGACAATTGCACCATCCTGTTAAGCTAAGACAATTGTACCATCCTGTTAAGTTAAGACAATTGTACCATCCTGTTAAGTTAAGACAATTGTACTATCTTGTTAAGTTAAGACAATTGTACCATCATGTTAAGCTAAGACAATTGTACCATCCTGTTAAGCTAAGATAATTGTACCATCCTGTTAAGTTAAGACAATTGTACCATCCTGTTAAGTTAAGACAATTGTACTATCTTGGTAAGCTAAGACAATTGTACCATCATGTTAAGCTAAGACAATTGTACCATCCTGTTAAGCTAAGATAATTGTACCATCCTGTTAAGTTAAGACAATTGTACCATCCTGTTAAGCTAAGACAATTGTACCATCCTGTTAACTTGAGACAATTGTACCATCCTGTTAAGTGAAGACAATTGTACCATCCTGTTAAGTTAAGACAATTGTACCATCCTGTTAAGCTAAGACAATTGTATCATCCTGCTAAGTTAAGGCAATTGTACCATCCTGTTAAGTTAAGACAATTGTACCATCCTGTTAAGATAAGACATTGTACCATCCTGTTAAGCTAAGACAATTGTACCATCCTGTTAAGTTAAGACAATTGTACCATCCTGTTAAGCTATCACAATTGTACCATCCTGTTAAGTTAAGACAATTGTACCATCCTGCTAAGCTAAGACAATTGTACCATCCTGTTAAGTTAATACAATTGTACCATCCTGTTAAGTTAAGACAATTGTACCATCATATTAAGTTAAGACAATTGTACCATGCTGTTAGGCTAAGACAATTGTGCCATCCTGTTAAGCTAAGATAATTGTACCATCCTGTTAAATTAAGACAATTGTACCATCCTGTTAAGCTAAGACAATTGTCTTAACTTAACAGGATGGTACAATTGTCTTGGCTCAACAGGATGGTACAATTGTCTTAACTTAACCATCCTGTTAAGTTAAGACAATTGTACCATCATGTTAAGCTAAGACAATTGTACCATCCTTCTAAGTTAAGACAATTGTACCATCATATTAAGTTATGACAATTTTACCATCCTGTTAAGTTAAGACAATTGTACCATCCTGTTAAGCTAAGACAATTGTACCATCCTGTTAAGTTAAGACAATTGTACCATCCTGTTAAGTTAAGACAATTGTACCATCCTGTTAAGCTAAGATAATTGTACTATCCTGTTAAATTAAGACAATTGTACCATCCTGTTAAGCTAAGACAATTGTACCATCCTGTTAGGCTAAGATAATTGTACCATCCTGTTAAATTAAGACAATTGTAGCATCCTGTTAAGCTTAGACAATTGTTCCATCCTGTTAACTTGAGACAATTGCACCATCCTGTTAAGTTAAGACAATTGTACCATCCTGTTAAGCTAAGACAATTGTACCATCCTGTTAAGCTAAAACAATTGTATCATCCTGTTAAGCTAAGACAATTGTACCATCCTGTTAAGCTAAGACAATTGTACCATCCTGTTAAGTTAAGAAAATTGTACCATCCTGTTAAGCTAAGACAATTGTACCATCCTGTTAAGTTAAGACAATTGTACCATCCTGTTAAGCTAAGACAATTGTACCATCCTGTTAAGTTAAGACAATTATACCATCCTGTTAAGTTAAGACAATTGTACCATCCTGTTAAGTTAAGACAATTGTACCATCCTGTTAAGCAAAGAAAATTGTACCATCATGTTAAGTTAAGAAAATTGTACTATCCTGTTAAGTTAAGACAATTGTACCATCCTGATAAGTTAAGACAATTGTACCATCCTGTTAAGTTAAGACAATTATACCATCCTGTCAAGATAAGATAATTGTACCATCATGTTAAGCTAAGACAATTGTACCATCTTGTTTAGTGAAGACAATTGTACCATCATGTTAAGCTAAGACAATTGTACCATCCTGTTAAGCTAAGACAATTGTACCATCCGGTTAAGCTAAGACAATTGTACTATCCTGTTAAGTTAAGACAATTGTACTATCTTGTTAAGTTAAGACAATTGAACCATCCTGTTGAGTTAAGACAATTGTACCATCCTGTTAAGTTATGACAGCTGTACCATCCTGTTAAGGTAAGACAATTGCACCATCCTGTTAAGCTAAGACAATTGTACCATCCTGTTAAGTTAAGACAATTGTACCATCCTGTTAAGTTAAGACAATTGTACTATCTTGTTAAGTTCAGACAATTGTACCATCATGTTAAGCTAAGACAATTGTACCATCCTGTTAAGCTAAGATAATTGTACCATCCTGTTAAGTTAAGACAATTGTACCATCCTGTTAAGTTAAGACAATTGTACTATCTTGTTAAGTTAAGACAATTGTACCATCATGTTAAGCTAAGACAATTGTACCATCCTGTTAAGCTAAGATAATTGTACCATCCTGTTAAGTGAAGACAATTGTACCATCCTGTTAAGTTAAGACAATTGTACCATCCTGTTAAGATAAGACAATTGTACCATCCTGTTAAGCTAAGACAATTGTACCATCCTGTTAAGTTAAGACAATTGTACCATCCTGTTAAGCTAACACAATTGTACCATCCTGTTAAGTTAAGACAATTGTACCATCCTGTTAAGCTAAGACAATTGTACCATCCTGTTAAGTTAAGACAATTATACCATCCTGTTAAGTTAAGACAATTGTACCATCCTGTTAAGTTAAGACAATTGTACCATCCTGTTAAGCAAAGAAAATTGTACCATCATGTTAAGTTAATAAAATTGTACTATCCTGTTAAGTTAAGACAATTGTACCATCCTGATAAGTTAAGACAATTGTACCATCCTGTTAAGTTAAGACAATTATACCATCCTGTCAAGATAAGATAATTGTACCATCCTGTTAAGCTAAGACAATTGTACCATCTTGTTTAGTGAAGACAATTGTACCATCATTTTAAGTTAAGACAATTGTACCATCCTGTTAAGCTAAGACAATTGTACCATCCGATTAAGCTAAGACAATTGTACTATCCTGTTAAGTTAAGACAATTGAACCATCCTGTTGAGTTAAGACAATTGTACCATCCTGTTAAGTTATGAGAGCTGTACCATCCTGTTAAGGTAAGACAATTGCACCATCCTGTTAAGTTAAGACAATTGTACCATCCTGTTAAGTTAAGACAATTGTACTATCTTGTTAAGTTAAGACAATTGTACCATCATGTTAAGCTAAGACAATTGTACCATCCTGTTAAGCTAAGATAATTGTACCATCCTGTTAAGTTAAGACAATTGTACCATCCTGTTAAGTTAAGACAATTGTACTATCTTGGTAAGTTAAGACAATTGTACCATCATGTTAAGCTAAGACAATTGTACCATCCTGTTAAGCTAAGATAATTGTACCATCCTGTTAAGTTAAGACAATTGTACCATCCTGTTAAGCTAAGACAATTGTACCATCCTGTTAACTTGAGACAATTGTACCATCCTGTTAAGTGAAGACAATTGTACCATCCTGTTAAGTTAAGACAATTGTACCATCCTGTTAAGCTAAGACAATTGTATCATCCTGCTAAGTTAAGGCAATTGTACCATCCTGTTAAGTTAAGACAATTGTACCATCCTGTTAAGATAAGACATTGTACCATCCTGTTAAGCTAAGACAATTGTACCATCCTGTTAAGTTAAGACAATTGTACCATCCTGTTAAGCTAACACAATTGTACCATCCTGTTAAGTTAAGACAATTGTACCATCCTGCTAAGCTAAGACAATTGTACCATCCTGTTAAGTTAATACAATTGTACCATCCTGTTAAGTTAAGACAATTGTACCATCATATTAAGTTAAGACAATTGTACCATCTTGTTAAGTTAAGACAATTGTACCATGCTGTTAAGCTAAGACAATTGTACCATCCTGTTAAGCTAAGATAATTGTACCATCCTGTTAAATTAAGACAATTGTACCATCCTGTTAAGCTAAGACAATTGTCTTAACTTAACAGGATGGTACAATTGTCTTAGCTTAACAGGATGGTACAATTGTCTTAACTTAACCATCCTGTTAAGTTAAGACAATTGTACCATCATGTTAAGCTAAGTCAATTGTACCATCCTGCTAAGTTAAGACAATTGTACCATCATATTAAGTTATGACAATTTTACCATCCTGTTAAGTTAAGACAATTGTACCATCCTGTTAAGCTAAGACAATTGTACCATCCTGTTAAGTTAAGACAATTGTACCATCCTGTTAAGTTAAGACAATTGTACCATCCTGTTAAGCTAAGATAATTGTACCATCCTGTTAAATTAAGACAATTGTACCATCCTGTTAAGCTAAGACAATTGTACCATCCTGTTAGGCTAAGATAATTGTACCATCCTGTTAAATTAAGACAATTGTAGCATCCTGTTAAGCTAAGACAATTGTTCCATCCTGTTAACTTGAGACAATTGCACCATCCTGTTAAGTTGAGACAGTTGTACCATCCTGTTAAGCTAAGACAATTGTACCATCCTGTTAAGCTAAAACAATTGTATCATCCTGTTAAGCTAAGACAATTGTACCATCCTGTTAAGCTAAGACAATTGTACCATCCTGTTAAGTTAAGAAAATTGTACCTTCCTGTTAAGCTAAGACAATTGTACCATCCTGTTAAGTTAAGACAATTGTACCATCCTGTTAAGCTAAGACAATTGTACCATCCTGTTAAGTTAAGACAATTATACCATCCTGTTAAGTTAAGACAATTGTACCATCCTGTTAAGCAAAGACAATTGTACCATCATGTTAAGTTAAGAAAATTGTACTATCCTGTTAAGTTAAGACAATTGTACCATCCTGATAAGTTAAGACAATTGTACCATCCTGTTAAGTTAAGACAATTATACCATCCTGTCAAGATAATATAATTGTACCATCCTGTTAAGCTAAGACAATTGTACCATCTTGTTTAGTGAAGACAATTGTACCATCATGTTAAGCTAAGACAATTGTACCATCCTGTTAAGCTAAGACAATTGTACCATCCGGTTAAGCTAAGACAATTGTACTTTCCTGTTAAGTTAAGACAATTGAACCATCCTGTTGAGTTAAGACAATTGTACCATCCTGTTAAGTTATGACAATTGTACCATCCTGTTAAGGTAGGACAATTGCACCATCCTGTTAAGCTAAGACAATTGTACCATCCTGTTAAGTTAAGACAATTGTACCATCCTGTTAAGTTAAGACAATTGTACTATCTTGTTAAGTTAAGACAATTGTACCATCATGTTAAGCTAAGACAATTGTACCATCCTGTTAAGCTAAGATAATTGCACCATCCTGTTAAGTTAAGACAATTGTACCATCCTGTTAAGCTAAGACAATTGTACCATCCTGTTAACTTGAGACAATTGTACCATCCTGTTAAGTGAAGACCATTGTACGATCCTGTTAAGTTAAGACAATTGTACCATCCTGTTAAGCTAAGACAATTGTATCATCCTGCTAAGTTAAGACAATTGTACCATCCTGTTAAGTTAAGACAATTGTACCATCCTGTTAATATAAGACAATTGTACCATCCTGTTAAATTAAGACAATTGTAGCATCCTGTTAAGCTAAGACAATTGTTCCATCCTTTTAACTTGAGACAATTGTACCATCCTGTTAAGTTAAGACAATTGTACCATCATGTTCAGCTAAGACAATTGTACCATCCTGTTAAGCTAAAACAATTGTATCATCCTGTTAAGCTAAGACAATTGTACCATCCTGTTAAGTTAAGACAATTGTACCATCCTGTTAAGATAAGAAAATTGTACCATCCTGTTAAGTTAAGACAATTGTACCATCCTGTTAAGTTAAGACAATTATACCATCCTGTTAGGTTAAGACAATTGTACCATCCTGTTAAGTTACGACAATTGTACCATCCTGTTAAGCAAAGACAATTGTACCATCATGTTAAGTTAAGAAAATTGTACTATCCTGTTAAGTTAAGACAATTGTACCATCCTGATAAGTTAAGACAATTGTACCATCCTGTTAAGCTAAGATAATTGTACCATCCTGTTAAGTTAAGACAATTGTACCATCCTGTTAAGTTAAGACAATTGTACTATCTTGGTAAGTTAAGACAATTGTACCATCATGTTAAGCTAAGACAATTGTACCATCCTGTTAAGCTAAGATAATTGTACCATCCTGTTAAGTTAAGACAATTGTACCATCCTGTTAAGCTAAGACAATTGTACCATCCTGTTAACTTGAGACAATTGTACCATCCTGTTAAGTGAAGACAATTGTACCATCCTGTTAAGTTAAGACAATTGTACCATCCTGTTAAGCTAAGACAATTGTATCATCCTGCTAAGTTAAGGCAATTGTACCATCCTGTTAAGTTAAGACAATTGTACCATCCTGTTAAGATAAGACATTGTACCATCCTGTTAAGCTAAGACAATTGTACCATCCTGTTAAGTTAAGACAATTGTACCATCCTGTTAAGCTAACACAATTGTACCATCCTGTTAAGTTAAGACAATTGTACCATCCTGCTAAGCTAAGACAATTGTACCATCCTGTTAAGTTAATACAATTGTACCATCCTGTTAAGTTAAGACAATTGTACCATCATATTAAGTTAAGACAATTGTACCATCTTGTTAAGTTAAGACAATTGTACCATGCTGTTAAGCTAAGACAATTGTACCATCCTGTTAAGCTAAGATAATTGTACCATCCTGTTAAATTAAGACAATTGTACCATCCTGTTAAGCTAAGACAATTGTCTTAACTTAACAGGATGGTACAATTGTCTTAGCTTAACAGGATGGTACAATTGTCTTAACTTAACCATCCTGTTAAGTTAAGACAATTGTACCATCATGTTAAGCTAAGTCAATTGTACCATCCTGCTAAGTTAAGACAATTGTACCATCATATTAAGTTATGACAATTTTACCATCCTGTTAAGTTAAGACAATTGTACCATCCTGTTAAGCTAAGACAATTGTACCATCCTGTTAAGTTAAGACAATTGTACCATCCTGTTAAGTTAAGACAATTGTACCATCCTGTTAAGCTAAGATAAATGTACCATCCTGTTAAATTAAGACAATTGTACCATCCTGTTAAGCTAAGACAATTGTACCATCCTGTTAGGCTAAGATAATTGTACCATCCTGTTAAATTAAGACAATTGTAGCATCCTGTTAAGCTAAGACAATTGTTCCATCCTGTTAACTTGAGACAATTGCACCATCCTGTTAAGTTGAGACAATTGTACCATCCTGTTAAGCTAAGACAATTGTACCATCCTGTTAAGCTAAAACAATTGTATCATCCTGTTAAGTTAAGACAATTGTACCATCCTGTTAAGCTAAGACAATTGTACCATCCTGTTAAGTTAAGAAAATTGTACCTTCCTGTTAAGCTAAGACAATTGTACCATCCTGTTAAGTTAAGACAATTGTACCATCCTGTTAAGCTAAGACAATTGTACCATCATGTTAAGTTAAGACAATTATACCATCCTGTTAAGTTAAGACAATTGTACCATCCTGTTAAGTTAAGACAATTGTACCATCCTGTTAAGCAAAGATAATTGTACCATCATGTTAAGTTAAGAAAATTGTACTATCCTGTTAAGTTAAGACAATTGTACCATCCTGATAAGTTAAGACAATTGTACCATCCTGTTAAGTTAAGACAATTATACCATCCTGTCAAGATAATATAATTGTACCATCCTGTTAAGCTAAGACAATTGTACCATCTTGTTTAGTGAAGACAATTGTACCATCATGTTAAGCTAAGACAATTGTACCATCATGTTAAGCTAAGACAATTGTACCATCCGGTTAAGCTAAGACAATTGTACTTTCCTGTTAAGTTAAGACAATTGAACCATCCTGTTGAGTTAAGACAATTGTACCATCCTGTTAAGTTATGACAATTGTACCATCCTGTTAAGGTAGGACAATTGCACCATCCTGTTAAGCTAAGACAATTGTACCATCCTGCTAAGCTAAGACAATTGTACCATCCTGTTAAGTTAATACAATTGTACCATCCTGTTAAGTTAAGACAATTGTACCATCATATTAAGTTATGACAATTGTACCATCCTGTTAAGTTAAGAAAATTGTACCATCCTGTTAAGCTATGACAATTGTACCATCCTGTTAAGTTAAGACAATGGTACCATCCTGTTAAGTTAAGACAATTGTACCATCCTGTTAAGCTAAGATAATTGTACCATCCTGTTAAATTAAGACAATTGTACCATCCTGTTAAGCTAAGACAATTGTACCATCCTGTTAGGCTAAGATAATTGTACCATCCTGTTAAATTAAGACAATTGTAGCATCCTGTTAAGCTAAGACAATTGTTCCATCCTGTTAACTTGAGACAATTGTACCATCCTGTTAAGTTGAGACAATTGTACCATCCTGTTAAGTTAAGACAATTGTACCATCATGTTCAGCTAAGACAATTGTACCATCCTGTTAAGCTAAAACAATTGTATCATCCTGTTAAGCTAAGACAATTGTACCATCCTGTTAAGTTAAGACAATTGTACCATCCTGTTAAGATAAGAAAATTGTACCATCCTGTTAAGCTAAGACAATTGTACCATCCTGTTAAGTTAAGACAATTGTACCATCCTGTTAAGTTAAGACAATTATACCATCCTGTTAAGTTAAGACAATTGTACCATCCTGTTAAGTTACGACAATTGTACCATCCTGTTAAGCAAAGACAATTGTACCATCATGTTAAGTTAAGAAAATTGTACTATCCTGTTAAGTTAAGACAATTGTACCATCCTGATAAGTTAAGACAATTGTACCATCCTCTCAAGATAAGATAATTGTACCATCCTGTTAAGCTAAGACAATTGTACAATCTTGTTAAGTAAAGACAATTGTACCATCATGTTAAGCTAAGACAATTGTACCATCCTGTTAAGTTAAGACAATTGTACCATCCTGATAAGTTAAGACAATTGTACCATCCTGTTAAGTTAAGACAATTATACCATCCTGTTAAGCTAAGACAATTGTACCATCCTGTTAAGTTAAGACAATTATACCATCCTGTTAAGTTAAGACAATTGTACCATCCTGTTAAGTTAAGACAATTGTACCATCCTGTTAAACAAAGACAATTGTACCATCATGTTAAGTTAAGAAAATTGTACTATCCTGTTAAGTTAAGAAAATTGTACCATCCTGATAAGTTAAGACAATTGTACCATCCTGTTAAGTTAAGACAATTATACCATCCTGTCAAGATAAGATAATTGTACCATCCTGTTAAGCTAAGACAATTGTAACATCTTGTTAAGTGAAGACAATTGTACCATCCTGTTAAGCTAAGACAATTGTACCATCCTGTTAACTTGAGACAATTGTACCATCCTGTTAAGTGAAGACAATTGTACCATCCTGTTAAGTTAAGACAATTGTACCATCCTGTTAAGCTAAGACAATTGTATCATCCTGCTAAGTTAAGGCAATTGTACCATCCTGTTAAGTTAAGACAATTGTACCATCCTGTTAAGATAAGACATTGTACCATCCTGTTAAGCTAAGACAATTGTACCATCCTGTTAAGTTAAGACAATTGTACCATCCTGTTAAGCTAACACAATTGTACCATCCTGTTAAGCTAAGACAATTGTACCATCCTGCTAAGCTAAGACAATTGTACCATCCTGTTAAGTTAATACAATTGTACCATCCTGTTAAGTTAAGACAATTGTACCATCATATTAAGTTAAGACAATTGTACCATCTTGTTAAGTTAAGACAATTGTACCATGCTGTTAAGCTAAGACAATTGTACCATCCTGTTAAGCTAAGATAATTGTACCATCCTGTTAAATTAAGACAATTGTACCATCCTGTTAAGCTAAGACAATTGTCTTAACTTAACAGGATGGTACAATTGTCTTAGCTTAACAGGATGGTACAATTGTCTTAACTTAACCATCCTGTTAAGTTAAGACAATTGTACCATCATGTTAAGCTAAGACAATTGTACCATCCTGCTAAGTTAAGACAATTGTACCATCATATTAAGTTATGACAATTTTACCATCCTGTTAAGTTAAGACAATTGTACCATCCTGTTAAGCTAAGACAATTGTACCATCCTGTTAAGTTAAGACAATTGTACCATCCTGTTAAGTTAAGACAATTGTACCATCTTGTTAAGCTAAGATAATTGTACCATCCTGTTAAATTAAGACAATTGTACCATCCTGTTAAGCTAAGACAATTGTACCATCCTGTTAGGCTAAGATAATTGTACCATCCTGTTAAATTAAGACAATTGTAGCATCCTGTTAAGCTAAGACAATTGTTCCATCCTGTTAACTTGAGACAATTGTACCATCCTGTTAAGTTGAGACAATTGTACCATCCTGTTAAGTTAAGACAATTGTACCATCATGTTCAGCTAAGACAATTGTACCATCCTGTTAAGCTAAAACAATTGTATCATCCTGTTAAGCTAAGACAATTGTACCATCCTGTTAAGTTAAGACAATTGTACCATCCTGTTAAGATAAGAAATTGTACCATCCTGTTAAGCTAAGACAATTGTACCATCCTGTTAAGTTAAGACAATTGTACCATCCTGTTAAGTTAAGACAATTATACCATCCTGTTAAGTTAAGACAATTGTACCATCCTGTTAAGTTACGACAATTGTACCATCCTGTTAAGCAAAGACAATTGTACCATCATGTTAAGTTAAGAAAATTGTACTATCCTGTTAAGTTAAGACAATTGTACCATCCTCTCAAGATAAGATAATTGTACCATCCTGTTAAGCTAAGACAATTGTACAATCTTGTTAAGTAAAGACAATTGTACCATCATGTTAAGCTAAGACAATTGTACCATCCTGTTAAGTTAAGACAATTGTACCATCCTGATAAGTTAAGACAATTGTACCATCCTGTTAAGTTAAGACAATTATACCATCCTGTTAAGCTAAGACAATTGTACCATCCTGTTAAGTTAAGACAATTATACCATCCTGTTAAGTTAAGACAATTGTACCATCCTGTTAAGTTAAGACAATTGTACCATCCTGTTAAACAAAGACAATTGTACCATCATGTTAAGTTAAGAAAATTGTACTATCCTGTTAAGTTAAGAAAATTGTACCATCCTGATAAGTTAAGACAATTGTACCATCCTGTTAAGTTAAGACAATTATACCATCCTGTCAAGATAAGATAATTGTACCATCCTGTTAAGCTAAGACAATTGTAACATCTTGTTAAGTGAAGACAATTGTACCATCCTGTTAAGCTAAGACAATTGTACCATCCTGTTAACTTGAGACAATTGTACCATCCTGTTAAGTGAAGACAATTGTACCATCCTGTTAAGTTAAGACAATTGTACCATCCTGTTAAGCTAAGACAATTGTATCATCCTGCTAAGTTAAGGCAATTGTACCATCCTGTTAAGTTAAGACAATTGTACCATCCTGTTAAGATAAGACATTGTACCATCCTGTTAAGCTAAGACAATTGTACCATCCTGTTAAGTTAAGACAATTGTACCATCCTGTTAAGCTAACACAATTGTACCATCCTGTTAAGCTAAGACAATTGTACCATCCTGCTAAGCTAAGACAATTGTACCATCCTGTTAAGTTAATACAATTGTACCATCCTGTTAAGTTAAGACAATTGTACCATCATATTAAGTTAAGACAATTGTACCATCTTGTTAAGTTAAGACAATTGTACCATGCTGTTAAGCTAAGACAATTGTACCATCCTGTTAAGCTAAGATAATTGTACCATCCTGTTAAATTAAGACAATTGTACCATCCTGTTAAGCTAAGACAATTGTCTTAGCTTAACAGGATGGTACAATTGTCTTAACTTAACCATCCTGTTAAGTTAAGACAATTGTACCATCATGTTAAGCTAAGACAATTGTACCATCCTGCTAAGTTAAGACAATTGTACCATCATATTAAGTTATGACAATTTTACCATCCTTTTAAGTTAAGACAATTGTACCATCCTGTTAAGCTAAGACAATTGTACCATCCTGTTAAGTTAAGACAATTGTACCATCCTGTTAAGTTAAGACAATTGTACCATCTTGTTAAGCTAAGATAATTGTACCATCCTGTTAAATTAAGACAATTGTACCATCCTGTTAAGCTAAGACAATTGTACCATCCTGTTAGGCTAAGATAATTGTACCATCCTGTTAAATTAAGACAATTGTAGCATCCTGTTAAGCTAAGACAATTGTTCCATCCTGTTAACTTGAGACAATTGCACCATCCTGTTAAGTTGAGACAATTGTACCATCCTGTTAAGCTAAGAAAATTGTACCATCCTGTTAAGCTAAAACAATTGTATCATCCTGTTAAGCTAAGACAATTGTACCATCCTGTTAAGCTAAGACAATTGTACCATCCTGTTAAGTTAAGAAAATTGTACCATCCTGTTAAGCTAAGACAATTGTACCATCCTGTTAAGTTAAGACAATTGTACCATCCTGTTAAGCTAAGACAATTGTACCATCCTGTTAAGTTAAGACAATTATACCATCCTGTTAAGTTAAGACAATTGTACCATCCTGTTAAGTTAAGACAATTGTACCATCCTGTTAAGCAAAGACAATTGTACCATCATGTTAAGTTAAGAAAATTGTACTATCCTGTTAAGTTAAGACAATTGTACCATCCTGATAAGTTAAGACAATTGTACCATCCTGTTAAGTTAAGACAATTATACCATCCTGTCAAGATAATATAATTGTACCATCCTGTTAAGCTAAGACAATTGTACCATCTTGTTTAGTGAAGACAATTGTACCATCATGTTAAGCTAAGACAATTGTACCATCCTGTTAAGCTAAGACAATTGTACCATCCGGTTAAGCTAAGACAATTGTACTTTCCTGTTAAGTTAAGACAATTGAACCATCCTGTTGAGTTAAGACAATTGTACCATCCTGTTAAGTTATGACAATTGTACCATCCTGTTAAGGTAGGACAATTGCACCATCCTGTTAAGCTAAGACAATTGTACCATCCTGTTAAGTTAAGACAATTGTACCATCCTGTTAAGTTAAGACAATTGTACTATCTTGTTAAGTTAAGACAATTGTACCATCATGTTAAGCTAAGACAATTGTACCATCCTGTTAAGCTAAGATAATTGCACCATCCTGTTAAGTTAAGACAATTGTACCATCCTGTTAAGTTAAGACAATTGTACCATCCTGTTAAGTTAAGACAATTGTACTATCTTGTTAAGTTCAGACAATTGTACCATCATGTTAAGCTAAGACAATTGTACCATCCTGTTAAGCTAAGATAATTGTACCATCCTGTTAAGTTAAGACAATTGTACCATCCTGTTAAGTTAAGACAATTGTACTATCTTGTTAAGTTAAGACAATTGTACCATCATGTTAAGCTAAGACAATTGTACCATCCTGTTAAGCTAAGATAATTGTACCATCCTGTTAAGTGAAGACAATTGTACCATCCTGTTAAGTTAAGACAATTGTACCATCCTGTTAAGCTAAGACAATTGTATCATCCTGCTAAGTTAAGACAATTGTACCATCCTGTTAAGTTAAGACAATTGTACCATCCTGTTAAGATAAGACAATTGTACCATCCTGTTAAGCTTAGACAATTGTACCATCCTGTTAAGTTAAGACAATTGTACCATCCTGTTAAGCTAACACAATTGTACCATCCTGTTAAGTTAAGACAATTGTACCATCCTGTTAAGCTAAGACAATTGTACCATCCTGTTAAGTTAAGACAATTATACCATCCTGTTAAGTTAAGACAATTGTACCATCCTGTTAAGTTAAGACAATTGTACCATCCTGTTAAGCAAAGAAAATTGTACCATCATGTTAAGTTAATAAAATTGTACTATCCTGTTAAGTTAAGACAATTGTACCATCCTGATAAGTTAAGACAATTGTACCATCCTGTTAAGTTAAGACAATTATACCATCCTGTCAAGATAAGATAATTGTACCATCCTGTTAAGCTAAGACAATTGTATCATCCTGCTAAGTTAAGGCAATTGTACCATCCTGTTAAGTTAAGACAATTGTACCATCCTGTTAAGATAAGACATTGTACCATCCTGTTAAGCTAAGACAATTGTACCATCCTGTTAAGTTAAGACAATTGTACCATCCTGTTAAGCTAACACAATTGTACCATCCTGTTAAGCTAAGACAATTGTACCATCCTGCTAAGCTAAGACAATTGTACCATCCTGTTAAGTTAATACAATTGTACCATCCTGTTAAGTTAAGACAATTGTACCATCATATTAAGTTAAGACAATTGTACCATCTTGTTAAGTTAAGACAATTGTACCATGCTGTTAAGCTAAGACAATTGTACCATCCTGTTAAGCTAAGATAATTGTACCATCCTGTTAAATTAAGACAATTGTACCATCCTGTTAAGCTAAGACAATTGTCTTAACTTAACAGGATGGTACAATTGTCTTAGCTTAACAGGATGGTACAATTGTCTTAACTTAACCATCCTGTTAAGTTAAGACAATTGTACCATCATGTTAAGCTAAGACAATTGTACCATCCTGCTAAGTTAAGACAATTGTACCATCATATTAAGTTATGACAATTTTACCATCCTGTTAAGTTAAGACAATTGTACCATCCTGTTAAGCTAAGACAATTGTACCATCCTGTTAAGTTAAGACAATTGTACCATCCTGTTAAGTTAAGACAATTGTACCATCTTGTTAAGCTAAGATAATTGTACCATCCTGTTAAATTAAGACAATTGTACCATCCTGTTAAGCTAAGACAATTGTACCATCCTGTTAGGCTAAGATAATTGTACCATCCTGTTAAATTAAGACAATTGTAGCATCCTGTTAAGCTAAGACAATTGTTCCATCCTGTTAACTTGAGACAATTGTACCATCCTGTTAAGTTGAGACAATTGTACCATCCTGTTAAGTTAAGACAATTGTACCATCATGTTCAGCTAAGACAATTGTACCATCCTGTTAAGCTAAAACAATTGTATCATCCTGTTAAGCTAAGACAATTGTACCATCCTGTTAAGTTAAGACAATTGTACCATCCTGTTAAGATAAGAAATTGTACCATCCTGTTAAGCTAAGACAATTGTACCATCCTGTTAAGTTAAGACAATTGTACCATCCTGTTAAGTTAAGACAATTATACCATCCTGTTAAGTTAAGACAATTGTACCATCCTGTTAAGTTACGACAATTGTACCATCCTGTTAAGCAAAGACAATTGTACCATCATGTTAAGTTAAGAAAATTGTACTATCCTGTTAAGTTAAGACAATTGTACCATCCTGATAAGTTAAGACAATTGTACCATCCTCTCAAGATAAGATAATTGTACCATCCTGTTAAGCTAAGACAATTGTACAATCTTGTTAAGTAAAGACAATTGTACCATCATGTTAAGCTAAGACAATTGTACCATCCTGTTAAGTTAAGACAATTGTACCATCCTGATAAGTTAAGACAATTGTACCATCCTGTTAAGTTAAGACAATTATACCATCCTGTTAAGCTAAGACAATTGTACCATCCTGTTAAGTTAAGACAATTATACCATCCTGTTAAGTTAAGACAATTGTACCATCCTGTTAAGTTAAGACAATTGTACCATCCTGTTAAACAAAGACAATTGTACCATCATGTTAAGTTAAGAAAATTGTACTATCCTGTTAAGTTAAGAAAATTGTACCATCCTGATAAGTTAAGACAATTGTACCATCCTGTTAAGTTAAGACAATTATACCATCCTGTCAAGATAAGATAATTGTACCATCCTGTTAAGCTAAGACAATTGTAACATCTTGTTAAGTGAAGACAATTGTACCATCCTGTTAAGCTAAGACAATTGTACCATCCTGTTAACTTGAGACAATTGTACCATCCTGTTAAGTGAAGACAATTGTACCATCCTGTTAAGTTAAGACAATTGTACCATCCTGTTAAGCTAAGACAATTGTATCATCCTGCTAAGTTAAGGCAATTGTACCATCCTGTTAAGTTAAGACAATTGTACCATCCTGTTAAGATAAGACATTGTACCATCCTGTTAAGCTAAGACAATTGTACCATCCTGTTAAGTTAAGACAATTGTACCATCCTGTTAAGCTAACACAATTGTACCATCCTGTTAAGCTAAGACAATTGTACCATCCTGCTAAGCTAAGACAATTGTACCATCCTGTTAAGTTAATACAATTGTACCATCCTGTTAAGTTAAGACAATTGTACCATCATATTAAGTTAAGACAATTGTACCATCTTGTTAAGTTAAGACAATTGTACCATGCTGTTAAGCTAAGACAATTGTACCATCCTGTTAAGCTAAGATAATTGTACCATCCTGTTAAATTAAGACAATTGTACCATCCTGTTAAGCTAAGACAATTGTCTTAACTTAACAGGATGGTACAATTGTCTTAGCTTAACAGGATGGTACAATTGTCTTAACTTAACCATCCTGTTAAGTTAAGACAATTGTACCATCATGTTAAGCTAAGACAATTGTACCATCCTGCTAAGTTAAGACAATTGTACCATCATATTAAGTTATGACAATTTTACCATCCTGTTAAGTTAAGACAATTGTACCATCCTGTTAAGCTAAGACAATTGTACCATCCTGTTAAGTTAAGACAATTGTACCATCCTGTTAAGTTAAGACAATTGTACCATCTTGTTAAGCTAAGATAATTGTACCATCCTGTTAAATTAAGACAATTGTACCATCCTGTTAAGCTAAGACAATTGTACCATCCTGTTAGGCTAAGATAATTGTACCATCCTGTTAAATTAAGACAATTGTAGCATCCTGTTAAGCTAAGACAATTGTTCCATCCTGTTAACTTGAGACAATTGCACCATCCTGTTAAGTTGAGACAATTGTACCATCCTGTTAAGCTAAGAAAATTGTACCATCCTGTTAAGCTAAAACAATTGTATCATCCTGTTAAGCTAAGACAATTGTACCATCCTGTTAAGCTAAGACAATTGTACCATCCTGTTAAGTTAAGAAAATTGTACCATCCTGTTAAGCTAAGACAATTGTACCATCCTGTTAAGTTAAGACAATTGTACCATCCTGTTAAGCTAAGACAATTGTACCATCCTGTTAAGTTAAGACAATTATACCATCCTGTTAAGTTAAGACAATTGTACCATCCTGTTAAGTTAAGACAATTGTACCATCCTGTTAAGCAAAGACAATTGTACCATCATGTTAAGTTAAGAAAATTGTACTATCCTGTTAAGTTAAGACAATTGTACCATCCTGATAAGTTAAGACAATTGTACCATCCTGTTAAGTTAAGACAATTATACCATCCTGTCAAGATAATATAATTGTACCATCCTGTTAAGCTAAGACAATTGTACCATCTTGTTTAGTGAAGACAATTGTACCATCATGTTAAGCTAAGACAATTGTACCATCCTGTTAAGCTAAGACAATTGTACCATCCGGTTAAGCTAAGACAATTGTACTTTCCTGTTAAGTTAAGACAATTGAACCATCCTGTTGAGTTAAGACAATTGTACCATCCTGTTAAGTTATGACAATTGTACCATCCTGTTAAGGTAGGACAATTGCACCATCCTGTTAAGCTAAGACAATTGTACCATCCTGTTAAGTTAAGACAATTGTACCATCCTGTTAAGTTAAGACAATTGTACTATCTTGTTAAGTTAAGACAATTGTACCATCATGTTAAGCTAAGACAATTGTACCATCCTGTTAAGCTAAGATAATTGCACCATCCTGTTAAGTTAAGACAATTGTACCATCCTGTTAAGTTAAGACAATTGTACCATCCTGTTAAGTTAAGACAATTGTACTATCTTGTTAAGTTCAGACAATTGTACCATCATGTTAAGCTAAGACAATTGTACCATCCTGTTAAGCTAAGATAATTGTACCATCCTGTTAAGTTAAGACAATTGTACCATCCTGTTAAGTTAAGACAATTGTACTATCTTGTTAAGTTAAGACAATTGTACCATCATGTTAAGCTAAGACAATTGTACCATCCTGTTAAGCTAAGATAATTGTACCATCCTGTTAAGTGAAGACAATTGTACCATCCTGTTAAGTTAAGACAATTGTACCATCCTGTTAAGCTAAGACAATTGTATCATCCTGCTAAGTTAAGACAATTGTACCATCCTGTTAAGTTAAGACAATTGTACCATCCTGTTAAGATAAGACAATTGTACCATCCTGTTAAGCTTAGACAATTGTACCATCCTGTTAAGTTAAGACAATTGTACCATCCTGTTAAGCTAACACAATTGTACCATCCTGTTAAGTTAAGACAATTGTACCATCCTGTTAAGCTAAGACAATTGTACCATCCTGTTAAGTTAAGACAATTATACCATCCTGTTAAGTTAAGACAATTGTACCATCCTGTTAAGTTAAGACAATTGTACCATCCTGTTAAGCAAAGAAAATTGTACCATCATGTTAAGTTAATAAAATTGTACTATCCTGTTAAGTTAAGACAATTGTACCATCCTGATAAGTTAAGACAATTGTACCATCCTGTTAAGTTAAGACAATTATACCATCCTGTCAAGATAAGATAATTGTACCATCCTGTTAAGCTAAGACAATTGTACCATCTTGTTTAGTGAAGACAATTGTACCATCATTTTAAGTTAAGACAATTGTACCATCCTGTTAAGCTAAGACAATTGTACCATCCGATTAAGCTAAGACAATTGTACTATCCTGTTAAGTTAAGACAATTGAACCATCCTGTTGAGTTAAGACAATTGTACCATCCTGTTAAGTTATGAGAGCTGTACCATCCTGTTAAGGTAAGACAATTGCACCATCCTGTTAAGCTAAGACAATTGTACCATCCTGTTAAGTTAAGACAATTGTACCATCCTGTTAAGTTAAGACAATTGTACTATCTTGTTAAGTTAAGACAATTGTACCATCATGTTAAGCTAAGACAATTGTACCATCCTGTTAAGCTAAGATAATTGTACCATCCTGTTAAGTTAAGACAATTGTACCATCCTGTTAAGTTAAGACAATTGTACTATCTTGGTAAGTTAAGACAATTGTACCATCATATTAAGCTAAGACAATTGTACCATCCTGTTAAGCTAAGATAATTGTACCATCCTGTTAAGTTAAGACAATTGTACCATCCTGTTAAGCTAAGACAATTGTACCATCCTGTTAACTTGAGACAATTGTACCATCCTGTTAAGTGAAGACAATTGTACCATCCTGTTAAGTTAAGACAATTGTACCATCCTGTTAAGCTAAGACAATTGTATCATCCTGCTAAGTTAAGGCAATTGTACCATCCTGTTAAGTTAAGACAATTGTACCATCCTGTTAAGATAAGACATTGTACCATCCTGTTAAGCTAAGACAATTGTACCATCCTGTTAACTTAAGACAATTGTACCATCCTGTTAAGCTAACACAATTGTACCATCCTGTTAAGTTAAGACAATTGTACCATCCTGCTAAGCTAAGACAATTGTACCATCCTGTTAAGTTAATACAATTGTACCATCCTGTTAAGTTAAGACAATTGTACCATCATATTAAGTTAAGACAATTGTACCATCTTGTTAAGTTAAGACAATTGTACCATGCTGTTAAGCTAAGATAATTGTACCATCCTGTTAAATTAAGACAATTGTACCATCCTGTTAAGCTAAGACAATTGTCTTAACTTAACAGGATGGTACAATTGTCTTAGCTTAACAGGATGGTACAATTGTCTTAACTTAACCATCCTGTTAAGTTAAGACAATTGTACCATCATGTTAAGCTAAGTCAATTGTACCATCCTGCTAAGTTAAGACAATTGTACCATCATATTAAGTTATGACAATTTTACCATCCTGTTAAGTTAAGACAATTGTACCATCCTGTTAAGCTAAGACAATTGTACCATCCTGTTAAGTTAAGACAATTGTACCATCCTGTTAAGTTAAGACAATTGTACCATCCTGTTAAGCTAAGATAATTGTACCATCCTGTTAAATTAAGACAATTGTACCATCCTGTTAAGCTAAGACAATTGTACCATCCTGTTAGGCTAAGATAATTGTACCATCCTGTTAAATTAAGACAATTGTAGCATCCTGTTAAGCTAAGACAATTGTTCCATCCTGTTAACTTGAGACAATTGCACCATCCTGTTAAGTTGAGACAATTGTACCATCCTGTTAAGCTAAGACAATTGTACCATCCTGTTAAGCTAAAACAATTGTATCATCCTGTTAAGCTAAGACAATTGTACCATCCTGTTAAGCTAAGACAATTGTACCATCATGTTAAGTTAAGAAAATTGTACTATCCTGTTAAGCTAAGACAATTGTACCATCCTGTTAAGTTAAGACAATTATACCATCCTGTTAAGTTAAGACAATTGTACCATCCTGTTAAGTTAAGACAATTGTACCATCCTGTTAAGCAAAGACAATTGTACCATCATGTTAAGTTAAGAAAATTGTACTATCCTGTTAAGTTAAGACAATTGTACCATCCTGATAAGTTAAGACAATTGTACCATCCTGTTAAGTTAAGACAATTATACCATCCTGTCAAGATAATATAATTGTACCATCCTGTTAAGCTAAGACAATTGTACCATCTTGTTTAGTGAAGACAATTGTACCATCATGTTAAGCTAAGACAATTGTACCATCATGTTAAGCTAAGACAATTGTACCATCCTGTTAAGCTAAGACAATTGTACCATCCGGTTAAGCTAAGACAATTGTACTTTCCTGTTAAGTTAAGACAATTGAACCATCCTGTTGAGTTAAGACAATTGTACCATCCTGTTAAGTTATGACAATTGTACCATCCTGTTAAGGTAGGACAATTGCACCATCCTGTTAAGCTAAGACAATTGTACCATCCTGTTAAGTTAAGACAATTGTACCATCCTGTTAAGTTAAGACAATTGTACTATCTTGTTAAGTTAAGACAATTGTACCATCATGTTAAGCTAAGACAATTGTACCATCCTGTTAAGCTAAGATAATTGCACCATCCTGTTAAGTTAAGACAATTGTACCATCCTGTTAAGCTAAGACAATTGTACCATCCTGTTAACTTGAGACAATTGTACCATCCTGTTAATTGAAGACCATTGTACCATCCTGTTAAGTTAAGACAATTATACCATCCTGTTAAGCTAAGACAATTGTATCATCCTGCTAAGTTAAGACAATTGTACCATCCTGTTAAGTTAAGACAATTGTACCATCCTGTTAATATAAGACAATTGTACCATCCTGTTAAGCTAAGACAATTGTACCATCCTGTTAAGTTAAGACAATTGTACCATCCTGTTAAGCTAAGACAATTGTACCATCCTGTTAAGCTAAGACAATTGTACCATCCTGTTAAGTTAAGACAATTGTACCATCCTGCTAAGCTAAGACAATTGTACCATCCTGTTAAGTTAATACAATTGTACCATCCTGTTAAGTTAAGACAATTGTACCATCATATTAAGTTATGACAATTGTACCATCCTGTTAAGTTAAGAAAATTGTACCATCCTGTTAAGCTAAGACAATTGTACCATCCTGTTAAGTTAAGACAATTGTACCATCCTGTTAAGTTAAGACAATTGTACCATCCTGTTAAGCTAAGATAATTGTACCATCCTGTTAAATTAAGACAATTGTACCATCCTGTTAAGCTAAGACAATTGTACCATCCTGTTAGGCTAAGATAATTGTACCATCCTGTTAAATTAAGACAATTGTAGCATCCTGTTAAGCTAAGACAATTGTTCCATCCTGTTAACTTGAGACAATTGTACCATCCTGTTAAGTTGAGACAATTGTACCATCCTGTTAAGTTAAGACAATTGTACCATCCTGTTAAGCTAAGACAATTGTACCATCCTGTTAAGCTAAAACAATTGTATCATCCTGTTAAGCTAAGACAATTGTACCATCCTGTTAAGTTAAGACAATTGTACCATCCTGTTAAGATAAGAAAATTGTACCATCCTGTTAAGCTAAGACAATTGTACCATCCTGTTAAGTTAAGACAATTGTACCATCCTGTTAAGTTAAGACAATTATACCATCCTGTTAAGTTAAGACAATTGTACCATCCTGTTAAGTTACGACAATTGTACCATCCTGTTAAGCAAAGACAATTGTACCATCATGTTAAGTTAAGAAAATTGTACTATCCTGTTAAGTTAAGACAATTGTACCATCCTGATAAGTTAAGACAATTGTACCATCCTCTCAAGATAAGATAATTGTACCATCCTGTTAAGCTAAGACAATTGTACAATCTTGTTAAGTGAAGACAATTGTACCATCATGTTAAGCTAAGACAATTGTACCATCCTGTTAAGTTAAGACAATTGTACCATCCTGATAAGTTAAGACAATTGTACCATCCTGTTAAGTTAAGACAATTGTATCATCCTGTTAAGTTAAGACAATTCTACCATCCTGTTAAGTTAAGACAATTGTACCATCCTGTTAAGTTAAGAAAATTGTACCATCCTGTTAAGCTAAGATAATTGTACCATCTTGTTAAGTTAAGACAATTGTACCATCCAGTTAAGCTAAGGCAATTGTACCATCCTGTTAAGCTAAGATAATTGTACCATCCTGTTAAGTTAAGACAATTGTACCATCCTTTTAAGCTAAGACAATTGTACCATCCTGTTAAGTTGAAACAATTGTACCATATTGTTGAGTTAAGACAATTGTACCATCCTGTTAAGTTATGACAATTGTACCATCCTGTTAAGCTAAGGCAATTGTACCATCCTGTTAAGCTAAGATAATTGTACAATCCTGTTAAGTGAAGACAATTGTACCATCCTGTTAAGTTAAGACAATTGTACCATCCTGTTAAGCTAAGACAATTGTATCATCCTGCTAAGTTAAGGCAATTGTACCATCCTGTTAAGCTAACACAATTGTACCATCCTGTTAAGTTAAGACAATTGTACCATCCTGCTAAGCTAAGACAATTGTACCATCCTGTTAAGTTAATACAATTGTACCATCCTGTTAAGTTAAGACAATTGTACCATCATATTAAGTTAAGACAATTGTACCATCTTGTTAAGTTAAGACAATTGTACCATCCTGTTAAGTTAAGACAATTGTACCATCCTGTTAAGCAAAGACAATTGTACCATCATGTTAAGTTAAGAAAATTGTACTATCCTGTTAAGTTAAGAAAATTGTACCATCCTGATAAGTTAAGACAATTGTACCATCCTGTTAAGTTAAGACAATTATACCATCCTGTCAAGATAAGATAATTGTACCATCCTGTTAAGCTAAGACAATTGTAACATCTTGTTAAGTGAAGACAATTGTAACATCTTGTTAAGTGAAGACAATTGTACCATCCTGTTAAGCTAAGACAATTGTACCATCCTGTTAACTTGAGACAATTGTACCATCCTGTTAAGTGAAGACAATTGTACCATCCTGTTAAGTTAAGACAATTGTACCATCCTGTTAAGATAAGACATTGTACCATCCTGTTAAGCTAAGACAATTGTACCATCCTGTTAAGTTAAGACAATTGTACCATCCTGTTAAGCTAACACAATTGTACCATCCTGCTAAGCTAAGACAATTGTACCATCCTGTTAAGTTAATACAATTGTACCATCCTGTTAAGTTAAGACAATTGTACCATCATATTAAGTTAAGACAATTGTACCATCTTGTTAAGTTAAGACAATTGTACCATGCTGTTAAGCTAAGACAATTGTACCATCCTGTTAAGCTAAGATAATTGTACCATCCTGTTAAATTAAGACAATTGTACCATCCTGTTAAGCTAAGACAATTGTCTTAACTTAACAGGATGGTACAATTGTCTTAGCTTAACAGGATGGTACAATTGTCTTAACTTAACCATCCTGTTAAGTTAGGACAATTGTACCATCATGTTAAGCTAAGACAATTGTACCATCCTGCTAAGTTAAGACAATTGTACCATCATATTAAGTTATGACAATTTTACCATCCTGTTAAGTTAAGAAAATTGTACCATCCTGTTAAGCTAAGACAATTGTACCATCCTGTTAAGTTAAGACAATTGTACCATCCTGTTAAGTTAAGACAATTGTACCATCCTGTTAAGCTAAGATAATTGTACCATCCTGTTAAATTAAGACAATTGTACCATCCTGTTAAGCTAAGACAATTGTACCATCCTGTTAGGCTAAGATAATTGTACCATCCTGTTAAATTAAGACAATTGTAGCATCCTGTTAAGCTAAGACAATTGTTCCATCCTGTTAACTTGAGACAATTGCACCATCCTGTTAAGCTAAGACAATTGTACCATCCTGTTAAGTTAAGACAATTATACCATCCTGTTAAGTTAAGACAATTGTACCATCCTGTTAAGTTAAGACAATTGTACCATCCTGTTAAGCAAAGACAATTGTACCATCATGTTAAGTTAAGAAAATTGTACTATCCTGTTAAGTTAAGACAATTGTACCATCCTGATAAGTTAAGACAATTGTACCATCCTGTTAAGTTAAGACAATTATACCATCCTGTCAAGATAATATAATTGTACCATCCTGTTAAGCTAAGACAATTGTACCATCTTGTTTAGTGAAGACAATTGTACCATCATGTTAAGCTAAGACAATTGTACCATCCTGTTAAGCTAAGACAATTGTACCATCCGGTTAAGCTAAGACAATTGTACTTTCCTGTTAAGTTAAGACAATTGAACCATCCTGTTGAGTTAAGACAATTGTACCATCCTGTTAAGTTATGACAATTGTACCATCCTGTTAAGGTAGGACAATTGCACCATCCTGTTAAGCTAAGACAATTGTACCATCCTGTTAAGTTAAGACAATTGTACCATCCTGTTAAGTTAAGACAATTGTACTATCTTGTTAAGTTAAGACAATTGTACCATCATGTTAAGCTAAGACAATTGTACCATCCTGTTAAGCTAAGATAATTGCACCATCCTGTTAAGTTAAGACAATTGTACCATCCTGTTAAGCTAAGACAATTGTACCATCCTGTTAACTTGAGACAATTGTACCATCCTGTTAAGTGAAGACAATTGTACCATCCTGTTAAGTTAAGACAATTGTACCATCCTGTTAAGCTAAGACAATTGTATCATCCTGCTAAGTTAAGACAATTGTACCATCCTGTTAAGTTAAGACAATTGTACCATCCTGTTAATATAAGACAATTGTACCATCCTGTTAAGCTAAGACAATTGTACCATCCTGTTAAGTTAAGACAATTGTACCATCCTGTTAAGCTAAGACAATTGTACCATCCTGTTAAGCTAAGACAATTGTACCATCCTGTTAAGTTAAGACAATTGTACCATCCTGCTAAGCTAAGACAATTGTACCATCCTGTTAAGTTAATACAATTGTACCATCCTGTTAAGTTAAGACAATTGTACCATCATATTAAGTTATGACAATTGTACCATCCTGTTAAGTTAAGAAAATTGTACCATCCTGTTAAGCTAAGACAATTGTACCATCCTGTTAAGTTAAGACAATTGTACCATCCTGTTAAGTTAAGACAATTGTACCATCCTGTTAAGCTAAGATAATTGTACCATCCTGCTAAATTAAGACAATTGTACCATCCTGTTAAGCTAAGACAATTGTACCATCCTGTTAGGCTAAGATAATTGTACCATCCTGTTAAATTAAGACAATTGTAGCATCCTGTTAAGCTAAGACAATTGTTCCATCCTGTTAACTTGAGACAATTGTACCATCCTGTTAAGTTGAGACAATTGTACCATCCTGTTAAGTTAAGACAATTGTACCATCCTGTTAAGCTAAGACAATTGTACCATCCTGTTAAGCTAAAACAATTGTATCATCCTGTTAAGCTAAGACAATTGTACCATCCTGTTAAGTTAAGATAATTGTACCATCCTGTTAAGATAAGAAAATTGTACCATCCTGTTAAGCTAAGACAATTGTACCATCCTGTTAAGTTAAGACAATTGTACCATCCTGTTAAGTTAAGACAATTATACCATCCTGTTAAGTTAAGACAATTGTACCATCCTGTTAAGTTACGACAATTGTACCATCCTGTTAAGCAAAGACAATTGTACCATCATGTTAAGTTAAGAAAATTGTACTATCCTGTTAAGTTAAGACAATTGTACCATCCTGATAAGTTAAGACAATTGTACCATCCTCTCAAGATAAGATAATTGTACCATCCTGTTAAGCTAAGACAATTGTACAATCTTGTTAAGTGAAGAAAATTGTACCATCATGTTAAGCTAAGATAATTGTACCATCCTGTTAAGTTAAGACAATTGTACCATCCTGATAAGTTAAGACAATTGTACCATCCTGTTAAGTTAAGACAATTATACCATCCTGTTAAGCTAAGACAATTGTACCATCCTGTTAAGTTAAGACAATTATACCATCCTGTTAAGTTAAGACAATTGTACCATCCTGTTAAGTTAAGACAATTGTACCATCCTGTTAAGCAAAGACAATTGTACCATCATGTTAAGTTAAGAAAATTGTACTATCCTGTTAAGTTAAGAAAATTGTACCATCCTGATAAGTTAAGACAATTGTACCATCCTGTTAAGTTAAGACAATTATACCATCCTGTCAAGATAAGATAATTGTACCATCCTGTTAAGCTAAGACAATTGTACCATCTTGTTAAGTGAAGACAATTGTACCATCATGTTAAGCTAAGACAATTGTACCATCCTGTTAAGTAAAGACAATTGTACCATCCTGCTAAGTTAAGATAAGTGTACCATCCCGTTAAGATAAGACAATTGTACCATCATGTTAAGTTAAGACAATTGTACCATCATGCTAAATTAAGACAATTGTACCATCCTGTTAAGCTAAGACAATTGTACCATCCTGTTAGGCTAAGATAATTGTACCATCCTGTTAAATTAAGACAATTGTAGCATCCTGTTAAGTTAAGACAATTGTACCATCCTGTTAAGAGATAAGACAATTGTACCATCCTGTTAACTTGAGACAATTGTACCATCCTGTTAAGTGAAGACAATTGTACCATCCTGTTAAGTTAAGACAATTGTACCATCCTGTTAAGCTAAGACAATTGTATCATCCTGCTAAGTTAAGACAATTGTACCATCCTGTTAAGTTAAGACAATTGTACCATCCTGTTAAGCTAACACAATTGTACCATCCTGTTAAGTTAAGACAATTGTACCATCCTGTTAAGCTAAGACAATTGTACCATCCTGTTAAGTTAAGAAAATTGTACTATCCTGTTAAGTTAAGACAATTGTACCATCCTGATAAGTTAAGACAATTGTACCATCCTGTTAAGTTAAGACAATTATACCATCCTGTCAAGATAAGATAATTGTACCATCCTGTTAAGCTAAGACAATTGTACCATCTTGTTAAGTGAAGACAATTGTACCATCATGTTAAGCTAAGACAATTGTACCATCCTGTTAAGTAAAGACAATTGTACCATCCTGCTAAGTTAAGATAAGTGTACCATCCCGTTAAGATAAGACAATTGTACCATCATGTTAAGTTAAGACAATTGTACCATCATGCTAAATTAAGACAATTGTACCATCCTGTTAAGCTAAGACAATTGTACCATCCTGTTAGGCTAAGATAATTGTACCATCCTGTTAAATTAAGACAATTGTAGCATCCTGTTAAGTTAAGACAATTGTACCATCCTGTTAAGAGATAAGACAATTGTACCATCCTGTTAACTTGAGACAATTGTACCATCCTGTTAAGTGAAGACAATTGTACCATCCTGTTAAGTTAAGACAATTGTACCATCCTGTTAAGCTAAGACAATTGTATCATCCTGCTAAGTTAAGACAATTGTACCATCCTGTTAAGTTAAGACAATTGTACCATCCTGTTAAGCTAACACAATTGTACCATCCTGTTAAGTTAAGACAATTGTACCATCCTGTTAAGCTAAGACAATTGTACCATCCTGTTAAGTTAAGACAATTGTACCATCCTGTTAAGTTAAGACAATTGTACCATCCTGTTAAGCAAAGAAAATTGTACCATCATGTTAAGTTAAGAAAATTGTACTATCCTGTTAAGTTAAGACAATTGTACCATCCTGATAAGTTAAGACAATTGTACCATCCTGTTAAGTTAAGACAATTATACCATCCTGTCAAGATAAGATAATTGTACCATCCTGTTAAGCTAAGACAATTGTACCATCTTGTTTAGTGAAGACAATTGTACCATCATGTTAAGTTAAGACAATTGTACCATCCTGTTAAGCTAAGACAATTGTACCATCCGGTTAAGCTAAGACAATTGTACTATCCTGTTAAGTTAAGACAATTGAACCATCCTGTTGAGTTAAGACAATTGTACCATCCTGTTAAGTTATGAGAGCTGTACCATCTTGTTAAGGTAAGAAAATTGTACCATCCTGTTAAGCTAAGACAATTGTACCATCCTGTTAAGTTAAGACAATTGTACCATCCTGTTAAGTTAAGACAATTGTACTATCTTGTTAAGTTAAGACAATTGTACCATCATGTTAAGCTAAGACAATTGTACCATCCTGTTAAGTTAAGACAATTGTACTATCTTGGTAAGTTAAGACAATTGTACCATCATGTTAAGCTAAGACAATTGTACCATCCTGTTAAGCTAAGATAATTGTACCATCCTGTTAAGCTAAGACAATTGTACCATCCTGTTAAGCTAAGACAATTGTACCATCCTGTTAACTTGAGACAATTGTACCATCCTGTTAAGTGAAGACAATTGTACCATCCTGTTAAGTTAAGACAATTGTACCATCCTGTTAAGCTAAGACAATTGTATCATCCTGCTAAGTTAAGGCAATTGTACCATCCTGTTAAGTTAAGACAATTGTACCATCCTGTTAAGATAAGACATTGTACCATCCTGTTAAGCTAAGACAATTGTACCATCCTGTTAAGTTAAGACAATTGTACCATCCTGTTAAGCTAACACAATTGTACCATCCTGTTAAGTTAAGACAATTGTACCATCCTGCTAAGCTAAGACAATTGTACCATCCTGTTAAGTTAATACAATTGTACCATCCTGTTAAGCTAAGATAATTGTACCATCCTGTTAAATTAAGACAATTGTACCATCCTGTTAAGCTAAGACAATTGTCTTAACTTAACAGGATGGTACAATTGTCTTAGCTTAATAGGATGGTACAATTGTCTTAACTTAGCCATCCTGTTAAGTTAAGACAATTGTACCATCATGTTAAGCTAAGACAATTGTACCATCCTGCTAAGTTAAGACAATTGTACCATCATATTAAGCTATGACAATTTTACCATCCTGTTAAGTTAAGACAATTGTACCATCCTGTTAAGTTAAGACAATTGTACCATCCTGTTAAGCTAAGATAATTGTACCATCCTGTTAAATTAAGACAATTGTACCATCCTGTTAAGCTAAGACAATTGTACCATCCTGTTAGGCTAAGATAATTGTACCATCCTGTTAAATTAAGACAATTGTAGCATCCTGTTAAGCTAAGACAATTGTTCCATCCTGTTAACTTGAGACAATTGCACCATCCTGTTAAGTTGAGACAATTGTACCATCCTGTTAAGCTAAGACAATTGTACCATCCTGTTAAGCTAAAACAATTGTATCATCCTGTTAAGCTAAGACAATTGTACCATCCTGTTAAGCTAAGACAATTGTACCATCCTGTTAAGTTAAGAAAATTGTACCATCCTGTTAACCTAAGACAATTGTACCATCCTGTTAAGTTAAGACAATTGTACCATCCTGTTAAGCTAAGACAATTGTACCATCCTGTTAAGTTAAGACAATTATACCATCCTGTTAAGTTAAGACAATTGTACCATCCTGTTAAGTTAAGACAATTATACCATCCTGTTAAGTTAGGACAATTGTACCATCATGTTAAGTTAAGACAATTGTACCATCCTGTTAAGCAAAGACAATTGTACCATCATGTTAAGTTAAGACAATTGTACCATCCTGATAAGTTAAGACAATTGTACCATCCTGTCAAGATAAGATAATTGTACCATCCTGTTAAGCTAAGACAATTGTACAATCTTGTTAAGTGAAGACAATTGTACCATCATGTTAAGCTAAGACAATTGTACCATCCTGTTAAGTTAAGACAATTGTACCATCCTGATAAGTTAAGACAATTATACCATCCTGTTGAGCTAAGATAATTGTACCATCCTGTTAAATTAAGACAATTGTACCATCCTGTTAAGCTAAGACAATTGTACCATCCTGTTAGGCTAAGATAATTGTACCATCCTGTTAAATTAAGACAATTGTAGCATCCTGTTAAGCTAAGACAATTGTTCCATCCTGTTAACTTGAGACAATTGCACCATCCTGTTAAGTTGAGACAATTGTACCATCCTGTTAAGCTAAGACAATTGTACCATCCTGTTAAGCTAAAACAATTGTATCATCCTGTTAAGCTAAGACAATTGTACCATCCTGTTAAGCTAAGACAATTGTACCATCCTGTTAAGTTAAGAAAATTGTACCATCCTGTTAACCTAAGACAATTGTACCATCCTGTTAAGTTAAGACAATTGTACCATCCTGTTAAGCTAAGACAATTGTACCATCCTGTTAAGTTAAGACAATTATACCATCCTGTTAAGTTAAGACAATTGTACCATCCTGTTAAGTTAAGACAATTGTACCATCCTGTTAAGCAAAGACAATTGTACCATCATGTTAAGTTAAGAAAATTGTACTATCCTGTTAAGTTAAGACAATTGTACCATCCTGATAAGTTAAGACAATTGTACCATCCTGTTAAGTTAAGACAATTATACCATCCTGTCAAGATAATATAATTGTACCATCCTGTTAAGCTAAGACAATTGTACCATCTTGTTTAGTGAAGACAATTTTACCATCATGTTAAGCTAAGACAATTGTACCATCCTGTTAAGCTAAGACAATTGTACCATCCGGTTAAGCTAAGACAATTGTACTTTCCTGTTAAGTTAAGACAATTGAACCATCCTGTTGAGTTAAGACAATTGTACCATCCTGTTAAGTTATGACAATTGTACCATCCTGTTAAGGTAGGACAATTGCACCATCCTGTTAAGCTAAGACAATTGTACCATCCTGTTAAGTTAAGACAATTGTACCATCCTGTTAAGTTAAGACAATTGTACTATCTTGTTAAGTTAAGACAATTGTACCATCATGTTAAGCTAAGACAATTGTACCATCCTGTTAAGCTAAGATAATTGCACCATCCTGTTAAGTTAGGACAATTGTACCATCCTGTTAAGCTAAGACAATTGTACCATCCTGTTAACTTGAGACAATTGTACCATCCTGTTAAGTGAAGACAATTGTACCATCCTGTTAAGTTAAGACAATTGTACCATCCTGTTAAGCTAAGACAATTGTATCATCCTGCTAAGTTAAGACAATTGTACCATCCTGTTAAGTTAAGACAATTGTACCATCCTGTTAATATAAGACAATTGTACCATCCTGTTAAGCTAAGACAATTGTACCATCCTGTTAAGTTAAGACAATTGTACCATCCTGTTAAGCTAAGACAATTGTACCATCCTGTTAAACTAAGACAATTGTACCATCCTGTTAAGTTAATACAATTGTACCATCCTGTTAAGTTAAGACAATTGTAACATCATATTAAGTTATGACAATTGTACCATCCTGTTAAGTTAAGAAAATTGTACCATCCTGTTAAGCTAAGACAATTGTACCATCCTGTTAAGTTAAGACAATTGTACCATCCTGTTAAGTTAAGACAATTGTACCATCCTGTTAAGCTAAGATAATTGTACCATCCTGTTAAATTAAGACAATTGTACCATCCTGTTAAGCTAAGACAATTGTACCATCCTGTTAGGCTAAGATAATTGTACCATCCTGTTAAATTAAGACAATTGTAGCATCCTGTTAAGCTAAGACAATTGTTCCATCCTGTTAACCTGAGACAATTGTACCATCCTGTTAAGTTGAGACAAGTGTACCATCCTGTTAAGTTAAGACAATTGTACCATCCTGTTAAGCTAAGACAATTGTACCATCCTGTTAAGCTAAAACAATTGTATCATCCTGTTAAGCTAAGACAATTGTACCATCCTGTTAAGTTAAGACAATTGTACCATCCTGTTAAGTTAAGAAAATTGTACCATCCTGTTAAGCTAAGACAATTGTACCATCCTGTTAAGTTAAGACAATTGTACCATCCTGTTAAGTTAAGACAATTATACCATCCTGTTAAGTTAGGACAATTGTACCATCATGTTAAGTTAAGACAATTGTACCATCCTGTTAAGCAAAGACAATTGTACCATCATGTTAAGTTAAGACAATTGTACCATCCTGATAAGTTAAGACAATTGTACCATCCTGTCAAGATAAGATAATTGTACCATCCTGTTAAGCTAAGACAATTGTACAATCTTGTTAAGTGAAGACAATTGTACCATCATGTTAAGCTAAGACAATTGTACCATCCTGTTAAGTTAAGACAATTGTACCATCCTGATAAGTTAAGACAATTATACCATCCTGTTGAGCTAAGACAATTATACCATCCTGTTAAGCTAAGACAATTGTACCATCCTATTAAGTTAAGACAATTATACCATCCTATTAAGTTAAGACAATTGTACCATCCTGTTAAGTTAAGACAATTGTACCATCCTGTTAAGCAAAGACAATTGTGCCATCATGTTAAGTTAAGAAAATTGTTCTATCCTGTTAAGTTAAGAAAATTGTACCATCCTGATAAGTTAAGACAATTGTACCATCCTGTTAAGTTAAGACAATTATACCATCCTGTCAAGATAAGATAATTGTACCATCCTGTTAAGCTAAAACAATTGTATCATCCTGTTAAGCTAAGAAAATTGTACCATCCTGTTAAGCTAAGACAATTGTACCATCCTGTTAAGTTAAGAAAATTGTACCATCCTGTTAAGCTAAGACAATTGTACCATCCTGTTAAGTTAAGACAATTGTACCATCCTGTTAAGCTAAGACAATTGTACCATCCTGTTAAGTTAAGACAATTATACCATCCTGTTAAGTTAAGACAATTGTACCATCCTGTTAAGTTAAGACAATTGTACCATCCTGTTAAGCAAAGACAATTGTACCATCATGTTAAGTTAAGAAAATTGTACTATCCTGTTAAGTTAAGACAATTGTACCATCCTGATAAGTTAAGACAATTGTACCATCCTGTTAAGTTAAGACAATTATACCATCCTGTCAAGATAATATAATTGTACCATCCTGTTAAGCTAAGACAATTGTACCATCTTGTTTAGTGAAGACAATTGTACCATCATGTTAAGCTAAGACAATTGTACCATCCTGTTAAGCTAAGACAATTGTACCATCCGGTTAAGCTAAGACAATTGTACTTTCCTGTTAAGTTAAGACAATTGAACCATCCTATTGAGTTAAGACAATTGTACCATCCTGTTAAGTTATGACAATTGTACCATCCTGTTAAGGTAGGACAATTGCACCATCCTGTTAAGCTAAGACAATTGTACCATCCTGTTAAGTTATGACAATTGTACCATCCTCTTAAGTTAAGACAATTGTACTATCTTGTTAAGTTAAGACAATTGTACCATCATGTTAAGCTAAGACAATTGTACCATCCTGTTAAGCTAAGATAATTGCACCATCCTGTTAAGTTAAGACAATTGTACCATCCTGTTAAGCTAAGACAATTGTACCATCCTGTTAACTTGAGACAATTGTACCATCCTGTTAAGTGAAGACAATTGTACCATCCTGTTAAGTTAAGACAATTGTACCATCCTGTTAAGCTAAGACAATTGTATCATCCTGCTAAGTTAAGACAATTGTACCATCCTGTTAAGTTAAGACAATTGTACCATCCTGTTAATATAAGACAATTGTAGCATCCTGTTAAGCTAAGACAATTGTACCATCCTGTTAAGTTAAGACAATTGTACCATCCTGTTAAGCTAAGACAATTGTACCATCCTGTTAAGCTAAGACAATTGTACCATCCTGTTAAGTTAAGACAATTGTACCATCCTGCTAAGCTAAGACAATTGTACCATCCTGTTAAGTTAATACAATTGTACCATCCTGTTAAGTTAAGAAAATTGTACCATCCTGTTAGGCTAAGACAATTGTACCATCCTGTTAAGATAAGACAATTGTACCATCCTGTTAAGTTAAGACAATTGTACCATCCTGTTAAGCTAAGATAATTGTACCATCCTGTTAAATTAAGACAATTGTACCATCCTGTTAAGCTAAGACAATTGTACCATCCTGTTAAGCTAAGACAATTGTACCATCCTGTTAAGTTATGACAATTGTACCATCCTGTTAAGTTAAGAAAATTGTACCATCCTGTTAGGCTAAGACAATTGTACCATCCTGTTAAGTTAAGACAATTGTACCATCCTGTTAAGTTAAGACAATTGTACCATCCTGTTAAGCTAAGATAATTGTACCATCCTGTTAAATTAAGACAATTGTACCATCCTGTTAAGCTAAGACAATTGTACCATCCTGTTAGGCTAAGATAATTGTACCATCCTGTTAAATTAAGACAATTGTACCATCCTGTTAAGTTAAGACAATTGTACCATCCTGTTAAGTTAAGAAAATTGTTCCATCCTGTTAAGCTAAGACAATTGTACCATCCTGTTAAGTTAAGACAATTGTACCATCCTGTTAAGTTAAGACAATTATACCATCCTGTTAGGTTAAGACAATTGTACCATCCTGTTAAGTTAAGACAATTGTACCATCCTGTTAAGCAAAGACAATTGTACCATCATGTTAAGTAAAGAAAATTGTACTATCCTGTTAAGTTAAGACAATTGTACCATCCTGATAAGTTAAGACAATTGTACCATCCTGTCAAGATAAGATAATTGTACCATCCTGTTAAGCTAAGACAATTGTACAATCTTGTTAAGTGAAGACAATTGTACCATCATGTTAAGCTAAGACAATTGTACCATCCTGTTAAGTTAAGACAATTGTACCATCCTGATAAGCTAAGACAATTGTACCATCCTGTTAAGTTAAGACAATTATACCATCCTGTTAAGCTAAGACAATTGTACCATCCTGTTAAGTTAAGACAATTATACCATCCTGTTAGGTTAAGACAATTGTACCATCCTGTTAAGTTAAGAAAATTGTACCATCCTGTTAAGCAAAGACAATTGTACCATCATGTTAAGTTAAGAAAATTGTACTATCCTGTTAAGTTAAGAAAATTGTACCATCCTGATAAGTTAAGACAATTGTACCATCCTGTTAAGTTAAGACAATTATACCATCCTGTCAAGATAAGATAATTGTACCATCCTGTTAAGCTAAGACAATTGTACCATCTTGTTAAGTGAAGACAATTGTACCATCATGTTAAGCTAAGACAATTGTACCATCCTGTTAAGTAAAGACAATTGTACCATCCTGCTAAGTTAAGATAAGTGTACCATCCCGTTAAGATAAGACAATTGTACCATCATGTTAATTTAAGACAATTGTACCATCATGTTAAATTAAGACAATTGTACCATCCTGTTTAGCTAAGACAATTGTACCATCCTGTTAGGCTAAGATAATTGTACCATCCTGTTAAATTAAGACAATTGTAGCATCCTGTTAAGCTAAGAAAATTGTTCCATCCTGTTAACTTGAGACAATTGTACCATCCTGTTAAGTTGAGACAATTGTACCATCCTGTTATGTTAAGACAATTGTACCATCCTGTTAAGCTAAGACAATTGTACCATCCTGTTAAGCTAAAACAATTGTATCATCCTGTTAAGCTAAGACAATTGTACCATCCTGTTAAGCAAAGACAATTGTGCCATCATGTTAAGTTAAGAAAATTGTTCTATCCTGTTAAGTTAAGAAAATTGTACCATCCTGATAAGTTAAGACAATTGTACCATCCTGTTAAGTTAAGACAATTATACCATCCTGTCAAGATAAGATAATTGTACCATCCTGTTAAGCTAAAACAATTGTATCATCCTGTTAAGCTAAGAAAATTGTACCATCCTGTTAAGCTAAGACAATTGTACCATCCTGTTAAGTTAAGAAAATTGTACCATCCTGTTAAGCTAAGACAATTGTACCATCCTGTTAAGTTAAGACAATTGTACCATCCTGTTAAGCTAAGACAATTGTACCATCCTGTTAAGTTAAGACAATTATACCATCCTGTTAAGTTAAGACAATTGTACCATCCTGTTAAGTTAAGACAATTGTACCATCCTGTTAAGCAAAGACAATTGTACCATCATGTTAAGTTAAGAAAATTGTACTATCCTGTTAAGTTAAGACAATTGTACCATCCTGATAAGTTAAGACAATTGTACCATCCTGTTAAGTTAAGACAATTATACCATCCTGTCAAGATAATATAATTGTACCATCCTGTTAAGCTAAGACAATTGTACCATCTTGTTTAGTGAAGACAATTGTACCATCATGTTAAGCTAAGACAATTGTACCATCCTGTTAAGCTAAGACAATTGTACCATCCGGTTAAGCTAAGACAATTGTACTTTCCTGTTAAGTTAAGACAATTGAACCATCCTATTGAGTTAAGACAATTGTACCATCCTGTTAAGTTATGACAATTGTACCATCCTGTTAAGGTAGGACAATTGCACCATCCTGTTAAGCTAAGACAATTGTACCATCCTGTTAAGTTATGACAATTGTACCATCCTCTTAAGTTAAGACAATTGTACTATCTTGTTAAGTTAAGACAATTGTACCATCATGTTAAGCTAAGACAATTGTACCATCCTGTTAAGCTAAGATAATTGCACCATCCTGTTAAGTTAAGACAATTGTACCATCCTGTTAAGCTAAGACAATTGTACCATCCTGTTAACTTGAGACAATTGTACCATCCTGTTAAGTGAAGACAATTGTACCATCCTGTTAAGTTAAGACAATTGTACCATCCTGTTAAGCTAAGACAATTGTATCATCCTGCTAAGTTAAGACAATTGTACCATCCTGTTAAGTTAAGACAATTGTACCATCCTGTTAATATAAGACAATTGTAGCATCCTGTTAAGCTAAGACAATTGTACCATCCTGTTAAGTTAAGACAATTGTACCATCCTGTTAAGCTAAGACAATTGTACCATCCTGTTAAGCTAAGACAATTGTACCATCCTGTTAAGTTAAGACAATTGTACCATCCTGCTAAGCTAAGACAATTGTACCATCCTGTTAAGTTAATACAATTGTACCATCCTGTTAAGTTAAGAAAATTGTACCATCCTGTTAGGCTAAGACAATTGTACCATCCTGTTAAGATAAGACAATTGTACCATCCTGTTAAGTTAAGACAATTGTACCATCCTGTTAAGCTAAGATAATTGTACCATCCTGTTAAATTAAGACAATTGTACCATCCTGTTAAGCTAAGACAATTGTACCATCCTGTTAAGCTAAGACAATTGTACCATCCTGTTAAGTTATGACAATTGTACCATCCTGTTAAGTTAAGAAAATTGTACCATCCTGTTAGGCTAAGACAATTGTACCATCCTGTTAAGTTAAGACAATTGTACCATCCTGTTAAGTTAAGACAATTGTACCATCCTGTTAAGCTAAGATAATTGTACCATCCTGTTAAATTAAGACAATTGTACCATCCTGTTAAGCTAAGACAATTGTACCATCCTGTTAGGCTAAGATAATTGTACCATCCTGTTAAATTAAGACAATTGTACCATCCTGTTAAGTTAAGACAATTGTACCATCCTGTTAAGTTAAGAAAATTGTTCCATCCTGTTAAGCTAAGACAATTGTACCATCCTGTTAAGTTAAGACAATTGTACCATCCTGTTAAGTTAAGACAATTATACCATCCTGTTAGGTTAAGACAATTGTACCATCCTGTTAAGTTAAGACAATTGTACCATCCTGTTAAGCAAAGACAATTGTACCATCATGTTAAGTAAAGAAAATTGTACTATCCTGTTAAGATAAGACAATTGTACCATCCTGATAAGTTAAGACAATTGTACCATCCTGTCAAGATAAGATAATTGTACCATCCTGTTAAGCTAAGACAATTGTACAATCTTGTTAAGTGAAGACAATTGTACCATCATGTTAAGCTAAGAAAATTGTACCATCCTGTTAAGTTAAGACAATTGTACCATCCTTTTAAGTTAAGAAAATTGTACCATCCTGTTAAGCTAAGACAATTGTACCATCCTGTTAAGTTAAGACAATTGTACCATCCTGTTAAGTTAAGACAATTATACCATCCTGTTAAGTTAAGACAATTGTACCATCCTCTTAAGTTAAGACAATTGTACCATCCTGTTAAGCAAAGACAATTGTACCATCATGTTAAGTTAAGAAAATTGTACTATCCTGTTAAGTTAAGACAATTGTACCATCCTGATAAGTTAAGACAATTGTACCATCCTGTTAAGTTAAGACAATTATACCATCCTGTCAAGATAAGATAATTGTATCATCCTGTTAAGCTAAGACAATTGTACCATCTTGTTAAGTGAAGACAATTGTACCATCATGTTAAGCTAAGACAATTGTACCATCCTGTTTAGTTAAGACAATTGTACCATCCTGATAAGTTAAGACAATTGTACCATCCTGTTAAGCTTAGACAATTGTACCATCCTGTTAAGTTAAGACAATTATACCATCCTGTTAAGTTAAGACAATTGTACCATCCTGTTAAGTTAAGACAATTGTACCATCCTGTTAAGCAAAGACAATTGTACCATCATGTTAAGTTAAGAAAATTGTACTATCCTGTTAAGTTAAGACAATTGTACCATCCTGATAAGTTAAGACAATTGTACCATCCTGTTAAGTTAAGACAATTATACCTTCCTGTCAAGATAAGATAATTGTACCATCCTGTTAAACTAAGAAAATTGTACTATCTTGCTAAGTGAAGACAATTGTACCATCCTGTTAAGTTAAGAAAATTGTACCATCCTGTTAAGCTAAGACAATTGTACCATCCTGTTAAGTTAAGACAATTGTACCATCCTGTTAAGCTAAGACAATTGTACCATCCTGTTAAGTTAAGACAATTATACCATCCTGTTAAGTTAAGACAATTGTACCATCCTGTTAAGCAAAGACAATTGTACCATCATGTTAAGTTAAGAAAATTGTACTATCCTGTTAAGTTAAGACAATTGTACCATCCTGATAAGTTAAGACATTGTACCATCCTGTTAAGTTAAGACAATTATACCATCCTGTCAAGATAATATAATTGTACCATCCTGGTAAGCTAAGACAATTGTACCATCCTGTTAAGCTAAGACAATTGTACCATCCGGTTAAGCTAAGACAATTGTACTTTCCTGTTAAGTTAAGACAATTGAACCATCCTATTGAGTTAAGACAATTGTACCATCCTGTTAAGTTATGACAATTGTACCATCCTGTTAAGGTAGGACAATTGCACCATCCTCTTAAGCTAAGACAATTGTACCATCCTGTTAAGTTATGACAATTGTACCATCCTCTTAAGTTAAGACAATTGTACTATCTTGTTAAGTTAAGACAATTGTACCATCCTGTTAAGCTAAGACAATTGTACCATCCTGTTAAGTTAAGACAATTGTACCATCCTGTTAAGCTAAGACAATTGTACCATCCTGTTAACTTGAGACAATTGTACCATCCTGTTAAGTGAAGACAATTGTACCATCCTGTTAAGTTAAGACAATTGTACCATCCTGTTAAGCTAAGACAATTGTATCATCCTGCTAAGTTAAGACAATTGTACCATCCTATTAAGTTAAGACAATTGTACCATCCTGTTAATATAAGACAATTGTACCATCCTGTTAAGCTAAGACAATTGTACCATCCTGTTAAGTTAAGACAATTGTACCATCCTGTTAAGCTAAGACAAGTGTACAATCCTGTTAAGCTAAGACAATTGTACCATCCTGTTAAGTTAAGACAATTGTACCATCCTGCTAAGCTAAGACAATTGTACCATCCTGTTAAGTTAATACAATTGTACCATCCTGTTAAGTTAAGACAATTGTACCATCATATTAAGTTATGAAAATTGTACCATCCTGTTAAGTTAAGAAAATTGTACCATCCTGTTAGGCTAAGACAATTGTACCATCCTGTTAAGTTAAGACAATTGTACCATCCTGTTAAGCTAAGACAATTGTACCATCCTGTTAGGCTAAGATAATTGTACCATCCTGTTAAATTAAGACAATTGTACCATCCTGTTAAGTTAAGACAATTGTACCATCCTGTTAAGTTAAGAAAATTGTACCATCCTGTTAAGCTAAGACAATTGTACCATCCTGTTAAGTTAAGACAATTGTACCATCCTGTTAAGTTAAGACAATTATACCATCCTGTTAAGTTAAGACAATTGTACCATCCTGTTAAGTTAAGACAATTGTACCATCCTGTTAAGCAAAGACAATTGTACCATCATGTTAAGTTAAGAAAATTGTACTATCCTGTTAAGTTAAGACAATTGTACCATCCTGATAAGCTAAGACAATTGTACCATCCTGTCAAGATAAGATAATTGTACCATCCTGTTAAGCTAAGACAATTGTACAATCTTGTTAAGTGAAGACAATTGTACCATCATGTTAAGCTAAGACAATTGTACCATCCTGTTAAGTTAAGACAATTGTACCATCCTGATAAGCTAAGACAATTGTACCATCCTGTTAAGTTAAGACAATTATACCATCCTGTTAAGCTAAGACAATTGTACCATCCTGTTAAGTTAAGACAATTGTACCATCCTGATAAGCTAAGACAATTGTACCATCCTGTTAAGTTAAGACAATTATACCATCCTGTTAGGCTAAGATAATTGTACCATCCTGTTAAATTAAGACAATTGTAGCATCCTGTTAAGCTAAGACAATTGTTCCATCCTGTTAACTTGAGACAATTGCACCATCCTGTTAAGTTGAGACAATTGTACCATCCTGTTAAGCTAAGACAATTGTACCATCCTGTTAAGCTAAAACAATTGTATCATCCTGTTAATATAAGACAATTGTACCATCCTGTTAAGCTAAGACAATTGTACCATCCTGTTAAGTTAAGAAAATTGTACCATCCTGTTAAGCTAAGACAATTGTACCATCCTGTTAAGTTAAGACAATTGTACCATCCTGTTAAGCTAAGACAATTGTACCATCATGTTAAGTTAAGACAATTATACCATCCTGTTAAGTTAAGACAATTGTACCATCCTGTTAAGTTAAGACAATTGTACCATCCTGTTAAGCAAAGACAATTGTACCATCATGTTAAGTTAAGAAAATTGTACTATCCTGTTAAGTTAAGACAATTGTACCATCCTGATAAGTTAAGACAATTGTACCATCCTGTTAAGTTAAGACAATTATACCATCCTGTCAAGATAATATAATTGTACCATCCTGTTAAGCTAAGACAATTGTACCATCTTGTTTAGTGAAGACAATTGTACCATCATGTTAAGCTAAGACAATTGTACCATCCTGTTAAGCTAAGACAATTGTACCATCCGGTTAAGCTAAGACAATTGTACTTTCCTGTTAAGATAAGACAATTGAACCATCCTGTTGAGTTAAGACAATTGTACCATCCTGTTAAGTTATGACAATTGTACCATCCTGTTAAGGTAGGACAATTGCACCATCCTGTTAAGCTAAGACAATTGTACCATCCTGTTAAGTTAAGACAATTGTACCATCCTGTTAAGTTAAGACAATTGTACTATCTTGTTAAGATAAGACAATTGTACCATCATGTTAAGCTAAGACAATTGTACCATCCTGTTAAGCTAAGATAATTGCCCCATCCTGTTAAGTTAGGACAATTGTACCATCCTGTTAAGCTAAGACAATTGTACCATCCTGTTAACTTGAGACAATTGTACCATCCTGTTAAGTGAAGACAATTGTACCATCCTGTTAAGTTAAGACAATTGTACCATCCTGTTAAGCTAAGACAATTGTATCATCCTGCTAAGTTAAGACAATTGTACCATCCTATTAAGTTAAGACAATTGTACCATCCTGTTAATATAAGACAATTGTACCATCCTGTTAAGCTAAGACAATTGTACCATCCTGTTAAGTTAAGACAATTGTACCATCCTGTTAAGTTAAGACAATTGTACCATCCTGCTAAGCTAAGACAATTGTACCATCCTGTTAAGTTAATACAATTGTACCATCCTGTTAAGTTAAGACAATTGTAACATCATATTAAGTTATGACAATTGTACCATCCTGTTAAGTTAAGAAAATTGTACCATCCTGTTAAGCTAAGACAATTGTACCATCCTGTTAAGTTAAGACAATTGTACCATCCTGTTAAGTTAAGACAATTGTACCATCCTGTTAAGCTAAGATAATTGTACCATCCTGTTAAATTAAGACAATTGTACCATCCTGTTAAGCTAAGACAATTGTACCATCCTGTTAGGCTAAGATAATTGTACCATCCTGTTAAATTAAGACAATTGTAGCATCCTGTTAAGCTAAGACAATTGTTCCATCCTGTTAACCTGAGACAATTGTACCATCCTGTTAAGTTGAGACAAGTGTACCATCCTGTTAAGTTAAGACAATTGTACCATCCTGTTAAGCTAAGACAATTGTACCATCCTGTTAAGCTAAAACAATTGTATCATCCTGTTAAGCTAAGACAATTGTACCATCCTGTTAAGTTAAGACAATTGTACCATCCTGTTAAGTTAAGACAATTATACCATCCTGTTAAATTAATACAATTGTACCATCCTGTTAATATAAGACAATTGTAGCATCCTGTTAAGCTAAGAAAATTGTACTATCCTGTTAAGTTAAGACAATTGTACCATCCTGTTATGTTAAGACAATTGTACCATCCTGTTAAGCTAAGACAATTGTACCATCCTGTTAAGTTAAGACAATTGTACCATCCTGCTAAGCTAAGACAATTGTACCATCCTGTTAAGTTAATACAATTGTACCATCCTGTTAAGTTAAGAAAATTGTACCATCCTGTTAGGCTAAGACAATTGTACCATCCTGTTAAGTTAAGACAATTGTACCATCCTGTTAAGTTAAGACAATTGTACCATCCTGTTAAGCTAAGATAATTGTACCATCCTGTTAAATTAAGACAATTGTACCATCCTGTTAAGCTAAGACAATTGTACCATCCTGTTAAGCTAAGACAATTGTAACATCCTGTTAAGTTATGACAATTGTACCATCCTGTTAAGTTAAGAAAATTGTACCATCCTGTTAGGCTAAGACAATTGTACCATCCTGTTAAGTTAAGACAATTGTACCATCCTGTTAAGTTAAGACAATTGTACCATCCTGTTAAGCTAAGATAATTGTACCATCCTGTTAAATTAAGACAATTGTACCATCCTGTTAAGCTAAGACAATTGTACCTTCATGTTAAGTTAAGACAATTGTACCATCATGTTAAGTAAAGAAAATTGTACCATCCTGTTAAGTGAAGACAATTGTACCATCCTGTTAAATGAAGACAATTGTACCATCCTGTTAAGTTAAGACAATTGTACCATCCTGTTAAGCTAAGACAATTGTACCATCCTGTTAAGCTAAGACAATTGTACCATCCTGTTAAGTTAAGACAATTGTACCATCCTGTTAAGTTAAGACAATTGTACCATCTTGTTAAGTTAAGACAATTGTACCATCCTGTTAAGTTAAGACAATTGTACCATCCTGTTAAGCTAAGACAATTGTACCATCATGTTAAGTTAAGAAAATTGTACTATCCTGTTAAGTTAAGACAATTGTACCATCCTGATAAGATAAATTGTACCATCCTGTTAAGCTAAGACAATTGTACAATCTTGTTAAGTGAAGACAATTGTACCATCATGTTAAGCTAAGACAATTGTACCATCCTGTTAAGTTAAGACAATTGTACCATCCTGATAAGCTAAGACAATTGTACCATCCTGTTAAGTTAAGACAATTATACCATCCTGTTAAGCTAAGACAATTGTACCATCCTGTTAAGTTAAGACAATTATACCATCCTGTTAAGTTAAGACAATTGTACCATCCTGTTAAGTTAAGAAAATTGTACCATCCTGTTAAGCAAAGACAATTGTACCATCATGTTAAGTTAAGAAAATTGTACTATCCTGTTAAGTTAAGAAAATTGTACCATCCTGATAAGTTAAGACAATTGTACCATCCTGTTAAGTTAAGACAATTATACCATCCTGTCAAGATAAGATAATTGTACCATCCTGTTAAGCTAAGACAATTGTACCATCTTGTTAAGTGAAGACAATTGTACCATCATGTTAAGCTAAGACAATTGTACCTTCCTGTTAAGTAAAGACAATTGTACCATCCTGCAAAGTTAAGATAAGTGTACCATCCCGTTAAGATAAGACAATTTTACCATCATTTTACCATCATGTTAAATTAAGACAATTGTACCATCCTGTTTAGCTAAGACAATTGTACCATCCTGTTAGGCTAAGATAATTGTACCATCCTGTTAAATTAAGACAATTGTAGCATCCTGTTAAGCTAAGAAAATTGTTCCATCCTGTTAACTTGAGACAATTGTACCATCCTGTTAAGTTGAGACAATTGTACCATCCTGTTATGTTAAGACAATTGTACCATCCTGTTAAGCTAAGACAATTGTACCATCCTGTTAAGCTAAAACAATTGTATCATCCTGTTAAGCTAAGACAATTGTACCATCCTGTTAAGTTAAGACAATTGTACCATCCTTTTAAGTTAAGAAAATTGTACCATCCTGTTAAGCTAAGACAATTGTACCATCCTGTTAAGTTAAGACAATTGTACCATCCTGTTAAGTTAAGACAATTATACCATCCTGTTAAGCTAAGACAATTGTACCATCCTCTTAAGTTAAGACAATTGTACCATCCTGTTAAGCAAAGACAATTGTACCATCATGTTAAGTTAAGAAAATTGTACTATCCTGTTAAGTTAAGACAATTGTACCATCCTGATAAGTTAAGACAATTGTACCATCCTGTTAAGTTAAGACAATTATACCATCCTGTCAAGATAAGATAATTGTATCATCCTGTTAAGCTAAGACAATTGTACCATCTTGTTAAGTGAAGACAATTGTACCATCATGTTAAGCTAAGACAATTGTACCATCCTGTTTAGTTAAGACAATTGTACCATCCTGATAAGTTAAGACAATTGTACCATCCTGTTAAGCTTAGACAATTGTACCATCCTGTTAAGTTAAGACAATTATACCATCCTGTTAAGTTAAGACAATTGTACCATCCTGTTAAGTTAAGACAATTGTACCATCCTGTTAAGCAAAGACAATTGTACCATCATGTTAAGTTAAGAAAATTGTACTATCCTGTTAAGTTAAGACAATTGTACCATCCTGATAAGTTAAGACAATTGTACCATCCTGTTAAGTTAAGACAATTATACCTTCCTGTCAAGATAAGATAATTGTACCATCCTGTTAAACTAAGACAATTGTACCATCCTGTTAAGCTAAGACAATTGTATCATCCTGCTAAGTTAAGAAAATTGTACCATCCTATTAAGTTAAGACAATTGTACCATCCTGTTAATATAAGACAATTGTACCATCCTGTTAAGCTAAGACAATTGTACCATCCTGTTAAGTTAAGACAATTGTACCATCCTGTTAAGCTAAGACAATTGTACCATCCTGTTAAGCTAAGACAATTGTACCATCCTGTTAAGTTAAGACAATTGTACCATCCTGCTAAGCTAAGACAATTGTACCATCCTGTTAAGTTAATACAATTGTACCATCCTGTTAAGTTAAGACAATTGTACCATCATATTAAGTTATGACAATTGTACCATCCTGTTAAGTTAAGAAAATTGTACCATCCTGTTAGGCTAAGACAATTGTACCATCCTGTTAAGTTAAGACAATTGTACCATCCTGTTAAGTTAAGACAATTGTACCATCCTGTTAATCTAAGATAATTGTACCATCCTGTTAAATTAAGACAATTGTACCATCCTGTTAAGCTAAGACAATTGTACCATCCTGTTAGGCTAAGATAATTGTACCATCCTGTTAAATTAAGACAATTGTACCATCCTGTTAAGTTAAGACAATTGTACCATCCTGTTAAGTTAAGAAAATTGTACCATCCTGTTAAGCTAAGACAATTGTACCAACCTGTTAAGTTAAGACAATTGTACCATCCTGTTAAGTTAAGACAATTATACCATCCTGTTAAGTTAAGACAATTGTACCATCCTGTTAAGTTAAGACAATTGTACCATCCTGTTAAGCAAAGACAATTGTACCATCATGTTAAGTTAAGAAAATTGTACTATCCTGTTAAGTTAAGACAATTGTACCATCCTGTCAAGATAAGATAATTGTACCATCCTGTTAAGCTAAGACAATTGTACAATCTTGTTAAGTGAAGACAATTGTACCATCATGTTAAGCTAAGACAATTGTACCATCCTGTTAAGTTAAGACAATTGTACCATCCTTATAAGCTAAGACAATTGTACCATCCTGTTAAGTTAAGACAATTATACCATTCTGTTAAGCTAAGACAATTGTACCATCCTGTTAAGTTAAGACAATTGTACCATTCTGATAAGCTAAGACAATTGTACCATCCTGTTAAGTTAAGACAATTATACCATCCTGTTAGGCTAAGATAATTGTACCATCCTGTTAAATTAAGACAATTGTAGCATCCTGTTAAGCTAAGACAATTGTTCCATCCTGTTAACTTGAGACAATTGCACCATCCTGTTAAGTTGAGACAATTGTACCATCCTGTTAAGCTAAGACAATTGTACCATCCTGTTAAGCTAAAACAATTGTATCATCCTGTTAAGCTAAGACAATTGTACCATCCTGTTAAGCTAAGACAATTGTACCATCCTGTTAAGTTAAGAAAATTGTACCATCCTGTTAAGCTAAGACAATTGTACCATCCTGTTAAGTTAAGACAATTGTACCATCCTGTTAAGCTAAGACAATTGTACCATCCTGTTAAGTTAAGACAATTATACCATCCTGTTAAGTTAAGACAATTGTACCATCCTGTTAAGTTAAGACAATTGTACCATCCTGTTAAGCAAAGACAATTGTACCATCATGTTAAGTTAAGAAAATTGTACTATCCTGTTAAGTTAAGACAATTGTACCATCCTGATAAGTTAAGACAATTGTACCATCCTGTTAAGTTAAGACAATTATACCATCCTGTCAAGATAATATAATTGTATCATCCTGTTAAGCTAAGACAATTGTACCATCTTGTTTAGTGAAGACAATTGTACCATCATGTTAAGCTAAGACAATTGTACCATCCTGTTAAGCTAAGACAATTGTACCATCCGGTTAAGCTAAGACAATTGTACTTTCCTGTTAAGTTAAGACAATTGAACCATCCTGTTGAGTTAAGACAATTGTACCATCCTGTTAAGTTATGACAATTGTACCATCCTGTTAAGGTAGGACAATTGCACCATCCTGTTAAGCTAAGACAATTGTACCATCCTGTTAAGTTAAGACAATTGTACCATCCTGTTAAGTTAAGACAATTGTACTATCTTGTTAAGTTAAGACAATTGTACCATCATGTTAAGCTAAGACAATTGTACCATCCTGTTAAGCTAAGATAATTGCACCATCCTGTTAAGTTAGGACAATTGTACCATCCTGTTAAGCTAAGACAATTGTACCATCCTGTTAACTTGAGACAATTGTACCATCCTGTTAAGTGAAGACAATTGTACCATCCTGTTAAGTTAAGACAATTGTACCATCCTGTTAAGCTAAGACAATTGTATCATCCTGCTAAGTTAAGACAATTGTACCATCCTGTTAAGTTAAGACAATTGTACCATCCTGTTAATATAAGACAATTGTACCATCCTGTTAAGCTAAGACAATTGTACCATCCTGTTAAGTTAAGACAATTGTACCATCCTGTTAAGCTAAGACAATTGTACCATCCTGTTAAACTAAGACAATTGTACCATCCTGTTAAGTTAAGACAATTGTACCATCCTGCTAAGCTAAGACAATTGTACCATCCTGTTAAGTTAATACAATTGTACCATCCTGTTAAGTTAAGACAATTGTAACATCATATTAAGTTATGACAATTGTACCATCCTGTTAAGTTAAGAAAATTGTACCATCCTGTTAAGCTAAGACAATTGTACCATCCTGTTAAGTTAAGACAATTGTACCATCCTGTTAAGTTAAGACAATTGTACCATCCTGTTAAGCTAAGATAATTGTACCATCCTGTTAAATTAAGACAATTGTACCATCCTGTTAAGCTAAGACAATTGTACCATCCTGTTAGGCTAAGATAATTGTACCATCCTGTTAAATTAAGACAATTGTAGCATCCTGTTAAGCTAAGACAATTGTTCCATCCTGTTAACCTGAGACAATTGTACCATCCTGTTAAGTTGAGACAAGTGTACCATCCTGTTAAGTTAAGACAATTGTACCATCCTGTTAAGCTAAGACAATTGTATCATCCTGTTAAGCTAAAACAATTGTATCATCCTGTTAAGCTAAGACAATTGTACCATCCTGTTAAGTTAAGACAATTGTACCATCCTGTTAAGTTAAGAAAATTGTACCATCCTGTTAAGCTAAGACAATTGTACCATCCTGCTAAGTTAAGACAATTGTACCATCCTGTTAAGTTAAGACAATTATAGCATCCTGTTAAGTTAAGACAATTGTACCATCATGTTAAGTTAAGACAATTGTACCATCCTGTTAAGCAAAGACAATTGTACCATCATGTTAAGTTAAGACAATTGTACCATCCTGATAAGTTAAGACAATTGTACCATCCTGTCAAGATAAGATAATTGTACCATCCTGTTAAGCTAAGACAATTGTACAATCTTGTTAAGTGAAGACAATTGTACCATCATGTTAAGCTAAGACAATTGTACCATCCTGTTAAGTTAAGACAATTGTACCATCCTGATAAGTTAAGACAATTATACCATCCTGTTGAGCTAAGACAATTATACCATCCTGTTAAGCTAAGACAATTGTACCATCCTGTTAAGTTAAGACAATTATACCATCCTATTAAGTTAAGACAATTGTACCATCCTGTTAAGTTAAGACAATTGTACCATCCTGTTAAGCAAAGACAATTGTACCATCATGTTAAGTTAAGAAAATTGTACTATCCTGTTAAGTTAAGAAAATTGTACCATCCTGATAAGTTAAGACAATTGTACCATCCTGTTAAGTTAAGACAATTATACCATCCTGTCAAGATAAGATAATTGTACCATCCTGTTAAGCTAAAACAATTGTATCATCCTGTTAAGCTAAGACAATTGTACCATCCTGTTAAGCTAAGACAATTGTACCATCCTGTTAAGTTAAGAAAATTGTACCATCCTGTTAAGCTAAGACAATTGTACCATCCTGTTAAGTTAAGACAATTGTACCATCCTGTTAAGCTAAGACAATTGTACCATCCTGTTAAGTTAAGACAATTATACCATCCTGTTAAGTTAAGACAATTGTACCATCCTGTTAAGTTAAGACAATTGTACCATCCTGTTAAGCAAAGACAATTGTACCATCATGTTAAGTTAATAAAATTGTACTATCCTGTTAAGTTAAGACAATTGTACCATCCTGATAAGCTAAGACAATTGTACCATCCTGTTAAGTTAAGACAATTATACCATCCTGTCAAGATAATATAATTGTACCATCTTGTTAAGCTAAGACAATTGTACCATCTTGTTTAGTGAAGACAATTGTACCATCATGTTAAGCTAAGACAATTGTACCATCCTGTTAAGCTAAGACAATTGTACCATCCGGTTAAGCTAAGACAATTGTACTTTCCTGTTAAGTTAAGACAATTGAACCATCCTATTGAGTTAAGACAATTGTACCATCCTGTTAAGTTATGACAATTGTACCATCCTGTTAAGGTAGGACAATTGCACCATCCTGTTAAGCTAAGACAATTGTACCATCCTGTTAAGTTATGACAATTGTACCATCCTCTTAAGTTAAGACAATTGTACTATCTTGTTAAGTTAAGACAATTGTACCATCATGTTAAGCTAAGACAATTGTACCATCCTGTTAAGCTAAGATAATTGCACCATCCTGTTAAGTTAAGACAATTGTACCATCCTGTTAAGCTAAGACAATTGTACCATCCTGTTAACTTGAGACAATTGTACCATCCTGTTAAGTGAAGACAATTGTACCATCCTGTTAAGTTAAGACAATTGTACCATCCTGTTAAGCTAAGACAATTGTATCATCCTGGTAAGTTAAGACAATTGTACCATCCTGTTAAGTTAAGACAATTGTACCATCCTGTTAATATAAGACAATTGTAGCATCCTGTTAAGCTAAGACAATTGTACCATCCTGTTAAGTTAAGACAATTGTACCATCCTGTTAAGCTAAGACAATTGTACCATCCTGTTAAGCTAAGACAATTGTACCATCCTGTTAAGTTAAGACAATTGTACCATCCTGCTAAGCTAAGACAATTGTACCATCCTGTTAAGTTAATACAATTGTACCATCCTGTTAAGTTAAGAAAATTGTACCATCCTGTTAGGCTAAGACAATTGTACCATCCTGTTAAGTTAAGACAATTGTACCATCCTGTTAAGTTAAGACAATTGTACCATCCTGTTAAGCTAAGATAATTGTACCATCCTGTTAAATTAAGACAATTGTACCATCCTGTTAAGCTAAGACAATTGTACCATCCTGTTAAGCTAAGACAATTGTACCATCCTGTTAAGTTATGACAATTGTACCATCCTGTTAAGTTAAGAAAATTGTACCATCCTGTTAGGCTAAGACAATTGTACCATCCTGTTAAGTTAAGACAATTGTACCATCCTGTTAAGTTAAGACAATTGTACCATCCTGTTAAGCTAAGATAATTGTACCATCCTGTTAAATTAAGACAATTGTACCATCCTGTTAAGCTAAGACAATTGTACCATCCTGTTAGGCTAAGATAATTGTACCATCCTGTTAAATTAAGACAATTGTACCATCCTGTTAAGTTAAGACAATTGTACCATCCTGTTAAGTTAAGAAAATTGTTCCATCCTGTTAAGCTAAGACAATTGTACCATCCTGTTAAGTTAAGACAATTGTACCATCCTGTTAAGTTAAGACAATTATACCATCCTGTTAAGTTAAGACAATTGTACCATCCTGTTAAGTTAAGACAATTGTACCATCCTGTTAAGCAAAGACAATTGTACCATCATGTTAAGTTAAGAAAATTGTACTATCCTGTTAAGTTAAGACAATTGTACCATCCTGATAAGTTAAGACAATTGTACCATCCTGTCAAGATAAGATAATTGTACCATCCTGTTAAGCTAAGACAATTGTACAATCTTGTTAAGTGAAGACAATTGTACCATCATGTTAAGCTAAGACAATTGTACCATCCTGTTAAGTTAAGACAATTGTACCATCCTGATAAGCTAAGACAATTGTACCATCCTGTTAAGTTAAGACAATTATACCATCCTGTTAAGCTAAGACAATTGTACCATCCTGTTAAGTTAAGACAATTATACCATCCTGTTAAGTTAAGACAATTGTACCATCCTGTTAAGTTAAGAAAATTGTACCATCCTGTTAAGCAAAGACAATTGTACCATCATGTTAAGTTAAGAAAATTGTACTATCTTGCTAAGTTAAGAAAATTGTACCATCCTGATAAGTTAAGACAATTGTACCATCCTGTTAAGTTAAGACAATTATACCATCCTGTCAAGATAAGATAATTGTACCATCCTGTTAAGCTAAGACAATTGTACCATCTTGTTAAGTGAAGACAATTGTACCATCATGTTAAGCTAAGACAATTGTACCATCCTGTTAAGTAAAGACAATTGTACCATCCTGCTAAGTTAAGATAAGTGTACCATCCCGTTAAGATAAGACAATTGTACCATCATGTTAAGTTAAGACAATTGTACCATCATGTTAAATTAAGACAATTGTACCATCCTGTTTAGCTAAGACAATTGTACCATCCTGTTAGGCTAAGATAATTGTACCATCCTGTTAAATTAAGACAATTGTAGCATCCTGTTAAGCTAAGAAAATTGTTCCATCCTGTTAACTTGAGACAATTGTACCATCCTGTTAAGTTGAGACAATTGTACCATCCTGTTATGTTAAGACAATTGTACCATCCTGTTAAGCTAAGACAATTGTACCATCCTGTTAAGCTAAAACAATTGTATCATCCTGTTAAGCTAAGACAATTGTACCATCCTGTTAAGTTAAGACAATTGTACCATCCTTTTAAGTTAAGAAAATTGTACCATCCTGTTAAGCTAAGACAATTGTACCATCCTGTTAAGTTAAGACAATTGTACCATCCTGTTAAGTTAAGACAATTATACCATCCTGTTAAGTTAAGACAATTGTACCATCCTCTTAAGTTAAGACAATTGTACCATCCTGTTAAGCAAAGACAATTGTACCATCATGTTAAGTTAAGAAAATTGTACTATCCTGTTAAGTTAAGACAATTGTACCATCCTGATAAGTTAAGACAATTGTACCATCCTGTCAAGATAAGATAATTGTATCATCCTGTTAAGCTAAGACAATTGTACCATCTTGTTAAGTGAAGACAATTGTACCATCATGTTAAGCTAAGACAATTGTACCATCCTGTTTAGTTAAGACAATTGTACCATCCTGATAAGTTAAGACAATTGTACCATCCTGTTAAGCTTAGACAATTGTACCATCCTGTTAAGTTAAGACAATTATACCATCCTGTTAAGTTAAGACAATTGTACCATCCTGTTAAGCTAAGACAATTGTACCATCCTGTTAAGCAAAGACAATTGTACCATCATGTTAAGTTAAGAAAATTGTACTATCCTGTTAAGTTAAGACAATTGTACCATCCTGATAAGTTAAGACAATTGTACCATCCTGTTAAGTTAAGACAATTATACCTTCCTGTCAAGATAAGATAATTGTACCATCCTGTTAAACTAAGACAATTGTACCATCTTGCTAAGTGAAGACAATTGTACCATACTGTTAAGTTAAGAAAATTGTACCATCCTGTTAAGCTAAGACAATTGTACCATCCTGTTAAGTTAAGACAATTGTACCATCCTGTTAAGCTAAGACAATTGTACCATCCTGTTAAGTTAAGACAATTATACCATCCTGTTAAGTTAAGACAATTGTACCATCCTGTTAAGCAAAGACAATTGTACCATCATGTTAAGTTAAGAAAATTGTACTATCCTGTTAAGTTAAGACAATTGTACCATCCTGATAAGTTAAGACAATTGTACCATCCTGTTAAGTTAAGACAATTATACCATCCTGTCAAGATAATATAATTGTACCATCCTGATAAGTTAAGACAATTGTACCATCCTGTTAAGCTAAGACAATTGTACCATCCTGTTAAGTTATGACAATTGTACCATCCTCTTAAGTTAAGACAATTGTACTATCTTGTTAAGTTAAGACAATTGTACCATCATGTTAAGCTAAGACAATTGTACCATCCTGTTAAGCTAAGATAATTGCACCATCCTGTTAAGCTAAGACAATTGTACCATCCTGTTAACTTGAGACAATTGTACCATCCTGTTAAGTGAAGACAATTGTACCATCCTGTTAAGTTAAGACAATTGTACCATCCTGTTAAGCTAAGACAATTGTATCATCCTGGTAAGTTAAGACAATTGTACCATCCTGTTAAGTTAAGACAATTGTACCATCCTGTTAATATAAGACAATTGTAGCATCCTGTTAAGCTAAGACAATTGTACCATCCTGTTAAGTTAAGACAATTGTACCATCCTGTTAAGCTAAGACAATTGTACCATCCTGTTAAGCTAAGACAATTGTACCATCCTGTTAAGTTAAGACAATTGTAACATCCTGCTAAGCTAAGACAATTGTACCATCCTGTTAAGTTAATACAATTGTACCATCCTGTTAAGTTAAGAAAATTGTACCATCCTGTTAGGCTAAGACAATTGTACCATCCTGTTAAGTTAAGACAATTGTACCATCCTGTTAAGTTAAGACAATTGTACCATCCTGTTAAGCTAAGATAATTGTACCATCCTGTTAAATTAAGACAATTGTACCATCCTGTTAAGCTAAGACAATTGTACCATCCTGTTAAGCTAAGACAATTGTACCATCCTGTTAAGTTATGACAATTGTACCATCCTGTTAAGTTAAGAAAATTGTACCATCCTGTTAGGCTAAGACAATTGTACCATCCTGTTAAGTTAAGACAATTGTACCATCCTGTTAAGTTAAGACAATTGTACCATCCTGTTAAGCTAAGATAATTGTACCATCCTGTTAAATTAAGACAATTGTACCATCCTGTTAAGCTAAGACAATTGTACCATCCTGTTAGGCTAAGATAATTGTACCATCCTGTTAAATTAAGACAATTGTACCATCCTGTTAAGTTAAGACAATTGTACCATCCTGTTAAGTTAAGAAAATTGTTCCATCCTGTTAAGCTAAGACAATTGTACCATCCTGTTAAGTTAAGACAATTGTACCATCCTGTTAAGTTAAGACAATTATACCATCCTGTTAAGTTAAGACAATTGTACCATCCTGTTAAGTTAAGACAATTGTACCATCCTGTTAAGCAAAGACAATTGTACCATCATGTTAAGTTAAGAAAATTGTACTATCCTGTTAAGTTAAGACAATTGTACCATCCTGATAAGTTAAGACAATTGTACCATCCTGTCAAGATAAGATAATTGTACCATCCTGTTAAGCTAAGACAATTGTACAATCTTGTTAAGTGAAGACAATTGTACCATCATGTTAAGCTAAGACAATTGTACCATCCTGTTAAGTTAAGACAATTGTACCATCCTGATAAGCTAAGACAATTGTACCATCCTGTTAAGTTAAGACAATTATACCATCCTGTTAAGCTAAGACAATTGTACCATCCTGTTAAGTTAAGACAATTATACCATCCTGTTAAGTTAAGACAATTGTACCATCCTGTTAAGTTAAGAAAATTGTACCATCCTGTTAAGCAAAGACAATTGTACCATCATGTTAAGTTAAGAAAATTGTACTATCTTGTTAAGTTAAGAAAATTGTACCATCCTGATAAGTTAAGACAATTGTACCATCCTGTTAAGTTAAGACAATTATACCATCCTGTCAAGATAAGATAATTGTACCATCCTGTTAAGCTAAGACAATTGTACCATCTTGCTAAGTGAAGACAATTGTACCATCATGTTAAGCTAAGACAATTGTACCATCCTGTTAAGTAAAGACAATTGTACCATCCTGCTAAGTTAAGATAAGTGTACCATCCCGTTAAGATAAGACAATTGTACCATCATGTTAAGTTAAGACAATTGTACCATCATGTTAAATTAAGACAATTGTACCATCCTGTTTAGCTAAGACAATTGTACCATCCTGTTAGGCTAAGATAATTGTACCATCCTGTTAAATTAAGACAATTGTAGCATCCTGTTAAGCTAAGAAAATTGTTCCATCCTGTTAACTTGAGACAATTGTACCATCCTGTTAAGTTGAGACAATTGTACCATCCTGTTATGTTAAGACAATTGTACCATCCTGTTAAGCTAAGACAATTGTACCATCCTGTTAAGCTAAAACAATTGTATCATCCTGTTAAGCTAAGACAATTGTACCATCCTGTTAAGTTAAGACAATTGTACCATCCTTTTAAGTTAAGAAAATTGTACCATCCTGTTAAGCTAAGACAATTGTACCATCCTGTTAAGTTAAGACAATTGTACCATCCTGTTAAGTTAAGACAATTATACCATCCTGTTAAGTTAAGACAATTGTACCATCCTCTTAAGTTAAGACAATTGTACCATCCTGTTAAGCAAAGACAATTGTACCATCATGTTAAGTTAAGAAAATTGTACTATCCTGTTAAGTTAAGACAATTGTACCATCCTGATAAGTTAAGACAATTGTACCATCCTGTTAAGTTAAGACAATTATACCATCCTGTCAAGATAAGATAATTGTATCATCCTGTTAAGCTAAGACAATTGTACCATCTTGTTAAGTGAAGACAATTGTACCATCATGTTAAGCTAAGACAATTGTACCATCCTGTTTAGTTAAGACAATTGTACCATCCTGATAAGTTAAGACAATTGTACCATCCTGTTAAGCTTAGACAATTGTACCATCCTGTTAAGTTAAGACAATTATACCATCCTGTTAAGTTAAGACAATTGTACCATCCTGTTAAGTTATGACAATTGTAACATCATATTAAGTTAAGACAATTGTACTATCTTGTTAAGTTAAGACAATTGTACCATCATGTTAAGCTAAGACAATTGTACCATCCTGTTAAGCTAAGATAATTGCACCATCCTGTTAAGTTAAGACAATTGTACCATCCTGTTAAGCTAAGATAATTGTACCATCCTGTTAAATTAAGACAATTGTACCATCCTGTTAAGCTAAGACAATTATACCATCCTGTTAAGTTAAGACAATTGTACCATCCAGTTAAGTTAAGACAATTATACCATCCTGTTAAGCAAAGACAATTGTACCATCATGTTAAGTTAAGAAAATTGTACTATCCTGTTAAGTTAAGACAATTGTACCATCATGATAAGTTAAGACAATTGTACCATCCTGTTAAGTTAAGACAATTATACCATCCTGTCAAGATAAGATAATTGTACCATCCTGTTAAGCTAAGACAATTGTACCATCCTGTTAAGTTAAGACAATTGTACCATCATGTTAAGCTAAGACAATTGTACCATCCTGTTAAATTAAGACAATTGTAGCATCCTGTTAAGCTAAGACAAGTGTTCCATCCTGTTAACTTGAGACAATTGTACCATCCTGTTAAGTTGAGACAATTGTACCATCCTGTTATGTTAAGACAATTGTACCATCCTGTTAAGCTAAGACAATTGTACCATCCTCTTAAGTTAAGACAATTGTACTATCTTGTTAAGTTAAGACAATTGTACCATCATGTTAAGCTAAGACAATTGTACCATCCTGTTAAGCTAAGATAATTGCACCATCCTGTTAAGTTAAGACAATTGTACCATCCTGTTAAGCTAAGACAATTGTACCATCCTGTTAACTTGAGACAATTGTACCATCCTGTTAAGTTAAGACAATTATACCATCCTGTTAAGTTAAGACAATTGTACCATCCAGTTAAGTTAAGACAATTATACCATCCTGTTAAGCAAAGACAATTGTACCATCATGTTAAGTTAAGAAAATTGTACTATCCTGTTAAGTTAAGACAATTGTACCATCATGATAAGTTAAGACAATTGTACCATCCTGTTAAGTTAAGACAATTATACCATCCTGTCAAGATAAGATAATTGTACCATCCTGTTAAGCTAAGACAATTGTACCATCTTGTTAAGTTAAGACAATTGTACCATCATGTTAAGCTAAGACAATTGTACCATCCTGTTAAATTAAGACAATTGTAGCATCCTGTTAAGCTAAGACAAGTGTTCCATCCTGTTAACTTGAGACAATTGTACCATCCTGTTAAGTTGAGACAATTGTACCATCCTGTTATGTTAAGACAATTGTACCATCCTGTTAAGCTAAGACAATTGTACCATCCTGTTAAGCTAAAACAATTGTATCATCCTGTTAAGCTAAGACAATTGTACCATCCTGTTAAGTTAAGACAATTGTACCATCCTGTTAAGTTAAGAAAATTGTACCATCCTGTTAAGCTAAGACAATTGTACCATCCTGTTAAGTTAAGACAATTGTACCATCCTGTTAAGTTAAGACAATTATACCATCCTGTTAAGTTAAGACAATTGTACCATCCTGTTAAGTTAAGACAATTATACCATCCTGTTAAGCAAAGACAATTGTACCATCATGTTAAGTTAAGAAAATTGTACTATCCTGTTAAGTTAAGACAATTGTACCATCCTGATAGGTTAAGACAATTGTACCATCCTGTTAAGTTAAGACAATTATACCATCCTGTCAAGATAAGATAATTGTACCATCCTGTTAAGCTAAGACAATTGTACCATCTTGTTAAGTGAAGACAATTGTACCATCATGTTAAGCTAAGACAATTATACCATCCTATTAAGTTAAGACAATTGTACCATCCTGTTAAGTTAAGACAATTATACCATCCTGTTAAGCAAAGACAATGGTACCATCATGTTAAGTTAAGAAAATTGTACTATCCTAATAAGTTAAGACAATTGTACCATCCTGATAAGTTAAGACAATTGTACCATCCTGTTAAGTTAAGACAATTATACCATCCTGTCAAGATAAGATAATTGTACCATCCTGTTAAGCTAAGACAATTGTACCATTTTGTTAAGTGAAGACAATTGTACCATCCTGTTAAGTTAAGACAATTATACTTTCCTGTCAAGATAAGATAATTGTACCATCCTGTTAAGCTAAGACAATTGTACCATCTTGCTAAGTGAAGACAATTGTACCATCATGTTAAGTTAAGAAAATTGTACTATCCTGTTAAGTTAAGAAAATTGTACCATCCTGATAAGATAAGACAATTGTACCATCCTGTTAAGTTAAGACAATTATACCATCCTGTCAAGATAAGATAATTGTACCATCCTGTTAAGCTAAGACAATTGTACCATCTTGTTAAGTGAAGACAATTGTACCATCATGTTAAGCTAAGACAATTGTACCATCCTGTTAAGTAAAGACAATTGTACCATCCTGCTAAGTTAAGATAAGTGTACCATCCCGTTAAGATAAGACAATTGTACCATCATGTTAAGTTAAGACAATTGTACCATCATGTTAAATTAAGACAATTGTACCATCCTGTTAAGCTAAGACAATTGTACCATCCTGTTAGGCTAAGATAATTGTACCATCCTGTTAAATTAAGACAATTGTACCATCCTGTTAAGTTGAGACAATTGTACCATCCTGTTATGTTAAGACAATTGTACCATCCTGTTAAGCTAAGACAATTGTACCATCCTGTTAAGCTAAAACAATTGTATCATCCTGTTAAGCTAAGACAATTGTACCATCCTGTTAAGTTAAGACAATTGTACCATCCTGTTAAGTTAAGAAAATTGTACCATCCTGTTAAGCTAAGACAATTGTACCATCCTGTTAAGTTAAGACAATTGTACCATCCTGTTAAGTTAAGACAATTATACCATCCTGTTAAGTTAAGACAATTGTACCATCCTGTTAAGTTAAGACAATTATACCATCCTGTTAAGCAAAGACAATTGTACCATCATGTTAAGTTAAGAAAATTGTACTATCCTGTTAAGTTAAGACAATTGTACCATCATGATAAGTTAAGACAATTGTACCATCCTGTTAAGTTAAGACAATTATACCATCCTGTCAAGATAAGATAATTGTACCATCCTGTTAAGCTAAGACAATTGTACCATCTTGTTAAGTGAAGACAATTGTACCATCATGTTAAGCTAAGACAATTGTACCATCCTGTTAAATTAAGACAATTGTAGCATCCTTTTAAGCTAAGACAATTGTTCCATCCTGTTAACTTGAGACAATTGTACCATCCTGTTAAGTTGAGACAATTGTACCATCCTGTAATGTTAAGACAATTGTACCATCCTGTTAAGCTAAGACAATTGTACCATCCTGTTAAGCTAAAACAATTGTATCATCCTGTTAAGCTAAGACAATTGTACCATCCTGTTAAGTTAAGACAATTGTACCATCCTGTTAAGTTAAGAAAATTGTACCATCCTGTTAAGCTAAGACAATTGTACCATCCTGTTAAGTTAAGACAATTATACCATCCTATTAAGTTAAGACAATTGTACCATCCTGTTAAGTTAAGACAATTATACCATCCTGTTAAGCAAAGACAATTGTACCATCATGTTAAGTTAAGAAAATTGTACTATCCTAATAAGTTAAGACAATTGTACCATCCTGATAAGTTAAGACAATTGTACCATCCTGTTAAGTTAAGACAATTATACCATCCTGTCAAGATAAGATAATTGTACCATCCTGTTAAGCTAAGACAATTGTACCATTTTGTTAAGTGAAGACAATTGTACCATCCTGTTAAGTTAAGACAATTATACTTTCCTGTCAAGATAAGATAATTGTACCATCCTGTTAAGCTAAGACAATTGTACCATCTTGCTAAGTGAAGACAATTGTACCATCATGTTAAGTTAAGAAAATTGTACTATCCTGTTAAGTTAAGAAAATTGTACCATCCTGATAAGATAAGACAATTGTACCATCCTGTTAAGTTAAGACAATTATACCATCCTGTCAAGATAAGATAATTGTACCATCCTGTTAAGCTAAGACAATTGTACCATCTTGTTAAGTGAAGACAATTGTACCATCATGTTAAGCTAAGACAATTGTACCATCCTGTTAAGTAAAGACAATTGTACCATCCTGCTAAGTTAAGATAAGTGTACCATCCCGTTAAGATAAGACAATTTAACAGGATGGTACAATTATCTTAGCCTAACAGGATGGTACAATTGTCTTAGCTAAACAGGATGGTACAATTGTCTTAATTTAACATGATGGTACAATTGTCTTAACTTAACATGATGGTACAATTGTCTTATCTTAACGGGATGGTACACTTATCTTAACTTAGCAGGATGGTACAATTGTCTTTACTTAACAGGATGGTACAATTGTCTTAGCTTAACATGATGGTACAATTGTCTTCACTTAGCAAGATGGTACAATTGTCTTAGCTTAACAGGATGGTACAATTATCTTATCTTGACAGGATGGTATAATTGTCTTAACTTAACAGGATGGTACAATTGTCTTAACTTATCAGGATGGTACAATTTTCTTAACTTAACAAGATAGTACAATTTTCTTAACTTAACATGATGGTACAATTGTCTTTGCTTAACAGGATGGTACAATTTTCTTAACTTAACAGGATGGTACAATTGTCTTAACTTAACAGGATGGTATAATTGTCTTAACTTAACAGGATGGTACAATTGTCTTAGCTTAACAGGATGGTATAATTGTCTTAACTTAACAGGATGGTACAATTGTCTTAGCTTATCAGGATGGTACAATTGTCTTAACTTAACAGGATGGTACAATTGTCTTAGCTTAACATGATGGTACAATTGTCTTCACTTAACAAGATTGTACAATTGTCTTAGCTTAACAGGATGGTACAATTATCTTATCTTGACAGGATGGTACAATTGTCTTAACTTATCAGGATGGTACAATTGTCTTAACTTAACAGGATAGTACAATTTTCTTAACTTAACATGATGGTACAATTGTCTTTGCTTAACAGGATGGTACAATTGTCTTAACTTAACAGGATGGTACAATTGTCTTAACTTAACAGGATGGTTTAATTGTCTTAACTTAACAGGATGGTACAATTGTCTTAACTTAACAGGATGGTACAATTGTCTTAGCTTAACAGGATGGAACAATTTTCTTAACTTACCATCATGTTAAGTTAAGACAATTGTACCATCATGTTAAATTAAGACAATTGTACCATCCTGTTAAGCTAAGACAATTGTACCATCCTGTTAGGCTAAGATAATTGTACCATCCTGTTAAATTAAGACAATTGTAGCATCCTGTTAAGCTAAGACAATTGTTCCATCCTGTTAACTTGAGACAATTGTACCATCCTGTTAAGTTGAGACAATTGTACCATCCTGTTATGTTAAGACAATTGTACCATCCTGTTAAGCTAAGACAATTGTACCATCCTGTTAAGCTAAAACAATTGTATCATCCTGTTAAGCTAAGACAATTATACCATCCTGTTAAGTTAAGACAATTGTACCATCCTGTTAAGTTAAGACAATTGTACCATCCTGTTAAGCAAAGACAATTGTACCATCATGTTAAGTTAAGAAAATTGTACTATCCTGTTAAGTTAAGACAATTGTACCATCCTGATAAGTTAAGACAATTGTACCATCCTGTTAAGTTAAGACAATTATACCATCCTGTCAAGATAAGATAATTGTACCATCCTGTTAAGCTAAGACAATTGTACCATCTTGTTAAGTGAAGACAATTGTACCATCATGTTAAGCTAAGACAATTGTACCATCCTGTTAAGTTAAGACAATTGTACCATCCTGATAAGTTAAGACAATTGTACCATCCTGTTAAGTTAAGACAATTATACCATCCTGTTAAGCTAAGACAATTGTACCATCCTGTTAAGTTAAGACAATTATACCATCCTGTTAAGTTAAGACAATTGTACCATCCTGTTAAGTTAAGACAATTGTACCATCCTGTTAAGGTAAGACAATTGCACCATCCTGTTAAGCTAAGACAATTGTACCATCCTGTTAAGTTAAGACAATTGTACCATCCTGTTAAGTTAAGACAATTGTACTATCTTGTTAAGTTAAGACAATTGTACCATCATGTTAAGCTAAGACAATTGTACCATCCTGTTAAGCTAAGATAATTGTACCATCCTGTTAAGTTGAGACAATTGTACCATCCTGTTAAGCTAAGACAATTGTACCATCCTGTTAACTTGAGACAATTGTACCATCCTGTTAAGTGAAGACAATTGTACCATCCTGTTAAGTTAAGACAATTGTACCATCATGTTAAGCTAAGACAATTGTATCATCCTGCTAAGTTAAGACAATTGTACCATCCTGTTAAGTTAAGACAATTGTACCATCCTGTTAAGATAAGACAATTGTACCATCCTGTTAAGCTAAGACAATTGTACCATCCTGTTAAGTTAAGAAAATTGTACCATCCTGTTAAGCTAAGACAAGTGTACCATCCTGTTAAGCTAAGACAATTGTACCATCCTGTTAAGTTAAGACAATTGTACCATCCTGCTAAGCTAAGACAATTGTACCATCCTGTTAAGTTAATACAATTGTACCATCCTGTTAAGTTAAGACAATTGTACCATCATATTAAGTTATGACAGTTGTACCATCCTGTTAAGTTAAGACAATTGTACCATCCTGTTAAGCTAAGACAATTGTACCATCCTGTTAAGTTAAGACAATTGTACCATCCTGTTAAGTTAAGACAATTGTACCATCCTGTTAAGCTAAGATAATTGTACCATCCTGTTAAATTAAGACAATTGTACCATCCTGTTAAGCTAAGACAATTGTACCATCCTGTTAGGCTAAGATAATTGTACCATCCTGTTAAATTAAGACAATTGTAGCATCCTGTTAAGCTAAGACAATTGTTCCATCCTGTTAACTTGAGACAATTGAACCATCCTGTTAAGTTGAGACAATTGTACCATCCTGTTAAGTTAAGACAATTGTACCATCCTGTTAAGCTAAGACAATTGTACCATCCTGTTAAGCTAAAACAATTGTATCATCCTGTTAAGCTAAGACAATTGTAGCATCCTGTTAAGCTAAGACAATTGTTCCATCCTGTTAACTTGAGACAATTGAACCATCCTGTTAAGTTGAGACAATTGTACCATCCTGTTAAGTTAAGACAATTGTACCATCCTGTTAAGCTAAGACAATTGTACCATCCTGTTAAGCTAAAACAATTGTATCATCCTGTTAAGCTAAGACAATTGTACCATCCTGTTAAGTTAAGACAATTGTACCTTCCTGTTAAGTTAAGAAAATTGTACCATCCTGTTAAGCTAAGACAATTGTACCATCCTGTTAAGTTAAGACAATTGTACCATCCTGTTAAGTTAAGACAATTATACCATCCTGTTAAGTTAAGACAATTGTACCATCCTGTTAAGTTAAGACAATTGTACCATCCTGTTAAGCAAAGACAATTGTACCATCATGTTAAGTTAAGAAAATTGTACTATCCTGTTAAGTTAAGACAATTGTACCATCCTGATAAGTTAAGACAATTGTACCATCCTGTTAAGTTAAGACAATTGTACCATCCTGTTAAGCTAAGATAATTGTACCATCCTGTTAAATTAAGACAATTGTACCATCCTGTTAAGCTAAGACAATTGTACCATCCTGTTAGGCTAAGATAATTGTACCATCCTGTTAAATTAAGACAATTGTAGCATCCTGTTAAGCTAAGACAATTGTTCCATCCTGTTAACTTGAGACAATTGAACCATCCTGTTAAGTTGAGACAATTGTACCATCCTGTTAAGTTAAGACAATTGTACCATCCTGTTAAGCTAAGACAATTGTACCATCCTGTTAAGTTGAGACAATTGTACCATCCTGTTAAGCTAAGACAATTGTACCATCCTGTTAACTTGAGACAATTGTACCATCCTGTTAAGTGAAGACAATTGTACCATCCTGTTAAGTTAAGACAATTGTACCATCATGTTAAGCTAAGACAATTGTATCATCCTGCTAAGTTAAGACAATTGTACATTCCTGTTAAGTTAAGACAATTGTACCATCCTGTTAAGATAAGACAAGTGTACCATCCTGTTAAGCTAAGACAATTGTACCATCCTGTTAAGTTAAGACAATTGTACCATCCTGTTAAGCTAAGACAAGTGTACCATCCTGTTAAGCTAAGACAATTGTACCATCCTGTTAAGTTAAGACAATTGTACCATCCTGCTAAGCTAAGACAATTGTACCATCCTGTTAAGCTAAGACAATTGTACCATCCTGTTAAGTTAAGACAATTGTACCATCATATTAAGTTATGACAGTTGTACCATCCTGTTAAGTTAAGACTATTGTACCATCCTGTTAAGCTAAGACAATTGTACCATCCTGTTAAGCTAAGACAATTGTACCATCCTGTTAAGCTAAGACAATTGTACCATCCTGTTAACTTGAGACAATTGTACCATCCTGTTAAGTGAAGACAATTGTACCATCCTGTTAAGTTAAGACAATTGTACCATCCTGTTAAGCTAAGACAAATGTATCATCCTGCTAAGTTAAGACAATTGTACCATCCTGTTAAGTTAAGACAATTGTACAATCCTGTTAAGTTATGACAATTGTACCATCCTGTTAAGGTAAGACAATTGCACCATCCTGTTAAGCTAAGACAATTGTACCATCCTGTTAAGTTAAGACAATTGTACCATCCTGTTAAGTTAAGACAATTGTACTATCTTGTTAAGCTAAGACAATTGTACCATCATGTTAAGCTAAGACAATTGTACCATCCTGTTAAGCTAAGATAATTGTACCATCCTGTTAAGTTAAGACAATTGTACCATCCTGTTAAGCTAAGACAATTGTACCATCCTGTTAACTTGAGACAATTGTACCATCCTGTTAAGTGAAGACAATTGTACCATCCTGTTAAGATAAGACAATTGTACCATCCTGTTAAGCTAAGACAATTGTACCATCCTGTTAAGTTAAGACAATTGTACCATCCTGCTAAACTAAGACAATTGTACCATCCTGTTAAATTAATACAATTGTACCATCCTGTTAAGTTAAGACAATTGTACCATCATATTAAGTTATGACAATTGTACCATCCTGTTAAGTTAAGACAATTGTACCATCCTGTTAAGCTAAGACAATTGTACCATCCTGTTAAGTTAAGACAATTGTACCATCCTGTTAAGTTAAGACAATTGTACCATCCTGTTAAGCTAAGATAATTGTACCATCCTGTTAAATTAAGACAATGGTACCATCCTGTTAAGCAAAGACAATTGTACCATCCTGTTAGGCTAAGATAATTGTACCATTCTGTTAAATTAAGACAATTGTAGCATCCTGTTAAGCTAAGACAATTGTTCCATCCTGTTAACTTGAGACAATTGTACCATCCTGTTAAGTTGAGACAATTGTACCATCCTGTTAAGTTAAGACAATTGTACCATCCTGTTAAGCTAAGACAATTGTACCATCCTGTTAAGCTAAAACAATTGTTTCATCCTGTTAAGCTAAGACAATTGTACCATCCTGTTAAGTTAAGACAATTGTACCATCATGTTAAGTTAAGAAAATTGTACCATCCTGTTAAGCTAAGACAATTGTACCATCCTGTTAAGTTAAGACAATTGTATCATCCTGTTAAGTTAAGACAATTATACCATCCTGTTAAGTTAAGACAATTGTACCATCCTGTTAAGTTAAGACAATTGTACCATCCTGTTAAGCAAAGACAATTGTACCATCATGTTAAGTTAAGAAAATTGTACTATCCTGTTAAGTTAAGACAATTGTACCATCCTGATAAGTTAAGACAATTGTACCATCCTGTTAAGTTAAGACAATTATACCATCCTGTCAAGATAAGATAATTGTACCATCCTGTTAAGCTAAGACAATTGTACCATCTTGTTAAGTGAAGACAATTGTACCATCATGTTAAGCTAAGACAATTGTACCATCCTGTTTAGTTAAGACAATTGTACCATCCTGATAAGTTAAGACAATTGTACCATCCTGTTAAGTTAAGACAATTATACCATCCTGTTAAGCTAAGACAATTGTACCATCCTTTTAAGTTAAGACAATTGTACCATCCTGTTAAGATAAGACAATTGTACCATCCTGTTAAGCTAAGACAATTGTACCATTCTGTTAAGTTAAGACAATTGTACCATCCTGTTAAGCTAAGACAATTGTACCATCCTGTTAAGTTAAGACAATTGTACCATCCTGCTAAGCTAAGACAATTGTACCATCCTGTTAAGTTAATACAATTGTACCATCCTGTTAAGTTAAGACAATTGTACCATCATATTAAGTTAAGACAATTGTACCATCTTGTTAAGTTATGACAATTGTACCATCCTGTTAAGTTAAGACAATTGTACCATCCTGTTAAGCTAAGACAATTGCACCATCCTGTTAAGTTAAGACAATTGTACCATCCTGTTAAGTTAAGACAATTGTACCATCCTGTTAAGCTAAGATAATTGTACCATCCTGTTAAATTAAGACAATTGTACCATCCTGTTAAGATAAGACAATTGTACCATCCTGTTAGGCTAAGATAATTGTACCATCCTGTTAAATTAAGACAATTGTAGCATCCTGTTAAGCTAAGACAATTGTTCCATCCTGTTAACTTGAGACAATTGCACCATCCTGTTAAGTTGAGACAATTGTACCATCCTGTTAAGCTAAGACAATTGTACCATCCTGTTATGCTAAAACAATTGTATCATCCTGTTAAGCTAAGACAATTGTACCATCCTGTTAAGCGAAGACAATTGTACCATCCTGTTAAGTTAAGAAAATTGTACCATCCTGTTAAGCTAAGACAATTGTATCATCCTGTTAAGTTAAGACAATTGTACCATCCTGTTAAGCTAAGACAATTGTACCATCCTGTTAAGTTAAGACAATTATACCATCCTGTTAAGTTAAGACAATTGTACCATCCTGTTAAGTTAAGACAATTGTACCATCCTGTTAAGCAAAGACAATTGTACCATCATGTTAAGTTAAGAAAATTGTACTATCCTGTTAAGTTAAGACAATTGTACCATCCTGATAAGTTAAGACAATTGTACCATCCTGTTAAGTTAAGACAATTATACCAACCTGTCAAGATAAGATAATTGTACCATCCTGTTAAGCTAAGACAATTGTACCATCTTGTTTAGTGAAGACAATTGTACCATCATGTTAAGCTTAGACAATTGTACCATCCTGTTAAGCTAAGACAATTGTACCATCCGGTTAAGCTAAGACAATTGTACTATCCTGTTAAGTTAAGACAATTGAACCATCCTGTTGAGTTAAGACAATTGTACCATCCTGTTAAGTTATGACAATTGTACCATCCTGTTAAGGTAAGACAATTGCACCATCCTGTTAAGCTAAGACAATTGTACCATCCTGTTAAGTTAAGACAATTGTACCATCCTGTTAAGTTAAGACAATTGTACTATCTTGTTAAGTTAAGACAATTGTACCATCATGTTAAGCTAAGACAATTGTACCATCCTGTTAAGCTAAGATAATTGTACCATCCTGTTAAGTTGAGACAATTGTACCATCCTGTTAAGCTAAGACAATTGTACCATCCTGTTAACTTGAGACAATTGTACCATCCTGTTAAGTGAAGACAATTGTACCATCCTGTTAAGTTAAGACAATTGTACCATCATGTTAAGCTAAGACAATTGTATCATCCTGCTAAGTTAAGACAATTGTACCATCCTGTTAAGTTAAGACAATTGTACCATCCTGTTAAGATAAGACAATTGTACCATCCTGTTAAGCTAAGACAATTGTACCATCCTGTTAAGATAAGACAATTGTACCATCCTGTTAAGCTAAGACAAGTGTACCATCCTGTTAAGCTAAGACAATTGTACCATCCTGTTAAGTTAAGACAATTGTACCATCCTGCTAAGCTAAGACAATTGTACCATCCTGTTAAGTTAATACAATTGTACCATCCTGTTAAGTTAAGACAATTGTACCATCATATTAAGTTATGACAGTTGTACCATCCTGTTAAGTTAAGACAATTGTACCATCCTGTTAAGCTAAGACAATTGTACCATCCTGTTAAGTTAAGACAATTGTACCATCCTGTTAAGTTAAGACAATTGTACCATCCTGTTAAGCTAAGATAATTGTACCATCCTGTTAAATTAAGACAATTGTACCATCCTGTTAAGCTAAGACAATTGTACCATCCTGTTAGGCTAAGATAATTGTACCATCCTGTTAAATTAAGACAATTGTAGCATCCTGTTAAGCTAAGACAATTCTTCCATCCTGTTAACTTGAGACAATTGAACCATCCTGTTAAGTTGAGACAATTGTACCATCCTGTTAAGTTAAGACAATTGTACCATCCTGTTAAGCTAAGACAATTGTACCATCCTGTTAAGCTAAAACAATTGTATCATCCTGTTAAGCTAAGACAATTGTACCATCCTGTTAAGTTAAGACAATTGTACCTTCCTGTTAAGTTAAGAAAATTGTACCATCCTGTTAAGCTAAGACAATTGTACCATCCTGTTAAGTTAAGACAATTGTACCATCCTGTTAAGTTAAAACAATTATACCATCCTGTTAAGTTAAGACAATTGTACCATCCTGTTAAGTTAAGAAAATTGTACTATCCTGTTAAGCTAAGACAATTGTACCATCCTGATAAGTTAAGACAATTGTACCATCATGTTAAGTTAAGAAAATTATACCATCCTGTCAAGATAAGATAATTGTACCATCCTGTTAAGCTAAGACAATTGTACCATCTTGTTAAGTGAAGACAATTGTACCATCATGTTAAGCTAAGACAATTGTACCATCCTGTTAAGTTAAGACAATTGTACCATCCTGATAAGTTAAGACAATTGTACCATCCTGTTAAGTTAAGACAATTATACCATCCTGTTAAGCTAAGACAATTGTACCATCCTGTTAAGTTAAGACAATTATACCATCCTGTTAAGTTAAGACAATTGTACCATCCTGTTAAGTTAAGACAATTGTACCATCCTGTTAAGCAAAGACAATTGTACCATCATGTTAAGTTAAGAAAATTGTACTATCCTGTTAAGTTAAGACAATTGTACCATCCTGATAAGTTAAGACAATTGTACCATCCTGTTAAGTTAAGACAATTATACCATCCTGTCAAGATAAGATAATTGTACCATCCTGTTAAACTAAGACAATTGTACCATCTTGTTAAGTGAAGACAATTGTACCATCATGTTAAGCTAAGACAATTGTACCATCCTGTTAAGTTAAGACAAGTGTACCATCCTGCTAAGTTAAGACAAGTGTACCATCCCGTTAAGATAAGACAATTGTACCATCATGTTAAGTTAAGACAATTGTACCATCATGTTAAGTTAAGACAATTGTACCATCCTGCTAAGTGAAGACAATTGTACCATCCTGTTAAGTGAAGACAATTGTACCATCCTGTTAAGTTAAGACAATTGTACCATCCTGTTAAGCTAAGACAATTGTACCATCCTGTTAAGTTAAGACAATTGTACCATCCTGTTAAGTTAAGACAATTGTACCATCCTGTTAAGCTAAGAAAATTGTACCATCCTGTTATGTTAAGACATTTGTACCATCCTGTTAAATTAAGACAATTGTACCATCCTGTTAAGCTAAGACAATTGTACCATCCTGTTAAGTTAAGACAATTGTACCATCCTGTTAAGTTAAGACAATTGTACTATCTTGTTAAGTTAAGACAATTGTACCATCATGTTAAGCTAAGACAATTGTACCATCCTGTTAAGCTAAGATAATTGTACCATCCTGTTAAGTTGAGACAATTGTACCATCCTGTTAAGCTAAGACAATTGTACCATCCTGTTAACTTGAGACAATTGTACCATCCTGTTAAGTGAAGACAATTGTACCATCCTGTTAAGTTAAGACAATTGTACCATCATGTTAAGCTAAGACAATTGTATCATCCTGTTAAGATAAGACAATTGTACCATCCTGTTAAGCTAAGACAATTGTACCATCCTGTTAAGTTAAGACAATTGTACCATCCTGTTAAGTTAAGACAATTATACCATCCTGTTAAGTTAAGACAATTGTACCATCCTGTTAAGTTAAGACAATTGTACCATCCTGTTAAGCAAAGACAATTGTACCATCATGTTAAGTTAAGAAAATTGTACTATCCTGTTAAGTTAAGACAATTGTACCATCCTGATAAGTTAAGACAATTGTACCATCCTGTTAAGTTAAGACAATTATACCATCCTGTCAAGATAAGATAATTGTACCATCCTGTTAAGCTAAGACAATTGTACCATCTTGTTAAGTGAAGACAATTGTACCATCATGTTAAGCTAAGACAATTGTACCATCCTGTTAAGTTAAGACAATTGTACCATCCTGATAAGTTAAGACAATTGTACCATCCTGTTAAGTTAAGACAATTATACCATCCTGTTAAGCTAAGACAATTGTACCATCCTGTTAAGTTAAGACAATTATACCATCCTGTTAAGTTAAGACAATTGTACCATCCTGTTAAGTTAAGACAATTGTACCATCCTGTTAAGCAAAGACAATTGTACCATCATGTTAAGTTAAGACAATTGTACCATCATGTTAAGTTAAGACAATTGTACCATCCTGCTAAGTGAAGACAATTGTACCATCCTGTTAGGCTAAGATAATTGTACCATCCTGTTAAATTAAGACAATTGTAGCATCCTGTTAAGCTAAGACAATTGTTCCATCCTGTTAACTTGAGACAATTGCACCATCCTGTTAAGTTGAGACAATTGTACCATCCTGTTAAGCTAAGACAATTGTACCATCCTGTTATGCTAAAACAATTGTATCATCCTGTTAAGCTAAGACAATTGTACCATCCTGTTAAGCGAAGACAATTGTACCATCCTGTTAAGTTAAGAAAATTGTACCATCCTGTTAAGCTAAGACAATTGTATCATCCTGTTAAGTTAAGACAATTGTACCATCCTGTTAAGCTAAGACAATTGTACCATCCTGTTAAGTTAAGACAATTATACCATCCTGTTAAGTTAAGACAATTGTACCATCCTGTTAAGTTAAGACAATTGTACCATCCTGTTAAGCAAAGACAATTGTACCATCATGTTAAGTTAAGAAAATTGTACTATCCTGTTAAGTTAAGACAATTGTACCATCCTGATAAGTTAAGACAATTGTACCATCCTGTTAAGTTAAGACAATTATACCAACCTGTCAAGATAAGATAATTGTACCATCCTGTTAAGCTAAGACAATTGTACCATCTTGTTTAGTGAAGACAATTGTACCATCATGTTAAGCTTAGACAATTGTACCATCCTGTTAAGCTAAGACAATTGTACCATCCGGTTAAGCTAAGACAATTGTACTATCCTGTTAAGTTAAGACAATTGAACCATCCTGTTGAGTTAAGACAATTGTACCATCCTGTTAAGTTATGACAATTGTACCATCCTGTTAAGGTAAGACAATTGCACCATCCTGTTAAGCTAAGACAATTGTACCATCCTGTTAAGTTAAGACAATTGTACCATCCTGTTAAGTTAAGACAATTGTACTATCTTGTTAAGTTAAGACAATTGTACCATCATGTTAAGCTAAGACAATTGTACCATCCTGTTAAGCTAAGATAATTGTACCATCCTGTTAAGTTGAGACAATTGTACCATCCTGTTAAGCTAAGACAATTGTACCATCCTGTTAACTTGAGACAATTGTACCATCCTGTTAAGTGAAGACAATTGTACCATCCTGTTAAGTTAAGACAATTGTACCATCATGTTAAGCTAAGACAATTGTATCATCCTGCTAAGTTAAGACAATTGTACCATCCTGTTAAGTTAAGACAATTGTACCATCCTGTTAAGATAAGACAATTGTACCATCCTGTTAAGCTAAGACAATTGTACCATCCTGTTAAGATAAGACAATTGTACCATCCTGTTAAGCTAAGACAAGTGTACCATCCTGTTAAGCTAAGACAATTGTACCATCCTGTTAAGTTAAGACAATTGTACCATCCTGCTAAGCTAAGACAATTGTACCATCCTGTTAAGTTAATACAATTGTACCATCCTGTTAAGTTAAGACAATTGTACCATCATATTAAGTTATGACAGTTGTACCATCCTGTTAAGTTAAGACAATTGTACCATCCTGTTAAGCTAAGACAATTGTACCATCCTGTTAAGTTAAGACAATTGTACCATCCTGTTAAGTTAAGACAATTGTACCATCCTGTTAAGCTAAGATAATTGTACCATCCTGTTAAATTAAGACAATTGTACCATCCTGTTAAGCTAAGACAATTGTACCATCCTGTTAGGCTAAGATAATTGTACCATCCTGTTAAATTAAGACAATTGTAGCATCCTGTTAAGCTAAGACAATTCTTCCATCCTGTTAACTTGAGACAATTGAACCATCCTGTTAAGTTGAGACAATTGTACCATCCTGTTAAGTTAAGACAATTGTACCATCCTGTTAAGCTAAGACAATTGTACCATCCTGTTAAGCTAAAACAATTGTATCATCCTGTTAAGCTAAGACAATTGTACCATCCTGTTAAGTTAAGACAATTGTACCTTCCTGTTAAGTTAAGAAAATTGTACCATCCTGTTAAGCTAAGACAATTGTACCATCCTGTTAAGTTAAGACAATTGTACCATCCTGTTAAGTTAAAACAATTATACCATCCTGTTAAGTTAAGACAATTGTACCATCCTGTTAAGTTAAGAAAATTGTACTATCCTGTTAAGCTAAGACAATTGTACCATCCTGATAAGTTAAGACAATTGTACCATCATGTTAAGTTAAGAAAATTATACCATCCTGTCAAGATAAGATAATTGTACCATCCTGTTAAGCTAAGACAATTGTACCATCTTGTTAAGTGAAGACAATTGTACCATCATGTTAAGCTAAGACAATTGTACCATCCTGTTAAGTTAAGACAATTGTACCATCCTGATAAGTTAAGACAATTGTACCATCCTGTTAAGTTAAGACAATTATACCATCCTGTTAAGCTAAGACAATTGTACCATCCTGTTAAGTTAAGACAATTATACCATCCTGTTAAGTTAAGACAATTGTACCATCCTGTTAAGTTAAGACAATTGTACCATCCTGTTAAGCAAAGACAATTGTACCATCATGTTAAGTTAAGAAAATTGTACTATCCTGTTAAGTTAAGACAATTGTACCATCCTGATAAGTTAAGACAATTGTACCATCCTGTTAAGTTAAGACAATTATACCATCCTGTCAAGATAAGATAATTGTACCATCCTGTTAAACTAAGACAATTGTACCATCTTGTTAAGTGAAGACAATTGTACCATCATGTTAAGCTAAGACAATTGTACCATCCTGTTAAGTTAAGACAAGTGTACCATCCTGCTAAGTTAAGACAAGTGTACCATCCCGTTAAGATAAGACAATTGTACCATCATGTTAAGTTAAGACAATTGTACCATCATGTTAAGTTAAGACAATTGTACCATCCTGCTAAGTGAAGACAATTGTACCATCCTGTTAAGTGAAGACAATTGTACCATCCTGTTAAGTTAAGACAATTGTACCATCCTGTTAAGCTAAGACAATTGTACCATCCTGTTAAGTTAAGACAATTGTACCATCCTGTTAAGTTAAGACAATTGTACCATCCTGTTAAGCTAAGAAAATTGTACCATCCTGTTATGTTAAGACATTTGTACCATCCTGTTAAATTAAGACAATTGTACCATCCTGTTAAGCTAAGACAATTGTACCATCCTGTTAAGTTAAGACAATTGTACCATCCTGTTAAGTTAAGACAATTGTACTATCTTGTTAAGTTAAGACAATTGTACCATCATGTTAAGCTAAGACAATTGTACCATCCTGTTAAGCTAAGATAATTGTACCATCCTGTTAAGTTGAGACAATTGTACCATCCTGTTAAGCTAAGACAATTGTACCATCCTGTTAACTTGAGACAATTGTACCATCCTGTTAAGTGAAGACAATTGTACCATCCTGTTAAGTTAAGACAATTGTACCATCATGTTAAGCTAAGACAATTGTATCATCCTGTTAAGATAAGACAATTGTACCATCCTGTTAAGCTAAGACAATTGTACCATCCTGTTAAGTTAAGACAATTGTACCATCCTGTTAAGTTAAGACAATTATACCATCCTGTTAAGTTAAGACAATTGTACCATCCTGTTAAGTTAAGACAATTGTACCATCCTGTTAAGCAAAGACAATTGTACCATCATGTTAAGTTAAGAAAATTGTACTATCCTGTTAAGTTAAGACAATTGTACCATCCTGATAAGTTAAGACAATTGTACCATCCTGTTAAGTTAAGACAATTATACCATCCTGTCAAGATAAGATAATTGTACCATCCTGTTAAGCTAAGACAATTGTACCATCTTGTTAAGTGAAGACAATTGTACCATCATGTTAAGCTAAGACAATTGTACCATCCTGTTAAGTTAAGACAATTGTACCATCCTGATAAGTTAAGACAATTGTACCATCCTGTTAAGTTAAGACAATTATACCATCCTGTTAAGCTAAGACAATTGTACCATCCTGTTAAGTTAAGACAATTATACCATCCTGTTAAGTTAAGACAATTGTACCATCCTGTTAAGTTAAGACAATTGTACCATCCTGTTAAGCAAAGACAATTGTACCATCATGTTAAGTTAAGACAATTGTACCATCATGTTAAGTTAAGACAATTGTACCATCCTGCTAAGTGAAGACAATTGTACCATCCTGTTAAGTTAAGACAATTATACCATCCTGTCAAGATAAGATAATTGTACCATCCTGTTAAGCTAAGACAATTGTACCATCTTGTTAAGTGAAGACAATTGTACCATCATGTTAAGCTAAGACAATTGTACCATCCTGTTAAGTTAAGACAATTGTACCATCCTGATAAGTTAAGACAATTGTACCATCCTGTTAAGTTAAGACAATTATACCATCCTGTTAAGCTAAGATAATTGTACCATCCTGTTAAGTTAAGACAATTATACCATCCTGTTAAGTTAAGACAATTGTACCATCATGTTAAGCTAAGACAATTGTACCATCCTGTTAAGTTAAGACAAGTGTACCATCCTGCTAAGTTAAGACAAGTGTACCATCCCGTTAAGATAAGACAATTGTACCATCATGTTAAGTTAAGACAAGTGTACCATCATGTTAAGTTAAGACAATTGTACCATCCTGCTAAGTGAAGACAATTGTACCATCCTGTTAAGTGAAGACAATTGTACCATCCTGTTAAGTTAAGACAATTGTACCATCCTGTTAAGCTAAGACAATTGTACCATCCTGTTAAGTTAAGACAATTGTACCATCCTGTTAAGTTAAGACAATTGTACCATCCTGTTAAGCTAAGAAAATTGTACCATCCTGTTATGTTAAGACATTTGTACCATCCTGTTAAGTTAAGACAATTGTACCATCCTGTTAGTTAAGACAATCGTACCATCCTGATAAGCTAAGACAAGTGTACCATCCGGTTCAGCTAAGACAATTGTACTATTCTGTTAAGTTAAGACAATTGAACCATCCTGATGAATTAAGACAATTGTACCATCCTGTTAAGTTATGACAATTGTACCATCCTGTTAAGCTAAGACAATTGTACCATCCTGTTAAGCTAAGACAATTGTACCATCCTGTTAAGTTAAGACAATTGTACCATCCTGTTAAGTTAAGACAATTGTACCATCTTGTTCAGTTAAGACAATTGTACCATCCTGTTAAGCTAAGCCAATTGTACCATCCTGTTAAGTTAGGACAAATGTACCATCATGTTAAGTTAAAAAACCAATTGTACCATCCTGTTAAGCTGAGACAATTGTACCATCCTGTTAAGTTAAGACAATTGTACCATCCTGTTAAGGTAAGACAATTGTACCATCCTGTTAAGCTAAGACTATTGTACCATCCTGTTAAGCTAAGACAATTGTACCATCCTGTTAAGTTAAGACAATTGTACCATCCTGTTAAGTTAAGACAGTTGTACCATCATGTTAAGCTAAGACAATTGTACCATCCTGTTAAGCTAAGACAATTGTACCATCATGTTAAATTAAGACAATTGTACCATCATGCTATGTTGAGACAATTGTACCATCCTGTTAAATTAAGACAATTGTACCATCATGTTAAGCTAAGACAATTGTACCATCATGTTAAGCTAAGACAATTGTATCATCCTGTTAAGTTAAGACAATTGTTCCATCCTGTTAAGTTAAGACAATTGTACCATCCTGTTAAGTTAAGACAATTGTACCATCATGTTAAGCTCTTTTGTTTTCTTACTCACAAAGTCTTCTGAATCGTTTCAATCTTTTGACTTTGAACGATGATGTTTACATCAGGAATGTATCGTGTGTACTAAGTCAGATATTTACATTTGTATTATTATCGCTTGGTCGATGCCTCTGTTGATGAACTATTAGTCACTGGTGGTATCATCCGCCCAGTAGTCAGTATTTCAACTTTGACATGATTTATTAGAAAAATTTACAGCTCCTAAAACTGTAATGATCATCAATACAAAGATACCCACACACATATCTAGCGTTTAGGCTATCATGCTTAAATAACTTGATTTGTTTTTGCGCACAAAGACTAAACGGGTTTGTTTTTGGCTTTCCAATTATTTAATTTGTCCGTTCCTTATGGTTATTCCAGAAACAAGTCGTGTGCATTAACTTAGATTAATGAAATTGGTTTTACCTAAGATATACTTTATAAGTTTACATCATTATAATCGTGTACTGATCTTAAGCACTTTGCAAATTTGATCAGGTTATCATATTGCTCTCAACAAAAATGTGGTATGATATCATTTTACGAATTTACAATCAATTAAGTAATGTTTATTCATTTCATTCAATTCAGCACACATGTCCGGAAAATAGTTTTGTGGTTTTTTTTCTAATGTTATTTGTTTGTTTAATCAAATGGTGCCATATCTTAGCCGTTTCCCACACTGAAACTGCCCAAAATTTTATAGAAAATGTTCAATTATAATATAATTTATTAATGTTAGCCCCTTAATGTGCACAAACCTATATTAATATATTTCAGTAACATTATTCTAATTCAATACTGTCTAATTTTTTTATGTAGCATACTACTTTACGTACACAAATAGTGCAGTCAATCCATTCTTATACGGAATGTGTAATGTTAACTTTCGTTCGACGTTTATTCAAATTCTGTGTAACAGAAAGGATAGAAAGTCGTCTTAGAGTACATCCTATACTAGATTTACCAAAGAATACAACACAGGAAAATTTAATGAAATCAAGCAGATAACAAGATGATCCTTATGTACATTCAATACTAGATTTACTTCAGAATACAACATCAGAAAACTGAATCGAAATAGAGGATAGCAAGACATCCTAAAGTACATTCTATACTGGATTTACCACAGAATACAATACCAGAAAAATACTACGTAATCAAGGATAGAAAAGCGTCTTAAAGTACACTTTATACTGGAACTATCACGGAATACAACCAACATTGGAAAAGGGTAACACATTCAATCATAGAAAGGCGCCCTAAAGTACATTCTGTGTTAGATTTACCACAGAATACAACATCAAAAACTGCAGCGAACTCAAGGATAGAAATGCGTTTTTAAGTACATTCAGTACTAGACTTAACACAGAAAACAACAAGGGAAACGATTAGAAAGGCGTCCAAAAGTACATTCTGTATTAGATTTACAACAGAAAACAACAAAGGAAACGATTAGAAAGGCGTCCTAAAGTACATTCTGTATTAGATTTACAACAGAAAACAACAAAGGAAACGATTAGAAAGGCGTCCTAAAGTACATTCTGTATTAGATTTACAACAGAAAACAACAAAGGAAACGATTAGAAAGGCGTCCTAAAGTACATTCTGTATTAGATTTACAACAGAAAACAACAAAGGAAACGATTAGAAAGGCGTCCTAAAGTACATTCTGTATTAGATTTACAACAGAAAACAACAAAGGAAACGATTAGAAAGGCGTCCTAAAGTACATTCTGTATTAGATTTACAACAGAAAACAACAAAGGAAACGATTAGAAAGGCGTCCTAAAGTACATTCTGTATTAGATTTACAACAGAAAACAACAAAGGAAACGATTAGAAAGGCGTCCTAAAGTACATTCTGTATTAGATTTACAACAGAAAACAACAAAGGAAACGATTAGAAAGGCGTCCTAAAGTACATTCTGTATTAGATTTACAACAGAAAACAACAAAGGAAACGATTAGAAAGGCGTCCTAAAGTACATTCTGTATTAGATTTACAACAGAAAACAACAAAGGAAACGATTAGAAAGGCGTCCTAAAGTACATTCTGTATTAGATTTACAACAGAAAACAACAAAGGAAACGATTAGAAAGGCGTCCTAAAGTACATTCTGTATTAGATTTACAACAGAAAACAACAAAGGAAACGATTAGAAAGGCGTCCTAAAGTACATTCTGTATTAGATTTACAACAGAAAACAACAAAGGAAACGATTAGAAAGGCGTCCTAAAGTACATTCTGTATTAGATTTACAACAGAAAACAACAAAGGAAACGATTAGAAAGGCGTCCTAAAGTACATTCTGTATTAGATTTACAACAGAAAACAACAAAGGAAACGATTAGAAAGGCGTCCTAAAGTACATTCTGTATTAGATTTACAACAGAAAACAACAAAGGAAACGATTAGAAAGGCGTCCTAAAGTACATTCTGTATTAGATTTACAACAGAAAACAACAAAGGAAACGATTAGAAAGGCGTCCTAAAGTACATTCTGTATTAGATTTACAACAGAAAACAACAAAGGAAACGATTAGAAAGGCGTCCTAAAGTACATTCTGTATTAGATTTACAACAGAAAACAACAAAGGAAACGATTAGAAAGGCGTCCTAAAGTACATTCTGTATTAGATTTACAACAGAAAACAACAAAGGAAACGATTAGAAAGGCGTCCTAAAGTACATTCTGTATTAGATTTACAACAGAAAACAACAAAGGAAACGATTAGAAAGGCGTCCTAAAGTACATTCTGTATTAGATTTACAACAGAAAACAACAAAGGAAACGATTAGAAAGGCGTCCTAAAGTACATTCTGTATTAGATTTACAACAGAAAACAACAAAGGAAACGATTAGAAAGGCGTCCTAAAGTACATTCTGTATTAGATTTACAACAGAAAACAACAAAGGAAACGATTAGAAAGGCGTCCTAAAGTACATTCTGTATTAGATTTACAACAGAAAACAACAAAGGAAACGATTAGAAAGGCGTCCTAAAGTACATTCTGTATTAGATTTACAACAGAAAACAACAAAGGAAACGATTAGAAAGGCGTCCTAAAGTACATTCTGTATTAGATTTACAACAGAAAACAACAAAGGAAACGATTAGAAAGGCGTCCTAAAGTACATTCTGTATTAGATTTACAACAGAAAACAACAAAGGAAACGATTAGAAAGGCGTCCTAAAGTACATTCTGTATTAGATTTACAACAGAAAACAACAAAGGAAACGATTAGAAAGGCGTCCTAAAGTACATTCTGTATTAGATTTACAACAGAAAACAACAAAGGAAACGATTAGAAAGGCGTCCTAAAGTACATTCTGTATTAGATTTACAACAGAAAACAACAAAGGAAACGATTAGAAAGGCGTCCTAAAGTACATTCTGTATTAGATTTACAACAGAAAACAACAAAGGAAACGATTAGAAAGGCGTCCTAAAGTACATTCTGTATTAGATTTACAACAGAAAACAACAAAGGAAACGATTAGAAAGGCGTCCTAAAGTACATTCTGTATTAGATTTACAACAGAAAACAACAAAGGAAACGATTAGAAAGGCGTCCTAAAGTACATTCTGTATTAGATTTACAACAGAAAACAACAAAGGAAACGATTAGAAAGGCGTCCTAAAGTACATTCTGTATTAGATTTACAACAGAAAACAACAAAGGAAACGATTAGAAAGGCGTCCTAAAGTACATTCTGTATTAGATTTACAACAGAAAACAACAAAGGAAACGATTAGAAAGGCGTCCTAAAGTACATTCTGTATTAGATTTACAACAGAAAACAACAAAGGAAACGATTAGAAAGGCGTCCTAAAGTACATTCTGTATTAGATTTACAACAGAAAACAACAAAGGAAACGATTAGAAAGGCGTCCATAAGTACAATTTATACTAGAATTACAACATATTACAACACAAGGAAAACTTCAACGAAATCAATAGCGCCATTAGTAAGCATATTTATATGTATGTAGGAATACCTCAATATAGAAGGTATTTGTGTGGTCTAAGAATGTCCACACTTTATAAAGGGAGGAGTGTAGAGCTCTGTATTAGTGATTATGAGAGATAAAAGGAACGGTTGTATAGTATGTTCCATTATGTTATAATTACATTACTTCAGTTATTCATTGAAATGTCACAATATGATTGGTTATGAAGCTGTGTATGTGCTGTATGTTGTATGCATGTTATGTCATGTATGTGTTGTTCAATGTATAGTCGAATTTAAAAGCTCGTTAGAGCTTGTGTTATGCTTGTTGTACATGCTTTGACTTTAAATAAAACTTATTTATTATTTATTTATATAGTGGTCACATGAACTAAAACCCGAACTTGCACGTGCCTCCATGACGACGTCAGATGTAAACAAAATGGCGTAGTAATTTCCAACAGCAAATAATCTAACACAAATAAAATTCACAACGAAAAATTCAACTATATTAAATTTTGGTGTGATTTAAATGTAATTATAAGAATTGAATGCATTTTTTTGTAGTTTTATAGGCGTGTAAAAGCGTGGACCGAAACACATTTTTGTATGGGCGCTTCATACAAAATGTGCTTCGGTCCACGCTTTTACACGCCTATAAAACTACAAAAAAATGCATTCAATTCTTAAATAATTTATTTATTATCTATTATGTACAGTGTAAATGTGGATGTTTCCTCTATAACTGTTTCTTTTTTCCCCGTCATTCATCATTGCGTAGAATTTAAATATATATAAACAGTTATAGAGGAATATATATATTCTGACGAGATGTTGATGCAAATAAAATATGCAAATGATATGTTCTCATTTAAATTTAATATGACACAGGCAACCTGTTTGAAGGACGAAGTCTTAAAATTTCAATAATACGATGATCTGTACAAGTTATTTTGAATGAATTTTGTAGCCGATTTGTTATGTCGGGCAGTTCCATTTATTTTACCTACTGTACGCCGCTCTTCGTCGGGAGTTTCGTAAAAAGTGATTTTTTTATTAGAAATTTAATACAAGTTTACTTCGATTTTGCATAGAGTAAATAATTAAAGACTTTGGAATTTTTCATTGAAATATATTTCTTTTGCGTTTCTAAATTATCAATTGGTCTATTTTTTAAACTTCCGGTGAACAGATATTTGGCTATCAATATAGAAGGAAAAATCGGACAGCCTACCGTTATAAGGACTTCGTCCTTTAATATGAGACAGGCAACCTGTTTGAAGGACGAAGTCCTAAAATTTCAATAATACGATGATCCGTACACGTTAGCCTCACCGCCGCGGACACAATTACGAACAATTTCGATGATATTGACCGTGACATTTGATAATAAATTTGACCAAATTGATGAAGCTGATTGCATGTTCATATTTCAGATTAAACACCAACATATATTCCTTTTGAATAATAGCCCATATATTATTCAATGCATTGTTACGGGTTTTAACTTAGAACAGATTTTCATGACCCCGTTCTAGTCACTCTGTGACCTAGATCCGGACACAATTTCGAACGACATCATAATAACTTTCTAGTGTAAATTATTTAATGACAGCTGTTAAAATTGAAAGAGCATTCATCCATTTACGTTCACATATTTATTTGTATATAAAATACACATGACATAAAAACCTTTCCTTTATTCATACCATAAATGTGTGCCAGTTTGCATTCGGAATTCCTTGAACTCTTCAATGAATAAGGTACATCACGGATTTTGACATTTTGGGATAGATCAAGGTAAGGAAAATGTATCCTATTATATTGACTGTTTTTGTTTTAGTTTCAATGTGTTCTACATATGCATAGAACCAGGAGATCATATTCTTTCCAATTACAGGCATAAGATAACAAAATATGCGTACCTCAATGAATTTTAGCGATAGATTCCAAGTGCAATTATCGATCGTTTTCTGCTTACAAATATGAAAACCGTCGTCTGCAACATTCAACAACTGCGCATGAATAATTTTCTCCCAAAACACGAGTAATTTAACGGGGTATCTATTTATAAAAACATTTTTTTAATTCATGTTTTGAAGGAACAATTAGGGGACATACTTTTTATTTCGTTCGTAATTGCGTCCGGTGAGGCTATTATCTTTTATTTTTAATGAATTGTGTAGCCGATTTGTTATGGCGTTCATTTTACCTACGCCGCTCTTCCATCGGGAGTTTCGTAGAAAGAAATTTTTTATTAGAATTTTATTAAAAGTTTATTTCGATTTTGCATAGAGTAAATAATCAAAGAATTGGAAATTTTTCATTGAAATATATTTCTTTTGCGTTTCTAAATTATCAATTGATCTATTTTTTAAACTTCCGGTGAGCAGATTTTTGGCTATCAATATAGAAGGAAAAATCGGACAGCTTACCGTTAGAAGGACTTCGTCCTTTATTACTCATGAAAAATATTATAAAAAAGTCATATGCATTTAATTTTAATAATGATAACAAATCATTCTACATTCATAGAAATGCACTATATCTGACAATCATAGAAATGCACTATATCTGACAATCATAGAAATGCACTATATCTGACAATCATAGAAATGCACTATATCTGATAATCATAGAAATGCACTATATCTGACAATCATAGAAATGCACTATATCTGACAATCATAGAAATGCACTATATCTGATAATCATAGAAATGCACTATATCTGACAATCATAGAAATGCACTATATCTGACAATCATAGAAATGCACTATATCTGACAGTCATAGAAATGCACTATATCTGACAATCATAGAAATGAACTATATCTGACAATCATAGAAATGCACTATATCTGACAATCAGAAAAATTGAACATGACAAAGGGGTTGTCATGGACCGTAAGTCGAAGAATGACAGACAAAACAATGGCAAAGAAAAAAGACAAAAAGACAAATAATGAAAAGACCGGTAAAGATCATTTTCAACTGCAATTTAAACTTGGGAGGACTTTGAAAATGCCACTATCTTTTTTTTCCCTCCAAGATCGGATCATCTCATTGAAAATTAACTTGTTCTCGACATTATATAGCTGACAATTTGCTGAGTTTGGTGTTACACAACAATCACTTTGAACTCACTCACTTACTCTAAGCCCGGATATCGCATTTTTTTTATATATTATTATTATAACTGTATGTATCTGTAATACCTATGCTCCCTTGCGAGTGCTTCAATAATGCTGCATTTCCGTTTGGAGTGCAGACCTATACATTAACACAAAAACATAATTTTAACAATATCGTGGAAGGAACTATTTCCTTGATTTGATGGTACTGATAGTGGATATGTTAGCTATGGAATTATTGAGCTATTTATGATCGTAACCTTTACATATAGTGTCAGGGGTCTTTTACTCCAGACAGAAATTTATTTATCGACCTTCAACAATATCTGAGCTACATTATGAGGTGGAGTGTTGCATTGGTGGAAACAACCAATAGTCATTTATAACTAAATCTATACTTCACTGCAGTCTAGCATATTTCATTCACAACAAAAAGTATTAATTATTTCTTGGACAAACCTAATTTGGGGTGTTCTGATGTTTTACGTTGTACAACTCAGAGTTCCTCATATAATACAATGCTGTGTGATATGATATGACTTTATCTACGATTCGCAACAATATTTTCTGATATGTTTATTCCATAACATGCAAAAAAATAATAAATAAAAAATAAAACCAGAACCGTTTCCATCAATGGCGACTATGCCCACGCGAGTTGTATTTTTATATTTAAATCACTTTGATTTTAAGGGACAAGAAGACTTTTATTATCTATCCTTATTTTCATAATTGAAGAATCAATAATTGTTACTTCCGACTTAACAAACAGTAGCCAGTTCTCTATTTAAATACATGTATACATATCGACATCAGGTTTGTAATTGTGTACTTAATTACTATTTACCTTTGAACCAGCAATTAAATTGTGTCAACATAAATCCATTTACGAGTTAAATTTCAACGTGTCTTCTTTTATATATTCATATCTTTATTTCTGGTAACATAACAAATTAAAGTTTGTACATAATACGAATAATAATGAAAATTGTTAGTCATTCAATAAAATTCAAAGTGTATACCAAACATAAACGTGGCACAGCAACTGTAATAAAGAACAAATTGATTGTGACACCTTAAAATTAACTAATTGCCATAGCGAACTGAAATTAATATAATATTATTTAAAAAAACCCAATTCAGAGCCTTTTAAGAAAATAGACAAGAACGGAGATTTTTTTTTACATAGGGTTAGGGGTGTGTGAAAGGAAAAGGCAACAATGTTGTGTTCTATATTTACCTATGTTGCGTTTTCTTCGTGAGAACCCTGTTGTTATCTATAAAGAGGTGTTCAACGATACCACTATGCATATAAGTTATGGAGTTTAACGCCACTTTCAACACTATTTCAGTTACATCGTGATCGTCAGTTCTACCGGAGTACCCAGAGAAAACCAACGACCTGACGCAAATCACTGACAAACTTTATCACATAATGTTGTATCGAATACATTTGCCCATGAGCGGGATTCGAACTCACAATTTTAGTGATGATGGGCACTGATTTCATAGGTAGTTAGTTGTAAATCCGTAAATACAATTACCATACGATCATAAGCATGACGGTACCTAACACACATAAGATATTAGTATTATTACCGCTCACTTTCCTGGCCTGAAAATTAAAAAGTACCAGTGTTAAGCTAGCTTATGGTCCCAAACCTGTCCTCTTATTAAAATGATGCGGTTGTGCAAGTGTTTGCACATGCAGGGATAATGCCAACACTCATATAACCGGGCAAACAGCGTTGTTGAGAATAACGCTATAATCTTGAACATTATACATAATATTTAATCTTCGTTACACAGAAGTTGTCATTTGCACATTTGTTCTATTAAAGAGAGGTGGTGTCCTCGACCATCATTTAAATATTAGATAGTATACAAGGCAAGGCATGACAGTGAAACAATAGTCAACTTTGAACCAAAATATAATTGTAAATACCATCTTTCGTCATCTGTACGCAAGTGACAGAAAACTATCAACAATGTGTTGATATCTTCCGAATATCTTTTTGAAAGACAAGATGAGACTATTCTTTAAAAAAAAAACCCAAAAAACCTTGATTTAATAGGTTAGTATTCAGAAGAATTTAGTAGTTTAGTGATGCTGTAAAAAGTATGAATACAAATGGCAAAATATAAACTGTATACGAGGATGTGGTTGGTATATTACTATCTAAGTGTGAAAAATGTATAATGGTAAAATTAAATCGTCTGTTTTGTCATAAAGTCTGGTAGAAAGTTGACCATTGGCGTCAAATTTGGGGTAAATGTCACGAAATGAGGCAGAGGAAGTTGTTTCTGTCGTTTCCTTGATCTCAATTTCTTTGGGGTATATAAATGGAATCCAGTTACCAAAGTCTGGATTATTAATTCACAGAACAACCTCAAAATACCTGAATGTAAGATTAAAGACTTGGCTTCTGTATACGCTTTTGTTGGTTCTTTTATCTCAAGTTCTTTGGGGGAATATTACTGAAATAGTTAGCAAAGTGTGGATTAATAATTGACAGAACATCATCAATATACCTGAATGTAAGATTTATAATTGACAGAACATCATCAATATACCTGAATGTAAGATTTATAATTGACAGAACATCATCAATATACCTGAATGTAAGATTTATAATTGACAGAACATCATCAATATACCTGAATGTAAGATTTATAATTGACAGAACATCATCAATATACCTGAATGTAAGATTTATAATTGACAGAACATCATCAATATACCTGAATGTAAGATTTATAATTGACAGAACATCATCAATATACCTGAATGTAAGATTTATAATTGACAGAACATCATCAATATACCTGAATGTAAGATTTATAATTGACAGAACATCATCAATATACCTGAATGTAAGATTTATAATTGACAGAACATCATCAATATACCTGAATGTAAGATTTATAATTGACAGAACATCATCAATATACCTGAATGTAAGATTTAAAGGCTGTAGCTTCTGTAATTGTTGTCTTTGATAAGTTTTTGTATAAATTCTGCTCTATAGGAGTGATGACTGATGACTTCATATTCTGTGTAGCACTTTTTGCCATTTGTTTCATGCTTGAGAAAATAAGTTAGTTCCATGACCAAAAACAAAACACTTGTTACGTTGACTACCGTTTTTAAAGTAAAATGCCTTGTGAATAATTTGTTTTAAATGGGTTTTCAAATTCTCGTGAGGAATGGTTGTGTAAAGTGTACGAAAGTCAAATAATTGGAAAAATGACATTTTCGAAAAAGAACAACAAAAATTAAAATGATCCAGAACTGCTTTAGAATTTCCAGTATCCACATTTGATTGATGTTACTACGTGAAGTCTTTGTCAATAGTACGAGTGTAGACCCTCTTTGACTGCAGACTAAAAAAATGTCATAATTGTAGAGTTTTTTTGTTGAACAACTAGAAGAACCAGCAATATACCTTTCTCTATGTGGATTCTTGTGAAGTTTTAGTATCTAATATAAAGTAGACAAGTCATCATATTCCTCATTAATCGGAATATTCATTGATGACATGAACGACTTCTGATTTGCCAAAATTTCTTCTTTATCAATTAATACTACTTATGTGGTTTGTTTTGTAAGATGCATTTAGATTGTGTGTCTGCTTTAAGTTGTTTTGTTTATTTATCCAGGTGTGTATTCTACTTTTTGTACTGTTATAAACTAATAAGGATTTATTGTACTTATACACGAACAGTTTCCTTTACATTACGCAAATCACGGAAGCACTTTGTTGTAAAAGTGAAGTCGAATGCATAATTGAAACATCATGAGAGGATGTTCAATTCCGGATTGTCTTATCAATAGTAGAGTGATTATTGAATATTATCTCACAAAATCTTAGTTTTATGTTCTTACGACATTGAAAAAATATATTGCCAGATTATTATAACATCTTTCACACCTAGGGAAACTGCACATCGTAAAGTGGAGGGTATCGAGTTTTATACGCAAGGTAGCGATTCCAACTAAAGTAAACAAGATGGGAGACGAACATAAATATATGCTAGTATCTCAATTTCTAAAAATAATGTGCATGCAACTTAGGTCTTAATATATTTATACTCATGGATTCTATCTTATATGAGAAAGTTAAGAATTTTTGTAAGGAATATTTTAAGAAATTCATTAAAATCCAAACTGTCATTTGTCCACAAGGCAGCGAAGTGTACAATTGGTAGCGATCGAATATTCTGCAGGCTAGCGATTTTTGTAGTACAATTTTGAAGACTTAATTCATTTTTTAATAAAAATAAGCTTATCAATTACATCAAGATTCATTTATTTAATGTTTTATTTTATCCTCGCTCTGCTGGGGTATGAATGTCCGTTCGTCCGTCCGTAATAACAGCAATTTATATTGTATGTCTGCGGTGTGCAGCGTAGCACCATGAGTGTATTTATTTTTCTGCACCAATGGTCAGCATGATGACAATTTAATTTAGATGCAAAGAATGGCATCCCTATGAGTTTTATATAGTTTTTACAACCTGTAATTAACAACCAATTCGTCTTTAACCAAGAAACGGGTTTTAAAGGAAACTTTCTCACAATAAGTATTTATTAGGAGTCGAAAGGGAATCTTTACATAGGGGGACCAGCAACATATATATAACACCCTGGAATTCACAATTTCAAGGCGGGGGGGGGGGGGGGGGGTGGTTATGATCATATGGTAGTAGAATTTATCACTACCTATGCAACAAGTGCCTATCACCACAAACATTATGAGTTCGAATCCCGCTCAGGCGAGGTGTACTCGATACAACATTATGTGATAAAGTTTGTCAGTGATTTACTGCAGGTCTGTGGTTTTCTCTGGGTACTCCGGTTTCCTCCAGCAATAAAACTGGCCACCATGATATAACTGAAATATTGTTGAAAGTGGTATAAGATTAAGCCCCAAAATTTCAACTCCGGTGTAATCATGAATTGTAGAAAAATTCATGATCCAACCTACTTGATATCGACCACAGGTTTTTTCCCGAGTGATAACCGTTTTTTGTTGGGGGGGGGGGGGGGGGGGGGGGTTGAAGTTGTATTTAATAAAGGAGATGTAAAGTAATACCTATCAATTACATTTTCTCTAATGCTACTGACAACTACTGAGTTATGTATTTATTTCTGCACTGAGATTCTGAAGAGGGTGATTTTTGTTGAAGAAAACAGTACAACATTTCTCAGTTGAAAGGATTTTCTAGAGCGTGCGTTCCTATCATGATTTCAATGATAGGGAAACTAATTATATATAATGAGGAATGAGTTCCTAGTGGTTTAATTGAAGTCATCAGTTCTCAAGTACTACAGTTTGCAACAATGAATTAGGTTAGGTTCGACTGTGGACGCTAGCTTGCTGAAACCACTATATCCACCTATTCTTCTACTATGCTAGAACGCGACTTTACGTCACACCTGGGCTTACTAGTTAGGTTGATGTTAGCTGTGTGATCATATTTGAACTCTTGTGCTTCCCAGTACTTATCTAAGTTGATCTCAAAATGTTCACTATTTTAGCTGTGATAACTTCGTTTGGTAGACTGTTCCAAATGTCAACTATTCTGTTTGTGAAAGAGAATTTCCGGATGTTGAGTTTGCTGTATTTTTTCTTCAGTTTTTTGTCGTTCCCCCTAGTTCTTGTATTTTGATCTAGGTTAAGTAAACCTTCTGTGACATCTCTATCGTAGATGCCATTGATGATTTTGAGTTTCGATCATGTCCCCTCTAAGGCGCCTGTACTTTAGGGTTGGCATTTTCAGCTTTTTAAGTCTATCTGTGTATTCTAGGTTTTTCAGTGAAGGAATTTGTTTTGTGGCTCTTCTTTGGACATTTTCTATTACATCTTTGTCCCCTACCTTTGATTGTGACCATACTGCTTCTGCATATTCAAGGTGTGGTCTTGCTAATGCCTGGAAAAGGTATTTGAAATTCTGCTCATCCAGGTATGAATAAGTTCTTCTTATGAGGCCCATAATACTGTTCGCCTGATGTTGAATATGTCTTGAGAATGTCAGCTGATCGTCCTAGTACTCCAATATCTTTTTCTCCCTCTGATTTTTCTAGCTCTACTTCTTTGCCAGTACTGTCGTATAAATGGTACTTCCTGATTGTATTCTTTTTATTTGATACAGTCGTGACCTTGCATTTGTTTGGGTGGAATCTTAGTAGCCAGGTGTTGGATCATTCCTGTAGACTATCCAGGTCCCTTTGCAGACTATTGCTATCTTCTGGGGATCTGATTTCTTTATATAGCGTGTGCCGGGGGTAGAATAGGCACCAGGTTTCTCCGCCCTAGAGGCACTAGTCCTCTAAAAGGGGTCAACCCCGCGGGAACCCTGGGGTATAGAAATGGGACCGAGAGCTTCTTCGGCTTGAAGGGGAGTCCGTCGGTTGTGCGGGATGTATAAATTCACAACCAATGCAACCCGTCCTTCGGATGAGACATAAATTAAACCGAGGTCCCGTGTTGAGAGATTGCCACCCTCTTCGCACATTAAAGAACCCAGTGTAACAGCTCATGATGAGTGGTCCATAGGAGACCTGTTGCACTGAATATAGCTGACATATTGCTCGCTGGACGTTAAACATCAATCAATCAATCAATCAATCAATCAATCAATCAATCAATCAATCAATCAATCAATCAATCAATCAATCAATCAATCAATCTTTATATAGCTTAGTATCGTCGGCAAAGAGATAGGCTGTTGCTGCTACACAATCTGGCATGTCGTTCATGTAGATTACAAACATAATCGGTCCAAGTACACTGCCTTGTGGAATTCCACTGGTTACATTGTGGGTGGTAGAGTCCATTCAGTTCACTGAAACTTTCTGTTTTCTGTCTGTTAAAAAGTCCTGAACGTAGTTGAGTGTTTTTTCTCCAATGCCATAGTGTTCTATTTGTTTTATGAGCCTTCTATGGGGGACTTAGTTTAAACATATTTTTATTAATTAATTCAATATAACATTACAATATTCAGCTATATACATAACATAATAAGAAGAAATTAATAGGATTGGGAAACAAGTTACATGAACTTATGGGGGACTTTGTCGAACGCCTTCATGAAATCCATATAAACAGAGTCAATACTGCCACCGCTATCTATTATTTCGGTCCACTGGTCTAAAACCAACAGTAATTGCAGGGTCGTGGATCTTCCGAATATGAAACCAAATTGTTTCTTGCTAAATAGTTTATTTCTTTTCATATGCTCTACTATTTGGTTTTTTACCAGTTTTTCCATCATTTTACATGCAATGCTGGTTAGACTTACTGGCTTATCTCCCTTCTTAAACAGAGCCACTACATTGCCAATCTTCCATATCTCAGGTACTATACTTTTGCTTCCTCCTTCGAGGCATTAAATATCCTTGTTAGTGGTTTTGCTAAGACAGATTTGAGTTCTTTTAATGCCTTCGGGTGAAGGCAGTCTGGCCCTTTTGATTTATTTGGATTTAATTCATCCAATAGTTTCTTGACTTCTTTTTCTTCAAAGACTCTTTCCTCAAACTCAAACTCTAGATTTGCATCTTTGAATGTTGGTAAGTCTCCTTCTGGTTCTTTGGTAAACACACTACTGAAGAAGTTGGCTTTATCCTTGTTGCATTCCGTTATGCTTATCTCCCACTTGTCGTTTTTGTATTTTAGTTCTGCAATTCCACTTTTGGTTTTTCTTTTGGGGTTGGCATATTGCCAGAATTTCTTGGGGTTGGTCTTGGCATTTTTTGCTATATCTTATTCCATATTCTGTTTTGCTTTTTTTACTAGACTTTTAGCTTGGTTTCTGACTTTCTTAAATTCTAGGTACTTTTTGTTGTCTCTTGTTTCTATATAATGTTGCCAACATCTATGCTTTTGTCTGATTTTCTCGCTAGTGTTGTCGTCAAGGGGTAAGTAGTTGTGTTTTTTTGCTATCGAAGCCGCTTTTCTGTTTACTTTGGGTATGCATTTATCTTTTGCTGCGTTGAACTCCCTCAGAAAGATGTTGTTCAGGACATTTGGGTCCTTATCATTCAATAAATTTGACCAGTCTTTATCCAACTCTTTGGCCATCTTAAGGTAGTCGCCTTTATGAAAGTTCCATTTGTCTATTGTGGCTTCCTCTAGTTCAAAGTAGCACGTGCAATTAGAAGTTAATACAATGTGATCACTTCGTCCTAATGGGCTTTCATATTCAATCTTATCAATCATATTTTCCACGTTTGTAAAAACTGGATCTATAGTTCACTCACAGGCGCTTGTGTAGAGTCAAAAATATGCTCGCTATGTACCTAAAATACCACAAGGCCGGATTCACTCCTACTACCCCTGTCACTTCAATCGCTATTTCCCCTGTCAAAATGTCGATAGGACGCAAATCGCTTACTAATTTGCGTAGTGAAATGATTTTTCTTCAAGGAAAACCCGTTTTTTATATCTTCCTACCATCTACACCCCCATACTGACAGATAATCCTCAGATTTTGTTGACAATGGACACCTAAGTGGCAGCAAAGCGAAAGTAGCTCACGTGCGACATATTTCCGCCTTTCGGTCGTTATCGGGTTTTATCATATATAATTACTAAACACTAGAAACATTACAAGGCGCCAAAATATGACTGACAAAATGAATGAAAACTTCAGTGCTTCTTGGTATGCAAATAATACTAAAAATAAGGCATAGGAAATAATTGTATTTAAAAAACATTATAATTATACAGTAACAATACTGATATATAATTACGTTTCCCGAACTTTTCTTTCTGAACTTCTCAGGTATGTATCGTAAGGCAATGATAAAACCCGAGAACGACCGAAAGGCGGAAATATGTCGCACGTGACCTACTTTCGCTTTGCTGTCACTTAGGTGTCTATTGTCAACAAAATCTGAGGATTATCTGTCAGTATGGGGGTGTAGATGGTAGGAAGATATAAAAAACGGGTTTTCCTTGAAGAAAAATCATTTCACTACGCAAATTAGTAAGCGATTTGCGTCCTATCGACATTTTGACAGGGGAAATAGCGATTGAAGTGACAGGGGTAGTAGGAGTGAGTCCGGCCTTGTGGTATTTTAGGTACATAGCGAGCATATTTTTGACTCTACACAAGCGCCTGTGGTTCACTGTTATCCGTGGTTCTTGTTTAACCCAAAATGTGTTGATTTAGGTAACTATCTCCGATACTCTCTACGAATTTTTCTCCTTCTTTATCTCCGTTACTTGTCCAAGAATTCCAGACTAGTTTTGGGCAATTAAAATCTCCCATTATTATAAATAGGTGAGAATATTCTTTGTTGCAGGAAGTATTTATCATCAGTTGGTTTATATTAGTTTATCCAAGTTTTCTTTGTCACTGTTGGGGATTTTGTAAATACATCCTACCAGTAGAATATCTTTACCTGACATTTTGATGTTTGCCCATACATTTTCTTGGAAGTCTCCTGTCTTTATTTCTTCCGCCATCAAATTTTGTTTAATATATAAGGCTATTCCTCTTTTCATTCCTGGTGTGTCGTTTATGAATAGTTCATATCCTTGTAAATGCAACTCTGCTTTTCCTGGTATTTTTTGGATACACTTCTGTAATTGCTATAATATCATATCAACTTCTTGGGCTCTAACTTTGAATTCATCTAATTTGTTAGGTACATGTAGGCTATCTGCATTTGTGTAAAAACATTTAAGGCCGTTAAAAACTTAACTAACTTATCTATAGTTTTGGGTTTAAAAACATTGGTTCTATGTACATTAATCTTTTTCCTGCCGGCTACTGCTTTTTCACTTTTACCACCCGCTTGTCCCATGGTGATCCTTTCAGTATGGACTTGGAATTTTCTTCCCTCCTGTGCTTTTCTCGTCCCCCGATCCCAGGGCTTTGTTTTTCTCCTTAGCTTCTTCCCATTTTTCTCTGCTTTTTTTTTCTCTCTTTTTGTGTCAGGTCATGAACAATACTCATTTTCTTGAATTTATCCTCGGCTTGTCCAAGCCTTTTTAGATTTGCCATTAGTATGTTTTTGGCTTTTTCATCCTCAAATACTATTCTAAGTGGTCTTGGTTTTTCTCCCTCTAGTTTCTTTCCCAGCCTGGAAACATTTTTTCACTGAATTGGTTAACTGTTACAGATATTTGTGTCACAATCCTGTCTCTTCCTTATTCACGACTTTTCACCAGATTTATAACAAGAGTTATAAGTGTCACTAGTGGAGCAGAAACTGTGTTTTGTTGATCATTATTTGTCCATTTGTCTTTTTTTGTTTCCCCATTGTATTGTCTGTCCTGTTTTTTTTTGTTTCCCCATTGTATTGTCTGTCCTGTTTTTTTCGTTTCCCCATTGTATTGTCTGTCCTGTCTTTTTTCGTTTCCCCATTGTATTGTCTGTCCTGTCTTTTTTCGTTTCCCCATTGTATTGTCTGTCCTGTCTTTTTTCGTTTCCCCATTGTATTGTCTGTCCTGTCTTTTTTCGTTTCCCCATTGTATTGTCTGTCCTGTCTTTTTTCGTTTCCCCATTGTATTGTCTGTCCTGTCTTTTTTCGTTTCCCCATTGTATTGTCTGTCCTGTCTTTTTTCGTTTCCCCATTGTATTGTCTGTCCTGTCTTTTTTCGTTTCCCCATTGTATTGTCTGTCCTGTCTTTTTTCGTTTCCCCATTGTATTGTCTGTCCTGTCTTTTTTCGTTTCCCCATTGTATTGTCTGTCCTGTCTTTTTTCGTTTCCCCATTGTATTGTCTGTCCTGTCTTTTTTCGTTTCCCCATTGTATTGTCTGTCCTGTCTTTTTTCGTTTCCCCATTGTATTGTCTGTCCTGTCTTTTTTCGTTTCCCCATTGTATTGTCTGTCCATTTTCGATTTACTCCTTTCACATCTTCAAACTTTTGTTGTCTGTAATTTGTTTTTTTTTAAACTAAATATTCTTATAAAATTATATATTAAAAATATAAAATAAGACCAACTAGAACATTTTCTGGATATATTCCTTGAAAAAAATATCGAGGAAATCATTTTTTGTCATAATGTGTCATCCATATTGATGAGATGCTTCACTTTTCACTTCAGTTGGTGTAGAAAATGGTAAAATGCTGATATGAAAAATTATACTTTGCATGTCCTACTATAAGTTTTAGGGATTAGGCTAGATAAAGGAACAGAAAGTTTGTCAAGATGTAATAAAACAAGAATCAACATATGGCACCAGACGTTTTCCACATTTATTCAAATTGATTGTAAAATACAATTGTTGTTAAACAGATTTTAATATATATAATCGATTCCATCGAAGTATACCTTTATTCCTGAAGAGAAGGGCATACAAGTGTTTTTTGTTATTAAATTATATACCTGCTTAAATATGTATCTCTTTATCAATACTACATCAACAGTATCAATCTGTGTCAATATCCACATTGGTCATTGCAAACTAGTGATAATAGCATGATTTTCAATCAATATTCGTGGTAAAACTTATTTTTTCCACAGCATAATAATGGGGGAAAATCGAAAATTGCCATTTAACTAATAAATATTTCTTGTAAATAAATTGTGCACCATTATCAATTCTCAAACTTTCCAGACTTGATGCTAAAAGTAGCATTAAACACAAAATATCCCAAACAACAGTCAAGTAACATTCGGATTAAAATAATACAAGGCAAAAAATAAACAAAGCATATATTTAATAATGTATCTGATGATAAAATAATATTGCACATACATATTTCATTATAACACAACAATATACAATAAACTAGAAGCTCAGTGGACTGAGCCTGTGTCGCTCACCTTTCATTCTGCTTTGAGGAAACTTAATACACAACCTTCCATACATGTAGATGCTTCCTACCAAGATTCGGTTCATTTGGCTAGGCAGTTTCAGAGGAGAAGAATTTTTAGATATCGACCAATCAGAAACAAGAATTGCCTGTGGTGGCCATGTTTGTTAACAGATCGGGTCGAAATGAGCAATCTTCATAGAGGACATTCCATAGATGCTTCATGCCATGTTTCGGTTAATTTGGCCAAGCGGTTTCAGAGGTGATTTTTAAAAATTGGCCAATCAGAAACAAGAATTGCCTGTGGAGGGCCATGTTTGGTAATGGATCATAACAAAATGTGCACTCTTTAGAGAGGACCTTCCAAAGATGTTTCCTACTAAATTTCAGTTCATTTGGCTGATGGTTTTCAGAGGAGAGGATTAAAATGTGAAAAGTTAACAGATGACAGACAACAAACGACGGATGCCAACAGCCCACATTGCCTTTGGCAAGGTGAGCTAAAAAGAATATTAAAATGTGAATACCTACAAGTAATGTATAGTATAAACATATCACTACATCAGCATTAGTTAATTTCTAAAGGAGATAATGGCAAGAATTATCTATTTTATTAAACAGTTTAATGCAAGAGTTATCTCCCTTTTAACAGTTTACTACAATGGAGAGGATTTTATTTAGAAATGAACCAATCAGAAATAAGAATTGACTGTGGCAGCCATGTTTGTTAACAGATCGGGATGAAATGAGCAATCTTTATAGAGAACCTTCCATAGATGCTTCCTACCAAGTTTCGGTTCAATTGGCCAAGTGGTTTCGGAGAAGATTTATAAAAATCGGCCAATCAGAAACAAGAATTGCCTGTCATGGCCATGTTTGTTAACGGATCGGGATGAAATGTGCAACCTTTGTAGAGGAACATCCATAGATGCTTCCTACCAAGTTTCGGTTCATTTGGCCAAGCGGTTTCGGAGAAGATTTAAAAAAATTGACCAATCAGACACAAGAATTGCCTGTGATGGCCATGTTTGTTAGCGGATCGGGATGAAATCAGCAACCTTCCATAGATGCTTCCTACCAAGTTTCGGTTCATTTGGCCAAGCGGTTTCGGAGGTGAAGATTTTTTTAAATCGGCCAATCAGAAACAAGAATTGCCTGTGGCGGCCATGTTTGTTAATAGATTGAGACAAAATGAGCAATCTTTAGAGAGGACCTTCTATAGATGCTTCCTACCCAGTTTCAGTTCATTTGGCTGAGAGGTTTCAGAGGAGAAGATTAAAATGCAAAAAGTTAACGGACGACGGACAAAAGATGGCAAAAGCTCACGTTGCCTTTGGCAAGGTAAGCAAAAAAACCTGAAGTTATGCCAGCCTTTTTGTTCTATGTGTTAAAATAGAGCATACTCAATAATTTTATTATCCATGGAAAAACTTTGTTTTTTTTAAATTTATTTCATTTTTCTTCTGTTTGTACTTTTTTTTATCTAGGTGGGGGGGCGTAAAACGTATTTCTTCTCTGGAGGTTGTTGTCAAATTTCTATTTAATTAATCGTGGTTGTCTGTATTTTTACCATTTCGGTATATTAAAATAGACCTACTTGCCGGCAAGTCGTGTCACTGTGTTGTTCGTTAAATGGTGTATAATATTCGGCTGTTTGTTCCGCGATTTCGCTTCTTTTGCATGATTTTTTAAGCCATATTGTCTCCCTTTATCTTCCGAAATATTCCGAATGATATGTTATGTAAAAAATGGAGAAATACGAATGATGAACTGGTACCTGGTTCTTTTATTTTCGTTCCTGGGTTCCAAGATAAAAAGTAACAGTCGAAAACGAAACGTGGTCAAATGGCACGATTTCTCAAAAAGTATTTAACCAAAAATAATAAACTATACATATTATTAATCCTTGAGATATAAGCTTTAAAATGGTGCAACATTTATTTGACAGACATTTGATTTAAAAGAGTTATACGTGATCAAAACAAATATTTTGATACAAATTATCGTCATTTCCACCATTGAAAAATACTGTCCTGCCATGATTTAGGGTATCAAATGTCTCATTCTGTTCAAAAGTTATACCTATAAACGTACTGGAAAATACCTGTCCTGGTTTTAAACCCTCCCCCTCAAAAATAGATAAACAACACACTTTATAGGTCACACTTGTACTTGCATTACTGCCATTAAACAGTATTACAGATTTGATCAGTCTGTTTCAAATTTAATTTCTATTTTCTAGGTGGGGGTCATTTTAAGTATTTATATTTATGTGGTGGTACCCCAAAAATAATTAAAATTCTGGTGGTAGTACCCCAAATTATTGACGGAGTTCCGACCCCCCCCCCCCCAGGTATTTTTTCCTGGAAAAGCCCTTACCAGTGTTTAATTTAATTTTTTTTTAAACTAGAGGCTTACTTGAGACTATCGCTATCGTAATTCATACTCTGCTTTGGTCAAAGCATGTTTGTAGTTTCTGAGAAAAAGCCATTTTTATTCATATTAGACAGAAGCGAAGTGATGACAATTCGTCACATGGATGTTTGTTCAAGGTCAGCTAGAGAGTAATAAAACAATGATGTGGCTTTATTAATGAAATAATAATTTGTAAATATTGAAAATCTGTCTACAGTGGATTCTGATTTTGTACACAGGAAATCTGTCTTTATATGGATACTGAATATGCAGAAAACCCAAGAAAAGCCTCATACAGTCAAACCTGTATTAAGAGGTCACCTTTGGGACAAAGACAAAGTGACCTTATAAGACAGGTGACCTCTTAAGAGGTTCAATTCATATGAAATGTTCTATGACCGCACAAGCAAAAGGTGACCTTTTAATGCAGGTGGCTGCTTAATAGAGGTGACTGCATATACAGGTTTGACTGTAATTTAAATTTTTATTTTCATATAAAAATTCTTGATTGACTGAACCTAGCATTTCTAAAATCAAAACTGAAAATTTTACATCGAAATGTATCCACAGTCAAACCTGCTCATGCTGTTACCTCTATTAAGCAGTCACCTGTATTAAATGGTCACCTTTATCTCCTCCTGTCATCGAAAATTTCATATTAATTGAACCTCTTTTAAGAGGTCACCTGTCTTAAAAGACCAATTGTCCTTTGTTTCAAAGGTGACCTCTTAATACAGACTTGACTGTATTTTACTTATTGGTTCTCCTCTGATCATAGTTCACTTTATTTTGAAAATGAGAGTCGTTATCTTTGTCATTACTTCTTAACAAGATCATTTTCCGAGTAATATAGTGGTAATATAAGCAAAGACTATGAACCAATGGTGTATACTAAGCTGATGTATCAAAGAATTTATCAATAACTGCACTGACTGCCTGTGGTGTATATTTAATATATTTGTCCAGATTCTTTGTAAAATTGATTTTCTCATATTTCTCCTGAAACATTTTATATCTGGGTACTATGTAATCTTTATTGTCTTTTTTTAGTGTGTCTCTCAGTTCTTGGTCTGGAATGGCATATCCTTTCTGAATTTTCATGATTTCTTCCAACTCTTTGTTAAAACCCTAAAACAAAATAAATATAGTGAGAGAATGTTGTTTAACTCCAAGTGAGCAATTTTTCAGCTATATAATGGCAAGAACAAGTCAGCTATATAATGGCAAGAACAAGTCAGCTATATAATGGCAAGAACAAGTCAGCTATATAATGGCAAGAACAAGTCAGCTATATAATGGCAAGAACAAGTCAGCTATATAATGGCAAGAACAAGTCAGCTATATAATGGCAAGAACAAGTCAGCTATATAATGGCAAGAACAAGTCAGCTATATAATGGAAAGAACAAGTCAGCTATATAATGGCAAGAACAAGTCAGTTATATAATGGCAAGAACAAGTCAGCTATATAATGGCAAGAACAAGTCAGCTATATAATGGCAAGAACAAGTCAGCTATATAATGGCAAGAACAAGTCAGCTATATATAGATGTCTGCTTTGTACTAGACTAGTACACTTAGTTGCAATTTTATAGTGCTAGCTCACGAAAACAACAGTCCACTGGGTTTTCACTACACTCTGACATTATTCTGATTCTAAGCCAACCACCCAGCCTTTGCTCTAACTCATTACTACTGCTTGACTTAGTGCAGAAGACACAACTATGATTACATATATAGCCTTTGGTTTCAGCCGACCGTGGGCTTGAACCCATGATCTGTTGTACTCGAGGCAAACACTCTCACCATTACATATATAGCCTTTGGTTTCAGCCGACCGTGGGCTTGAACCCATGATCTGTTGTACTCGAGGCAAACACTCTCACCATTACATATATAGCCTTTGGTTTCAGCCGACCGTGGGCTTGAACCCATGATCTGTTGTACTCGAGGCAGACACTCTCACCATTACATATATAGCCTTTGGTTTCAGCCGACCGTGGGCTTGAACCCATGATCTGTTGTACTCGAGGCAGACACTCTCACCATTACATATATAGCCTTTGGTTTCAGCCGACCGTGGGCTTGAACCCATGATCTGTTGTACTCGAGGCAAACACTCTCACCATTACATATATAGCCTTTGGTTTCAGCCGACCGTGGGCTTGAACCCATGATCTGTTGTACTCGAGGCAGACACTCTCACCATTACATATATAGCCTTTGGTTTCAGCCGACCGTGGGCTTGAACCCATGATCTGTTGTACTCGAGGCAGACACTCTCACCATTACATATATAGCCTTTGGTTTCAGCCGACCGTGGGCTTGAACCCATGATCTGTTGTACTCGAGGCAGACACTCTCACCATTACATATATAGCCTTTGGTTTCAGCCGACCGTGGGCTTGAACCCATGATCTGTTGTACTCGAGGCAAACACTCTCACCATTACATATATAGCCTTTGGTTTCAGCCGACCGTGGGCTTGAACCCATGATCTGTTGTACTCGAGGCAGACACTCTCACCATTACATATATAGCCTTTGGTTTCAGCCGACCGTGGGCTTGAACCCATGATCTGTTGTACTCGAGGCAGACACTCTCACCATTACATATATAGCCTTTGGTTTCAGCCGACCGTGGGCTTGAACCCATGATCTGTTGTACTCGAGGCAGACACTCTCACCATTACATATATAGCCTTTGGTTTCAGCCGACCGTGGGCTTGAACCCATGATCTGTTGTACTCGAGGCAGACACTCTCACCATTACATATATAGCCTTTGGCTTCAGCCGACCGTGGGCTTGAACCCATGATCTGTTGTACTTGAGGCAGACACTCTCACCATTACATATATAGCCTTTGGTTTCAGCCGACCGTGGGCTTGAACCCATGATCTGTTGTACTCGTGGCAAATACTCTCACCATTACATATATAGCCTTTGGTTTCAGCTGACCGTGGGCTTGAACCCATGATCTGTTGTACTCGAGGCAGACACTCTCACCATTACATATATAGCCTTTGGTTTCAGCCGACCGTGGCCTTGAACCCATGATCTGTTGTACTTGAGGCAGACACTCTCACCATTACATATATAGCCTTTGGTTTCAGCCAACCGTGGGCTTGAACCCATGATATGTTGTACTCGAGGAAGACACTCTCATCATTACATATATAGCCTTTGGTTTCAGCCGACCGTGGGCTTGAACCCATGATCTGTTGTACTCGAGGAAGGCATTCTCACCATTACATATATAGCCTTTGGTTTCAGCCAACCGTGGGCTTGAACCCATGATCTGTTGTACTCGAGGCAGACACTTTCACCATTACACCACCCATGCAGTTCTGACTGTTTAGGAGATAAAATCTTCCCTCCTTCCATCATAGCTATTATCTTTATGACAGTTTCCTGTTAGTCACAGACTTTATCAGTGTTAAAATTAAACATGATTTTGGTTGGTTTTTTTTGTGTTACAGAATTGAAGTTTACAACTTACAGAAAACTTGTCTTTTATATTCTGTTTTTCTTTATCCTTCAACTATAAATAAAAAATATGCATGCATGAACAGATATTTAGAATGAATTGTCAAATCTTCAATAACTTGTGTTAAGCTACCTTAAAATTATCTCCCTTTGTAACATATGTCCTACTAATTTAACCTGCATAAAGCAACCACCTGTCTACATGATCCTTTTTCTATTCACTCCTTTCTAAGATTACATAAGTTAGACTTAAAGATTAACTATTCATTCACATGTGTCAGCACATGAAGATGTTATGTATATCTGTACATTAAGAGTTTCTTTTATTTCTATTTGAGCAGGCAAATTGCATTGATTTGATAATTTTTTGTTATATTCTGTCACTGACCGAAATATAGCTTTTTCTGGTACCCCTGTCATATGTTACCTGTTTAGCTTTGGGAAACTAGTTGTAAATATAGTTCTATTCCTGTTGACAGAAAATATCAAAAGGGGCACGCCGGCACTGAAGGTATAATTATATAATTTTATTATTTAATTTAAAATATAAACGTCGATGGATTAAGGCGATTTTTCTGCAGGATAAACACACTATTAACGCAGTGTCTTTAAATATAAAGTTTATGTGTATTTGGCACAAAACTGGGGAAAGGCTCTATAAACCTCACTTTTATCCCAGTTTTTAAGCTTCATACACATAAACTTGATATTTCAAGACACTGCACTAATATCATCTATATACTACAGGCTCAGGGCTGATCCTGTGTCCCACTGAGCCTGTGTCGCTCACCTTTCATTCTGTTTTGAGTCAACTTAATACAGAGCCTTATATGGGTGACCCCTACTAAATTTCAATTAATTTGGAAAATGGTTTTATAGAAGATTTTTTTAAATTGTCCAATCACACACAAGAACTACCTATGGCAGCCATGGAAATTTTGTACAGGAGAAGTGGTTTCAGATGAGAAGATACCAGAAACAAGAATTGCCTATGGTGGCCATGTTTGTTAACAGATCGGGATGAAATAAACAAACTTTATAAAGGTCCTTCCATAGATGCTTCCTACCAAGTTTCGGTTCATCATGATTTGGCCAAACGGTTTCAGAGGAGAAGATTTTTAGAAATTTACCAACCAGAAATATGAATTACATATGGCGGCTAAGTTTGTTAACTGTTTTCTTTGTTTGTTTGGTGGTGTTTAACGTCACTTTCAACAATATTTCAGCTATATCGTGGCAGTCAGTTTTATTGGTGGAGGAAACCAGAGGACCCGGAGAAAACCACCGGCTTGTAGCAAGTCACTGACAAACTTTATTACACAATGTTGTACACCTCGCCCTGATTGAGATTTGAACTCGCAACATCAGTGGTGATAGGCACTGATTGCATAGGTAGTTATTAACGGATCTGGACGAAAAGAGCAATCTTTATAGAGGACATTCCATATATGCTTCCTACCAAGTTTCGGCTCCTTTGGCCAAGTGGTTTAAGAGAAGATAATATTTAGAAATTGACCAACCAGAAACAAGAATTACCTATAGCAGCCATGCTTTGTAATGGATCGGGACGAAAAGAGCAGTCTTTATAGGGGACCTTACATAGATGATTCCTACCAAATTTCGGTTCATTTGCTTAAGCGCTTACAGAGATCATTTTTAGAAATTGATCAACCAGAAACAAGAATTGACTATCACGGTCATGTTTGTTAATAGATCGGAACGAAATTAGCAATCTTAATAGAGGACCTTCCATGGATGGTATCTACCAAGTTTTGGTTCATTTGGCCAATCGGTTTCAGAGGAGATGATTTTTAACTAGAGGCTCCGTGGGCTGAGCCTGTGTCGCTCACCTTTCATTCTGCTTTGAGGAAACTTAATACAGAACTTTCCATAGGTGCTTCCGACCAAATTTCGGTTCATTTGGCTACTCAGTTTCAGAGGAGAAGATTATTTAGAAATCGACCAACCAGAAACAAGAATAACATATGGTGGCAATGTTTGTAAATCGATCAGGACTAAATTAGCAAATTGTAAAGAGAACCTTCAACGAATGCTTTCTACCATCATGTCCAACTATTATCCTCAGTAGAAGCCAGTACGAGTTATCTCGCATGTTTTCAGTGTTTTCTTTTGTCAAGATTTTATCTTGTATGGATAATGTTACGTCTTATCAGACGGCCTGCTGTGGTGTGATAGATAATGTCGCCATCCTTCACTGATTAAATATAATCAGTTACGCGTATCATCATGACATGTTTGTTAATTAAATCTTCGTGATCATCATGAATAAAACCTTGTATAACTTGTATATAAAGACTACCAAAGAAGACAAAACCAAAGTGTATGCAATACACATATCCGGATAAATACAACCAAACAAAACCTGTAGAAACATTGAAAAATATGTAATTTCTTTACTTTTATTAGTCATTCATGTTTATATTGACATTGTACATATTTGTTGAAGCAATATATCAACATTATAAGATTTAACGACCAAAAATCACTGATGCAGATAATAGTTTGTCTTTTCATGGGAGGACATGAAATTTCAATAAAATCGATATTTGATTTTCGTGCATCTCTTCCAATAAATGAGATATTATATATACAATACATAAATGGTAAACGGGAAAAAAGTCACAGGATAAAAAGTCACAAGACAAGTACGAAAAAAAGTCACAATATATTTTTTCTACATTTACTATACCCCGGAAAGTCACAGTATGTATAATGAGTGTTAAATTAATTTAAAGAATTATATTTTTATATTTTTAGCCCGGTGACCAACTCCGCAAAAGTCGCATATTAACGGAGTTTAATTTCACTTCATACTATACGGCTAAAAATTGGCATACTTGTAGGAAAATGATTTTACTTTGACTTTAGACTGGTCGTCAAAAAGTTGTATGGTGCAGTTTTCGAAAATTCTATGTATAGTTAGCAAAATTTAGTTAAATTTGGACCTCGAGTGGCTAACAGTTTTGCTCTGGTATTTAAAAACTGTATAGAAATATATTTCTTTCGCATTGGATTCAAAGTTTACATATAATGTTTTATTCATTAAGCGAAAAAATTGACACAATAAACCTATAATTGAAAAATAATAACAATAACAAATATTGTAAATGAGGTCATTTTGTAGTTTCACCAGATTTTAATTCTGTACAATAATGCGCCAGTTGATAAATAGTTAAGTAACTAGTAGAAATTAAAAATATAATCATTACCCTATTTAGTGACACACCTTTTTTTTTATCTAAGTTTCTTTAATGGGATTTTATATACCACCCAAAATACAGAGTAACAAATCTTTACCTTACTTATTTTTACGGAATGTTGTGTCCGGTCCCGGTAGAACTGAATACTTTGTTCACCATATTGATCTTGAACTTCGAGTGCACCTTATGTTCGATTAATTACATTAACTATGGATTGATTTCTTTTGTATTTGTTGATGTGTCTTTGTTCTTTTGACTTTTAAATGTTGTTTGTTCGAATTTGAGGTTGTGGTTATTTTTCATTTTTGTTCATCTTAGAATGAACAAAAATGAAAATTTAGTTATTGAGTTGAGGAGCATGCTATACAAACATTCGACCAGCAACTTTATGCTATTGCCCAACAGGTGAAATGGTCAAAGCCTGACATTTTCAATCGCCATATTCTTAGACTTGGTGGTTTTCACAGTTTGTCTTGTTTCTTATCTTCGATAGGGAAACTTTGGGCCGATGGCGGTCTTCGTGATCTTTTGGTTGATTCTGGCGTGTATGCTGGAAATACAGCTGAGCGTATGTTGGTTGGCAAACAAATTAACAGGGCTGTCAGGGGGTTCACACTTGTATTTGAAGCCCTACGCAGCATTCATACACTGGTGTAGGACCTTTGACTACATCGATCAGACACCATCAGCGTTCTGGAATGCGCTGTTTGAATTTCATAGAAATATCTGTGATCAGACGATTGAAACATCAGTACTACTAATTAAAGTTGAAGAATTGTTTGAAGACCATGTACAGCCTCTAATCTGTAAGTTTAGACAATGGGGATGCGATGCATCACCTACATTCAAATACTGGGATATGCTTCTGGTGGCGGTTCAAATTATGTTGTCAAATGTACGAGCAGAACGGGAGCGTGATTGGTCGGCACATCTGATGTCTTCATCAAAAATGTTGCCATATTTCTTCATTACTAACCGTACAAATTACTCTAGATGGATGCCTGTATATATACTTGATATGCTCGACCTTTCAGCCGAGATAAAATCAGCTTTTGAAAAAGGCGAGTTTTTCATTAGACAAACATCCGGCAGTTTTAATGGTAATTGGAGCGATATGGACACTGAAAAAAACATCATATAAGATTTGAAGGGCTCAGGTGGTTTCGTAGGAATAACGAATCAGAAATCTGCCATTGTTAGATGGACACTCACTAAACATTTCATAGCATCACTTAGTAGTGCAATAAACGACAGGGCGGGTATTACATGCACCAGCAATACCTCACATGAACCAGAGGCTCTCAAGAGCCTGTATCGTTCACCTGGTTATAAAAAAAACCAATTGGTCCTATGTAAAAACTATGTCCTGCAGTGGTAGTCATCTTGAAATTACGATCAACATAAAAAACACAAAGTTTGTAAAGGACCTTCCAATGATTGATGCACAGTTTAGGTTCAATCAGTGCAATAGCTTCAGAGAAGAATATATTTCTGTATTTTCCCCATATGGTCCTGTGTTAGTACTATGACCTGTGATCGGCATAAAAAACAGAAAATTTGTAGAGGACCTTCCAATGATCATTCCTGGGCAGTTTGGTTTCAACTGTCCAAGTGGTTTCAGAGAAGAAGCATTTTGAAACATTTTTCCCATAGGGTCCAATGTTAAACTAAGTCCTGCCGTAGCCGCCATTTTGAATTTCATACCGGAACAAAAAACCTAAAGTTTGTAGAGGGCCATGTAATGAACATTCATGTACAGTTTGGCTTTAATCATATTTGTAGTTTCTGAGAAGAAGGCATTTGAATATTTTCCCATAGGGTCCAATGTTAATCTATGTCCTGCGGTGGCGGCCATCTTGGATTTCCGATCGGCATAAAAAACAGAAACTTTGTAGAGGACCTTCCAATGATCATTCCTGGGCAGTTTGGTTTCAACTGTCCAAGTGGTTTCAGAGAAGAAGCATTTTGAAACATTTTTCCCATAGGGTCCAATGTTAAACTAAGTCCTGCCGTAGCCGCCATTTTGAATTTCATATCGGAACAAAAAACCTTCAGATTGTAGAGGACCATCCAATGAACATTCATGTACAGTTTGGCTTTAATCATATTTGTAGTTTCTGAGAAGAAGGCATTTGAATATTTTCCCATAGGGTCCAATGGTAATCTATGTCCTGCGGTGGTGGCCATCTTGGATTTCCGATCGGCATAAAAAACAGAAACTTTGTAGAGGACCTTCCAATGATCATTCCTGGGCAGTTTGGTTTCAACTGTCCAAGTGGTTTCAGAGAAGAAGCATTTTGAAACATTTTTCCCATAGGGTCCAATGTTAAACTAAGTCCTGCCGTAGCTGCCATTTTGAATTTCATATCAGAACAAAAAACGTAAAGTTTGTAGAGGACCATCCAATGAACATTCATGTACAGTTTGGCTTTAATCATATTTGTAGTTTCTGAGTAGAAGGCATTTGAACATTTTCCCATAGGGTCCAATGTTAATCTATGTCCTGCGGTAGCGGCCATCTTGGATTTCCGATCGGCATAAAAAGCATAAAATTTGTAGAGGACCTTCCAATGATCATTCCTGGGCAGTTTGGTTTCAACTGTCCAAGTGGTTTCAGAGAAGAAGCATTTTGAAACATTTTTCCCATAGGGTCCAATGTTAAACTAAGTCCTGCCGTAGCTGCCATTTTGAATTTCATATCAGAACAAAAAACGTAAAGTTTGTAGAGGACCATCCAATGAACATTCATGTACAGTTTGGCTTTAATCATATTTGTAGTTTCTGAGTAGAAGGCATTTGAACATTTTCCCATAGGGTCCAATGTTAATCTATGTCCTGCGGTAGCGGCCATCTTGGATTTCCGATCGGCATAAAAAACAGAAAATTTGTAGAGGACCTTCCAATGATCATTCCTGGGCAGTTTGGTTTCAACTGTCCAAGTGGTTTCAGAGAAGAAGCATTTTGAAACATTTTTCCCATAGGGTCCAATGTTAAACTAAGTCCTGCCGTAGCCGCCATTTTGAATTTCATACCGGAACAAAAAACCTAAAGTTTGTAGAGGACCATCTAATGAACATTCATGTACAGTTTGGCTTTAATCATATTTGTAGTTTCTGAGAAGAAGGCATTTGAATATTTTCCCATAAGGTCCAATGTTAATCTATGTCCTGCGGTGGCGGCCATCTTGGATTTCCGATCGGCATAAAAAACAGAAACTTTGTAGAGGACCTTCAAATGATCATTCCTGGGCAGTTTGGTTTCAACTGTCCAAGTGGTTTCAGAGAAGCAGCATTTTGAAACATTTTTCCCATAGGGTCCAATGTTAAACTAAGTCCTGTCGTAGCCGCCATTTTGAATTTCATATCGGAACAAAAAACCTTAAGATTGTAGAGGACCATCCAATGAACATTCATGTACAGTTTGGCTTTAATCATATTTGTAGTTTCTGAGAAGAAGGCATTTGAATATTTTCCAATAGGGTCCAATGTTAATCTATGTCCTGCGGTGGTGGCCATCTTGGATTTCCGATCGGCATAAAAATAAGAAACTTTGTAGAAGACCTTCCAATGATCATTCCTGGGCAGTTTGGTTTCAACTGTCCAAGTGGTTTCAGAGAAGAAGCATTTTGAAACATTTTCCCCATAGGGTCCAATGTTAAACTAAGTCCTGCCGTAGCCACCATTTTGAATTTCATATCGGAACAAAAAACCTTAAGATTGTAGAGGACCATCCAATGAACATTCATGTACAGTTTGGATTTAATCATATTTGTAGTTTCTGAGAAGAAGGCATTTGAATATTTTCCCATAGGGTCCAATGTTAATCTATGTCCTGCGGTGGCGGCCATCTTGGATTTCCGATCGGCATAAAAAACAGAAACTTTGTATAGGACCTTCCAATGATCCTTCCTGGGCAGTTTGGTTTCAACTGTCCAAGTGGTTTCAGAGAAGAAGCATTTTGAAACATTTTTCCCATAGGGTCCAATGTTAAACTAAGTCCTGCCGTAGCCGCCATTTTGAATTTCATACCGGAACAAAAAACCTAAAGTTTGTAGAGGGCCATCCAATGAACATTCATGTACAGTTTGGCTTTAATCATATTTGTAGTTTCTGAGAAGAAGGCATTTGAATATTTTCCCATAGGGTCCAATGTTAATCTATGTCCTGCGGTGGCGGCCATCTTGGATTTCCGATCGGCATAAAAAACAGAAAATTTGTATAGGACCTTCCAATGATCATTCCTGGGCAGTTTGGTTTCAACTGTCCAAGTGGTTTCAGAGAAGAAGCATTTTGAAACATTTTTCCCATAAGGTCCAATGTTAAACTAAGTCCTGCCGTAGCCGCCATTTTGAATTTCATATCGGAACAAAAAACCTTAAGATTGTAGAGGACCATCCAATGAACATTCATGTACAGTTTGGCTTTAATCATATTTGTAGTTTCTGAGAAGAAGGCATTTGAATATTTTCCCATAGGGTCCAATGTTAATCTATGTATTGCGGTGGCGGCCATCTTGGATTTCCGATCGGCATAAAAAACAGTAACTTGGTAAAGGACATTCCAATGATCATTCCTGTACAGTTTGGGTTCAGTCAGTTCATTAGTTTCAGAGAAGAAGATCTTTGAAATTTCAGCCAATCAGAGCATATTATTGGCCTTGGCAGCCATATTGAATATCCGACTGGAACGAAAAACAGTAACTTTGTAGAGGACCATCCAAGGAACATTCCTGCTAAGTTTGGTTCCAATCGGCCCAGTGGTTTCGGAGAAGAAGCTTGAAATGTGAAAAGTTTACAGACGACAGACAACAGACGACAGACGACAGACGACGGACGCCAAGTGATGGCAATAGTTCACATAGACCTTTGGTCCAGGTGAACTAATAAAAATGGCACCACGAGAAAGGGGCGCAATCAGACACTGTGCTACGGGAAATTTTGATCGAAGCTACTTTTAACCAAACACACTTTTGATTAATTTTTTTCTCAATCCTGTGACATAAAGTCTGAGTTCTCATATATAATATGTTCATATTTGAGAAGGTTGGTCATTCAAAATTCGATGAAATGCACGGAGACACTTATTAATTGCGATCTATTTATAGAACTGTTGCTGACAGACCTGTGTCTACGTTAAGGGTTAATATCTCTGCAGTTAGAAAATACACTTTGAACTACAGTAGTTTTGTTCCATTGTTGCACTCTGATTTGAGGTCTAACAAATAATAATTACAATTTTTACTTTAAGTTGCTTCAGTTTATGACTGTCAGTGTCAATATACGTTCGTGCTATATTTGCATTCCCTAGCTTTCTATATATACATTGTAGTTGGACCGTTGAGCAAATTGGCATATACTGTACATATTTCTTCTGCTGAAGGCTACACAAATACGACTTTTTGCATTTTGTGTGGTATTAATTCAAAGCATAGTGATATTTAAAAAAACCAGAGGCTCTCAAGAGCCTGTATCGTTCACCTGGTTATAAAAAAAACCAATTGGTCCTATGTAAAAACTATGTCCTGTAGTGGTAGTCATCTTGGAATTACGATCAACATAAAAAACACAAAGTTTGTAAAGGACCTTCCAATGATTGATGCACAATAGGTTCAATCAGTGCAATAGCTTCAGAGAAGAATATATTTCTGTATTTTCCCCATATGGTCCTGTGTTAATACTATGACCTGTGGTGGCAGCCATCTTGGATTTCCGATCGGCATAAAAAACAGAAACTTTGTAGAGGACCTTCCAATGATCATTCCTGGGCAGTTTGGTTTCAACTGTCCTAGTGGTTTCAGAGAAGAAGCGTTTTGAAACATTTTCCCCATAGGGTCCAATGTTAAACTAGGTCCTGCCGTAGCCGCCATTGTGAATTTCATATCGGAACAAAAAAGGTAAAGTTTGTAGAGGACCATCCAATGAACATTCATGTACAGTTTGGCTTTAATCATATTTGTAGTTTCTGAGAAGAAGGCATTTGAATATTTTCCCATAGGGTCCAATGTTAATCTATGTATTGCGGTGGTGACCATCTTGGATTTCCGATCGGCATAAAAAACACACACCTTGTAGAGGACCTTCCAATGATCATTCCTGGGCAGTTTGGTTTCAATTATCCAAGTGGTTTCAGAGAAGAAGCGTTTTGAAACATTTTCCCCATAGGGTCCAATGTTAAACTAAGTCCTGCCGTAGCCGCCATTTTGAATTTCATATCGGAATAAAAAACGTAAAGTTTGTAGAGGACCATTCAATGAACATTCATGTACAGTTTGGCTTTAATCATATTTGTAGTTTCTGAGAAGAAGGCATTTGAATATTTTCCCATAGGGTCCAATGTTAATCAATCTATGTCCTGCGGTGGCGGCCATCTTGGATTTCCGATCGGCATAAAAAACATAAAATTTGTAGAGGACCTTCCAATGATCATTCCTGGGCAGTTTGGTTTCAACTGTCCAAGTGGTTTCAGAGAAGAAGCATTTTGAAACATTTTTCCCATAGGGTCCAATGTTAAACTAAGTCCTGCCGTAGCCGCCATTGTGAATTTCATATCGGAACAAAAAAGGTAAAGTTTGTAGAGGACCATCCAATGAACATTCATGTACAGTTTGGCTTTAATCATATTTGTAGTTTCTGAGAAGAAGGCATTTGAATATTTTCCCATAGGGTCCAATGTTAATCTATGTCCTGCGGTGGCGGCCATCTTGGATTTCCGATCGGCATAAAAAACATAAAATTTGTAGAGGACCTTCCAATGATCATTCCTGGGCAGTTTGGTTTCAACTGTCCAAGTGGTTTCAGAGAAGAAGCATTTTGAAACATTTTCCCCATAGGGTCCAATGTTAAACTAAGTCCTGCCGTAGCCGCCATTTTGAATTTCATATCGGAACAAAAAACCTTAAGATTGTAGAGGACCATCCAATGAACATTCATGTACAGTTTGGCTTTAATCATATTTGTAGTTTCTGAGAAGAAGGCATTTGAATATTTTCCCATAGGGTCCAATGTTAATCTATGTCCTGCGGTGGCGGCCATCTTGGATTTCCGATCGGCATAAAAAACATAAAATTTGTAGAGGACCTTCCAATGATCATTCCTGGGCAGTTTGGTTTCAACTGTCCAAGTGGTTTCAGAGAAGAAGCATTTTGAAACATTTTTCCCATAGGGTCCAATGTTAAACTAAGTCCTGCCGTAGCCGCCATTTTGAATTTCATATCGGAACAAAAAACCTTAAGATTGTAGAGGACCATCCAATGAACATTCATGTACAGTTTGGCTTTAATCATATTTGTAGTTTCTGAGAAGAAGGCATTTGAATATTTTCCCATAGGGTCCAATGTTAATCTATGTATTGCGGTGGCGGCCATCTTGTATTTCCGATCGGCATAAAAAACAGAAAATTTGTAGAGGACCTTCCAATGATCATTCCTGGGCAGTTTGGTTTCAACTGTCCAAGTGGTTTCAGAGAAGAAGCATTTTGAAACATTTTTCCCATAGGGTCCAATGTTAAACTAAGTCCTGCCGTAGCCGCCATTGTGAATTTCATATCGGAACAAAAAAGGTAAAGTTTGTAGAGGACCATCCAATGAACATTCATGTACAGTTTGGCTTTAATCATATTTGTAGTTTCTGAGAAGAAGGCATTTGAATATTTTCCCATAGGGTCCAATGTTAATCTATGTCCTGCGGTGGCGGCCATCTTGGATTTCCGATCGGCATAAAAAACATAAAATTTGTAGAGGACCTTCCAATGATCATTCCTGGGCAGTTTGGTTTCAACTGTCCAAGTGGTTTCAGAGAAGAAGCATTTTGAAACATTTTCCCCATAGGGTCCAATGTTAAACTAAGTCCTGCCGTAGCCGCCATTTTGAATTTCATATCGGAACAAAAAACCTTCAGATTGTAGAGGACCATCCAATGAACATTCATGTACAGTTTGGCTTTAATCATATTTGTAGTTTCTGAGAAGAAGGCATTTGAATATTTTCCCATAGGGTCCAATGTTAATCTATGTCCTGCGGTGGCGGCCATCTTGGATTTCCGATCGGCATAAAAAACATAAAATTTGTAGAGGACCTTCCAATGATCATTCCTGGGCAGTTTGGTTTCAACTGTCCAAGTGGTTTCAGAGAAGAAGCATTTTGAAACATTTTTCCCATAGGGTCCAATGTTAAACTAAGTCCTGCCGTAGCCGCCATTTTGAATTTCATATCGGAACAAAAAACCTTAAGATTGTAGAGGACCATCCAATGAACATTCATGTACAGTTTGGCTTTAATCATATTTGTAGTTTCTGAGAAGAAGGCATTTGAATATTTTCCAATAGGGTCCAATGTTAATCTATGTATTGCGGTGGCGGCCATCTTGTATTTCCGATCGGCATAAAAAACAGAAAATTTGTAGAGGACCTTCCAATGATCATTCCTGGGCAGTTTGGTTTCAACTGTCCAAGTGGTTTCAGAGAAAAAGCATTTTGAAACATTTTTCCCATAGGGTCCAATGTTAAACTAAGTCCTGCGGTAGCCGCCATTTTGAATTTCATACCGGAACAAAAAACCTAAAGTTTGTAGAGGACCATCTAATGAACATTCATGTACAGTTTGGCTTTAATCATATTTGTAGTTTCTGAGAAGAAGGCATTTGAATATTTTCCCATAGGGTCCAATGTTAATCTATGTCCTGCGGTAGCAGCCATCTTGGATTTCCAATCGGCATAAAAAACAGTAACTTTGTAAAGGACATTCCAATGATCATTCATGTACAGTTTAGGTTCAGTCAGTTCATTAGTTTCAGAGAAGAAGATCTTTGAAATTTCAGCCAATCAGAGCATATTATTGGACTTGGCAGCCATATTGAATATCCGACTGGAACGAAAAACAGTAACTTTGTAGAGGACCATCCAAGGAACATTCCTGCTAAGTTTGGTTCCAATCGGCCCAGTGGTTTCGGAGAAGAAGCTTGAAATGTGAAAAGTTTACAGACGACAGACGACAGACTACAGACGACAGACGACAGACAACAGACGACGGACGCCAAGTGATGGCAATAGTTCACCTGGACCTTTGGTCCAGGTGAACTAAAAATGAAGCAAACAGCTTTGAAGAGAGATGAGGAACAAGTCCAAGCAATAGTAAACCATTTGAACGAAACCATGACTGACTCCTTTGATATAGAGGCCCACCCTCCTTGTCTCATGAATATTTCTACAGGCATGCATGCTACCAGAGAAGCACAGGATTCTTTGCTGTCTGCTGTCAACGAAGGTGAAAAAAAGTGCAGAAAGTTTGTTAACAGTGCTCTCTCTGTAGGACAGTCTGTGAGCTTTTATAGCCCTATCTCAAAGTCACAATTGAAAACATTTGAACACATGAATGCCAAAACATCCCTGAAATGTAAATCTGGTGAAATCATAACCGGTCATATCAATCCAGAAATTGTTTTCAGACGTGCTCTGGTTTTGGCTAATAGCAGAGATGATGTCACGATTGACAACATTCTTCACATCCTGTAAGGGCCTATCCCGGTGTCCATGTTCCATGAAGATGGTACAATGAGGAAATCTTGTAAATCAGATCTAGTGCAGCAGTTCGAAAAAGAAGTTTCCCCAGTTCTTTCGTTGCCTGATTTTGACCCTTCGTTGACAACTTACATCAGAGATGGCATGGCACTAGTACAGTGCATGGATGTAAAGAAACATAGAACCTTTGGAGACCTTGCTACCGACTACTGCAGACAGTTGACATCATGCTTTGCAAAAGCATATACAGTAGCAGATGTATTTGACCGGTATGACGTAAAAAACTCGGAAAAAAATCCATTAAGTCGGCTGAAAGAGAGCATCGTACCAAAGTGACTGCCCATACAAAGGTGTTCCAAGTCATAGAAGGCAGAAATATTCCTGACTGGAAGAAATTTCTATCTGTCAAAGAAAACAAGCAGGCACTCATAAACTTATTTGGTGACTTCATTGTCAAATTCAATCAAAGTAACCCATTAGTGCCAACTGGAAATATGTATTACATTGCCGGTTCATTTGGAAATCCGGAAATTGTGAACGTTGTTTCAGACCAGGAAGTCTTTGATTGTCCTGACTTGTACAGCACACAAGAAGAGGCGGACACCGTATGATCCTCCAGGCTTTACATGCTGACAAAAGGCTCAAAGAATTGGGAAAGCAAGGCAGGATCATTATCAAAACCTCTGATACAGATGTGATTGTTCTCTGTATTTATTTTTATAAGCAGATGAAAACACCAGTGAACTGTGGGTTCAAATGGGAAACGTTATTAGTGTTAAGGACGGTCGTAGGTTTTTTACCTATTCATGAACTATGTTCTTCTCTCTCAGAAATCACATGTAGAGTTCTTCCTGCCGCACATGCTCTCTCTGGGTGTGACACTACCTCTTCTTTCTTTGGAATTGGCAAAAAGTCAGTGTACAAAATACTAAAAGCACCAGATTTCCATGATTTAGACAATTTGGGAGATCCCGACAAAGATGTTGCTATTTCATGCTCTTCACGGTTTGTAGCTAGGCTTTATGATCAGAAGAAATCTTGTGCATCCTCCAATCATAACATTAACAAACTTCAAGTAAAACTTGCTACAGGTCGGGATGCAAGTCTGGTTAGATTACCACCTTCAGAAGCGGCGCTTCGTCAGCATATTCTTTGTGCCTCATTACAGACCAAAGTTTGGCATGCTTTCTGTCTGGTAAAATCACCTCTGCCTTCACCAATGGAATACGGATGGCGAACTGTCAAGGATTCTTTGCATCCAGTCTACTTTGAAGGAAACAAGTCAGCAGAATTTCTCCGTGATCTAGTGTGTTCATGCAAGGGGAAATCGCAATGTAAAAAGTCCTGTGTTTGTGCAGAGCAGAACCTTGCATGTACTGACTTATGTTCTTGCCAAGGATCAGAATCATGTAAAAACGTCCATTCATATACCCCTGCAGAAGACGTTTAATGTGTTAACAGCATAATCATGTACACTTTTTGACGAGCTGTTTCATTGTTCTGCAAAGGTTTTGTTTCGCTTAAGTCTTGTGTAGAACAGCTCCAATTTCCACATGAAAAAGGCAGTTCCAGTCACTCAGAATGCCTTGTAGTTGTTTTGCCTTATTTCTTGCTGATTTATATTCTGTTGATGCATTTTGTTGCATACAAGAAGTTGTGTTTTTGTTTATAAGTATGTTTTGTATGAGTTAATGTTGCCAATTGGACATGTACCAACACAAATCTATGTGAACAAAACTTATATTCCTCATTATAATTGGGCTATTATTTATATTTATTTTGTAGAATACATATTTTTCTATATTTTCTTTACGTTTGGATAAGTTTTAATGGCTTTACTATCGACAGTTTGGAAAATTACCAGGTTTTTAAGCAAAAATCCTTCCCCCTTTTTGCGAAAACACATAAATTTGCACAGAACAATTATTTTTTGATGACATCCGACGTTTCAGAAAGAAAATTGAATAAGGAAAACCAAATATGCAATTTTTCATCTTTCTTTAATGAAAAAGGGATTCTAATTGAAATTTGATATTCAATGAATTTTTGTGTGAAAAATGTTTTTTGACCTTTGACCTTGATTTCTGAAAAACTGCACCATATTTTCTTTTGACGACCAAATTATTTTGAAAGTACGAACATTGCCGAGTCGAATGATATGTGACACAGCCGTATAGTATTCATGACGATTAAATTTTGGAAATGATGTCTCTAGTCACCGTGCGATTGTCACCGAACATTCGTGGGATAACACCCCCTGTCCGTATGTAAACACAAAAGGTGGCGGCTTAAATTCTTGATGACAGAAATCTATTGAAACAAGTAGCAGTGGAAAAAGACACAAAATTATTTATCCAAGGTTCAATCAAGTAAAAATCATAAAAGATTTAAAAACCACGCAAAGGGAGATAATCGTTAAATTATCATACAACCAGAGGCACACCTGTGTTTTAGATTTTAGTGAAGATATATATAAACAAAGTATATCATTTTAAACAATATTCTATTGAAACATTTTAACAGTATATGCACTATTCATGACTGACTCCAAATTAATAAAATACCTTGAAACCTTGAAAAGATCAATTCAAAGACAGACCAAGCCCCTATAGGACCAGGTATTAGAAAACCGTTTATTATATCGGACAGTAAAGGGAGATACCTACGAGAACATATCCAATCGCCGGTAGAAAATCAAATCATATGGCAATACAAGGGTGGTAGAACAACATACGAGGGCTATAACTGGCTATTACAAAACATAGATCATCAAGTAGGACAACACGATAATATTCATTTCTACATCTGGCTAGCAACATGTGATCTTACTAGCTACAATCTACCATTTATATATCTGGCTTGTGAAAACAATGATGGTATTCATCATATATTTGACACATATCATCAAATTACTGAAACGGTGAATCATTACCCACACTGTAGAGTAACATTTCTTGAAACGCCTGTGTACTCGATATACGAGAATAACAAATACAAAGGTCAAACAGACTCTGAATTCAAGAAGTTGGACAACAAACTCCTATCGCAAATTAATGAGCTAAACCAAATTACCAGGGAAATAAATTTTTAATTGAGCTACTGGTTCCAGACAAGATGGTTTTTTATGTGAATTTCCTATAGGGTCCTATGTTAAACTAAGTACAGCTGTGCAGCCATCTTGGTCCGAGTGCGGGATCACCAGACACATTTTTGGAAGAGGACCATCCAATAACTTTTTTATCAAAGTTTGGTTCCAATTGAGCAACTGGTTCCAGACAAGAAGATTTTTATGTGAATTTCCCATAGGTTCCTATGTTAAACTAAGTTCGGCTGTGGGGGCCATCTTGGTCGAAGGACCGAACTGCCTGATATATTTTTGGAAGAGAACCATCCAATGACTATTTCATCAACATTTAATTCTTATTGAGCAAATGGTTTCAGACAAGAAGATTTTTATGGGAATTTCCCATAGGGTTCTATGTTAAATTAAGTTCGGCTGTGGCAGCCATCTTGGTCGGAGGTATGAAATGTCGGACACAACTTTGGAAGGGGACCACCCAAGGATCATTTCAGCAAAGTTTGGTTGAAATTGGCTCAGTAGTTTCAAAGGAGATTTTTTTTTTAATTCTTCCCCCCCTTTTTTCTATTTTTAGCTTGGCGGCCATCTTGGTTGGAAGTCGGTATCACCGGACACAATTTTGGAAGGGGGTCATCCAAGGATCATTCCACCAAAGTTTTGTTGCAATTGGCCCAGTGGTTTCTGAGGAGAAGATTTTTAAGTGAATTTCCCTTAGGGTCCTATATTAAGCTAAGTTCGGCTGTGGGGGCCATCTTGGTCGAAGGGCCGAACCGCTGGACACATTTTAGGAAGAGAACCATCCAATGACTATCTCATCAAAATTTTGTTCTTAATGAGCAAATGGTTTCAGACAAGAAGATTTTTATGGGAATTTCCCATAGGGTCCTATGTTAAACTAAGTACAGCTGTGCAGCCATCTTGGTCAGAGGGCGGGATCACCAGACACAATTTTGGAAGAGGACCATCCAATGACTATTTTATCAAAGTTTGGTTCCAATTGAGCAACTGGTTCCAGACAAGAAGATTTTTATGTGAATTTCCCATAGGTTCCTATGTTAAACTAAGTTCGGCTGTGGGGGCCATCTTGGTCGAAGGACCGAACTGCCTGATATATTTTTGGAAGCGAACCATCCAATGACTATTTCATCAACATTTAATTCTTATTGAGCAAATGGTTTCAGACAAGAAGATTGTTATGGGAATTTCCCATAGGGTTCTATGTTAAATTAAGTTCGGCTGTGGCAGCCATCTTGGTCGGAGGTATGAAATGCCGGACACAGTTTTGGAAGGGGACCACCCAAGGATCATTTCAGCAAAGTTTGGTTGAAATTGGCTCAGTAGTTTCAAAGGAGAAGATTTTTTTTTAATTCTTCCCCCCCCTTTTTCTATTTTTAGCTTGGCGGCCATCTTGGTTGGAAGTCGGTATCACCGGACACAAATTTGGAAGGGGCCATCCAAGGATCATTCCACCAAAGTTTTGTTGCAATTGGCCCAGTGGTTTCTGAGGAGAAGATTTTTATGTGAATTTCCCTTAGGGTTCTATATTAAGCTAAGTTCGGCTGTGGGGGCCATCTTGGTCGAAGGGCCGAACCGCTGGACACATTTTAGGAAGAGAACCATCCAATGACTATTTCATCAAAATTTTGTTCTTATTGAGCAAATGGTTTCAGACAAGAAGATTTTTATGGGAATTTCCCATAGGGTCCTATGTTAAATTAAGTTCGGCTGTGGTGACCATCTTGGTCGGAGTTCTCAAATGGCGGACACAACTTTGGAAGAAGGATCACCCAAGAATCATTTCAGCAAAGTTTGGTTGAGATTAGCCCAGTAGTTTCAGAGGAGGATTTTTTAAATTTCATCCCCCCTTTTTTCTAATTTGCATAATCGGTCAAAATCGGCAAAAGTTCAAAGTTCATAAAAAGTCCTGTAATACATGTTAAAAGGCTCATCATTATGCTTATACAGTTCAAATTTGGGCACATTCTGGCTTAAAATAGAGCAGTTTTGGCCATTTGAAGAAATTTCTATTTTTAGTAACGGTGGCCATCTTGGATACAGGACGGCGCTGACGGACACAATTTTTAGAGGGACCCACCCATGGACCATCCCTGCCAGGTTTGGTTTAATTTGGTTCAGCGGTTTCAGAGGAGAAGATTTAAATGCGATCTTTAATCAAAATATGCCTAATTTGCATAATCGGTATATATCGGCTGAAAGAAAAATTTCACAGAAAAACCCGGAATATATGTTAAACTACTTCTTGCCATGTAGCTGCAGTTAAAATTTGAGCTCATTTTGACCTACAATAAAGCAGCAATGGACAATTAAAATTTCATCCCCCCTTTTTTCTATTTTGAGCTTGGCGGCCATCTTGGTTGGAAGTCGGAATCACCGGACACAATTTTGGAAGGGGGCCATCCAAGAATCATTTCAGCAAAGTTTGGTTGAGATTGGCTTAGTAGTTTCAGAGGAGAAGATTTTTTAATTTTCATCCCCCCTTTTTTCTAATTTGCATAATCGGTCAAAATTGGCAAAAGTTCAAAGTTCATAAAAAATCCTGTAATACATGTTAAAACGCTCATCATTATGCTTATACAGTTCAAATTTGGGCACATTCTGGCTTAAAATAGAGCAGTTTTGGCCATTTGAAGAAATTTCTATTTTTAGTAACGGTGGCCATCTTGGATACAGGACGGCGCTGACGGACACAATTTTTAGAGGGACCCACCCATGGACCATCCCTGCCAGGTTTGGTTTAATTTGGTTCAGCGGTTTCAGAGGAGAAGATTTAAATGCGATCTTTAATCAAAATATGCCTAATTTGCATAATCGGTATATATCGGCTGAAAGAAAAATTTCACAGAAAAACCCGGAATATATGTTAAACTACTTCTTGCCATGTAGCTGCAGTTAAAATTTGAGCTCATTTTGACCTACAATAAAGCAGCAATGGACAATTAAAATTTCATCCCCCCTTTTTTCTATTTTGAGCTTGGCGGCCATCTTGGTTGGAAGTCGGAATCACCGGACACAATTTTGGAAGGGGGCCATCCAAGAATCATTTCAGCAAAGTTTGGTTGAGATTGGCTTAGTAGTTTCAGAGGAGAAGATTTTTTAATTTTCATCCCCCCTTTTTTCTAATTTGCATAATCGGTCAAAATTGGCAAAAGTTCAAAGTTCATAAAAAATCCTGTAATACATGTTAAAACGCTCATCATTATGCTTATACAGTTCAAATTTGGGCACATTCTGGCTTAAAATAGAGCAGTTTTGGCAATTTGAAGAAATTTCTATTTCTAGTAACAGCGGCCAGCTTGAATGGAGGGCGGGGCTGTCGGACACAATTTTGAAAGGGACCCACCCAGGAACCATCCCTGCCAGGTTTGGTTTAATTTGGTTCAGCGGTTTCAGAGGAGAAGATTTAAATGTGATCTTTTATCAAAATATGCCTAATTTGCATAATCGGTATAAATCGGCTGAAAGAAAAATTTCAAACAAAAACCCCGAAGATATGCTAAACTACTCCTTGCCATGTAGCTGCAGTTAAAATTTGAGCTCATTTTGACTTATACTAAAGCAGCAATGGACAATTGAAGAAATTTCTATTTTTAGTAACAGCAGCCATCTTGAATGGAGGGCGGGGCTGTCGGACACAATTTTGAAAGGGACCCACACAGGGACCATCCCTGCCAGGTTTGGTTCAATTTGGTTCAGCGGTTTCAGAGGAGAAGATTTAAATGTGATCTTTTATCAAAATATGCCTAATTTGCATAATCGGTATATATCGGCTGAAAGCTCATTTTGACTTACACTAAAGCAGCAATGGACAATTAAAATTTCATACCCCCTTTTTTCTATTTTTAGCTTGGCGGCCATCTTGGTTGGAAGTCGGGATCATCGGACACAATTTGGAAGGGGGCCATCCAAGGACCATTCCACCAAAGTTTGGTTGCAATTGGCCCAGTGGTTTCTGAGGAGAAGATTAAAATGTGAAATGTTGACGGACGGACGACAGACGACGGACGAAAAGTGATGACAATAGCTCACATGGCCTAAAGGCCAGGTGAGCTAAAAAGGAGTGTTGGGTAAACTGGTACTAGTCAACTGTGGGGGCATCCACAACGCACTATTGTCGGTTAGATCATCTCCTTTATTTTGTATATACTAGCTCTGAAACTTTAACAGACAAAAACCTGGCAACTTGAAATAGCAATGGCAACCAATGGATATATTGATATAAAAGGACAATAAACATCAAACTAGAAGCATGCGTGGCACAGCTAGCTCGATTACAAATACGTACACTCTCAATATAGACAAAGCGTTGAAGAAAAAACTAGATGCTACCAAACGTCAACAAAAAATGTACTGTATGAATACACCAAAGGAGGACTAGTTATAACTGCTGATGCAGCAACATTTGAGCTATTAAGGATAGCCGCAAATATTTATTATGAAAACCTCTCAGAATCACTTGGAAAGGCTTATATAACACAAAGTACTGACTCTACAAAACGCAACAATGTGCAGACTACAATACGAGTACATGAACAAGAACAACCTGCATATACAATCAATCTGTATTTAACTAGTAGCAGAATCCTAGTAAATGGCAAAAATCTGACACTATTTGTGGAAAGAGATATTACTGGAATTCATGACATCATTCATGCAGCCACATGTAATGGCAACCAGATAAATTTGAATAAACTGAACAACATACTAGCCGAACAATTGCAACGTATAATAGGAACAACTACAAGCATGCATGAACTCAGGAAGACACCAGCAACAATACAACATGAAATTGAAGACATATCATGTACCAAATGCAGAAAGAACTGTAAAACACGTAGCACATACTGTACTGTAGGCGAACATTGGATACACTACAAATGTGAAAAGCTTAATCCTGAACAGATAACAGCAATAGAAGCAACAACAACAGCAGACTATATATGTACACTCTGCCAGAATGGAAAATCTAATATCTGTGCTAATGCACTAGCTATTCTAGATGAATGTAATCCAAGGACAGATGAAGTACAAGATGAAACTCGTTGTAATCTATGTGACAAAACAATTGACGACGAAAATTATGATCTCGCCGCCACCATATTGTACGCGTGTCTCCAAGGATACAGGAAGTAGTTATTGTGAACGAAAGATTTTTAAGCCATCAGTATATTTTTTTCTCTCAGCATTTCTAACATAAGTGCCAGCTTTGCTGGCATAATATGATGATAGGTGTTACCTAACTTGGGACGAAGTCCAATAAATTTTTTTAAACAATATTAACTCAGATATATGGACCTATATTTTTTTTCAAAGTAGACCCCTTCTTCTTCCCGGTATGGAATGAACTCGTCTGCGAGTGTTGAAACTCCAGCATTTTGGACCCGGCGAATCCAGACTTTCTCAAAAGAGGGGGCAAATAGGGGATCCAAACCCATATTTTCCGTCGTTTTTAAAGGGTTTTCGCCAAAACGGGGACCTGCCCCCTCCTGTAAACTGTGCACCCAGTCCGGTGTTGTATAATCTGGTACTCGACGTCTCAATTTCATAGAAAATATTATTTCGGACAGGAGGAGGAATAAATGACTGTTTAATGGGCTAGAACACACTGCGATTTTGAGTCATTTTTATACGCCCGTCTTTGAGACGGGACGTATTATGGTAGTCCAATGTCCATCTGTCTGTCCGTCCGTCCGTCCGTTTCACATGTCGTGCTCTAACTTAAGAACCCCTTGGCCAATTCACTTCAAATTTCAGAGGGTTATTGGAATTGATGGTCTTACAATCTGTATACTTTATGGTGAAATTTCGAATTTTCATTCCAGAGTTATGGGACTTTATTCATCAAATTATAGGCGATTTTTTGTATGTCGCGCTGTAAATTGAGAACCCCTTGGCCAATTCACTTCAAACTTCGCATAGTTATTGGAATTGATAGTCTTATGGTCTGTATACTTTTTGGTGAAATTTCAATTTTTCATTCCAGAGTTATGGAACTTTATTCATCAAATTGTAGGCGATTTTTCGTATGTCACGCTGTAAATTGAGAACCCCTTGGCCAATTCACTTCAAACTTCGCACAGTTATTGGAATTGATAGTCTTACGGTCTGTATACTTTTTGGTGAAATTTAAATTTTTCATTCCAGAGTTATGGGACTTTATTCATCACATTGTAGACGATTTTTCGTATGTCGCAACATGCTAGATGGGTTAGCATTTCTGCCAATTGCTGACTTACCAGAGAGTAATAAGTGAGTCAAATAGTTTTAATTGTACGTCAATCGGGATGGCTAAGTTTCTTATTTTTCTGTATAAAGCATATAATGCTTTATTTGCCTGATCTAACAATTTCTTTCGAGCTGTACAAAAATTTCCATTATAATTGAATATAACCCCTAGGTATGAGTACGAATCTTGTATAGCTATAACCTGACCACATATTTTAAAAACAACATTAGTTTTATATTTCTTTTTGCTAAACACTACAATTTTTGACTTATTCGTATTTACAGTGAGTTTCCAAATGTTACAATACTTTTCAAAAGCTGATAGTGCCTCTTGAAGGCCTTCTGCCGATTCAGATAAAATTACAGTGTCATCTGCATAAAGCATTATAAATATTTTTATATACCGGTAACATGCAATTGTGTCTTGACATTTTTTAAGATATTTGCTCAAGATCACCGATATTATTTTCCAAGAAAAAGGTTTCCAAGTCGTTCAAAAACAATAACAGAAATATCCAATTACGAATTATACCTCAAATGACGGCATTGTCATACTTTGGTCTTAACTTATGATACTAGGATGTGTTTTGCAAAGTTTTGACCTTTTTATCTAAGACATCAGCAATGTTACATATCTGGCATGCAACCGGGATATGTACAATGAAAGAAGAACACAGGATTTACACAGACATCCTATTCTTTGTATTTGATCTCGATCTACTTTGATTATTTATTAGGTTTAAATAAAATACCTTGTCTTTTGTATGAACAATTATTTATATACACGACTATATGGCTTAAAAGGAATATATTACTTGGTTCTATTTTAAGCTTGTCTTATTATTTGTTATGTTAATTTGTCAATTACGCACATGTGTTTACCAAAAAGCTAATTGTATTGATTGGTAACTTAGTACAAATTGTAATATCATACCACTGGGGTTTTTTTTCAATTGAATTCAAAGCTATTGTCAATTAAATTACGGGATAGATATTCGTGAGTCGGATCACAGCAAACATTATACAATTTGTCTTTATATTTCTCGGCTAAACATATGGTACTTAGGAGTGATCGTATGGTAGTTGGGCTTACAGGCTATTGGCATTTGCTCGCTTCATTTGATTAATGTTTGCATTAAAAAAATGCAGATAGCAATTCTGCTCTTCAAAAATGGGCTTACGATTTACGACTTACGAGTACCTACCAACACTCTTAACTTTGCGATCACTTTTTATCGTAAGTCATAAATCCTATTTATTAGTGAAACGGTCATAACTCGTTAAGAGTGCATTTTCGTCTACGTTTCCGACTTACGACCTTTAGTGAAACGGTCGCCAGCTCTTTAAAAGAAAGAAAGAAAAACAAATTTTAAATCTCAAAACATGTACCTGTTTGTGTAATATTTACACACTTCCGAAATTCGTTTGGCACTTCTTATCCATACATACCTAAAGTTACAAAAATAAAAAGCCGACTCGATATGATTTTCTCTCGATTTCCATCAGTAAATAAATTATTTATTTTCTCCCAACAATCTAAATAACTAATAGTCGAAAAATAAAATAATTTAAGAAGTTGGGAAATCGACAAAAATGGAAAAATTTGAGAAATTATGGGGGAAATAAATATTTGAGCTTTGGGAAGCTGAGGGGTCCCTATTTGTTTACCAGTTATCAATTTGCAAAGTTCAAAGATCAAATTAATATTGGTCCCGGTTATTAGGTAATAAGTGTGAACGGTATGTGCCGATCAAATGTTATTATTTATCAGAATGAAACCAAATTTTAAATATATTGTAATGATAAAACAGAAAGCCACCTTATCACCGTAAAAATTTTGAGAGTGGCGATAAACACCATAACCTGGGTATGGACAAAGTCACTCATTATACATACTGTGACTTTCCGGGGTATAGTAAATGTGGAAAAAATATATTGTGACTTTTTTTCCTACTTGTCTTGTGACTTTTTATCCTGTGACTTTTTTTCCGTTTACCATTTATGTATTGTATATATAATATCTCATTTATTGGAAGAGATGTACGAAAATCAAATATTGATTTTATTGAAATTTCATGTACTCCCATGAAAAACTATTATCTGCATCAGTGATTTGTGGTAGTTAAATCGGTAAACGGACAGGAAGTCACAGGACAAAAAGTCACAAAACTCCTAGGACAAAAAGTCACAGGACAAAAAGTCACAATCTATATTTTTTACCCTGGCGGACAAAAAGTCACAACTTATATTTTTGCTTAACATGTATGTAGGTAGGACAAGAAGTCACAATATATATATATACCTTGATTCATGTACCGTATGTAGGTAGCACAAAAAGTCACAATATGTAGGGTACCTGTAAAGTGCGAAACGAAATAAAAACGAAACCGAACGAAACGAAATCAAATGAAACGAAACGAAACCGATCGAAACGAAACGAAATCAAGCGAAACGAAACGACGTTACATTTCGTTTCGTTTCGTTCGGTTTCGTTTCGTTTTGTTTGATTTCGTTTCGTTTCGTTCGGTTTCGTTTCGTTTCGATTTCGTTTCGCACTTTACAGGTACCTCAATATGTATACACCTAGATTCATGTACGGTATGTAGGTAGGACAGAAAGTCACTGTGTGATATATGTTGCTTCTCAAGTACTCGCTTTTCAAAACCTCCTCGTTACTTCAGTATGAAGAACAATAAAAGTTTTATTCTTATTTCTTTGTGTCAAACTGTAAAGACTGGTTTTTGTGTTGGACTTACAAGTCATTGTGTAAATATTTATACCCTTTAACACTATAAAATAAAGTGTCTTCTAACTATCCATTTGCCTTTCCTTTCAATGTGTCATTCATTAACGTGATGAACGAAGTATTGAAAGTAAAAGCATATGTATAATAAAAAGAACCCGTATCAATTAACAAAATAGGGATTTTAATTGATTGGAGTGACAATAAAACCATACATGTAAAAATGTTAATAATCAGGTGTGTTTTGACATCTGTTGTTTGTTTTCATAGAAACAATAGATCAAAAATCAGATTTTTTTATTCCATGCATTTTTTTTAAATAATTAAAATTAAGTATGAATATAATTTGAAAGCAAAAATGAGTATAAAATTTAATTGTGACTTTTTATCCTATAGTTACTTGTAATACATGGGGCCAATCATTTTACAAAATTGTTCATTGTGACTTTTTGTCCTATTGATAAGCTCCTATGCAAAATTTTATGTTGTGACTTTTTGTCCTGTGACTTTCTGTCCTACATTCTTGTATTATAGTAATTTCATGATTTTGTAAGATTATATCAGATTTGAGACTTAAATCTACTAAAGATACATTAAAATTTAGCTCAAAAACAAAGTGTCTTGATATTTATTTATTTGAATTAGAAAATTAATTATTTATAAAATTTATAGGACAGGAATGTGAAAATTTACTAAATATTGAAAGTTAAAAAAAAAGACTAAAATAAAACTATTCTGATAAGATTCACATATATTCACTTGGCCATTTTATTTACTATATTACAAATTACAAAATTATTTGTAGATAAAGATTATTCACATAAATAACATGTATAACATATTGAAATACTTTAGACCATAAAAAACACTTTCTTAGATTTAAGTTTTCATTTGTTTAAGTGTTCTTTGTTATAGTTAGATGTTGCCATCTTTGATTTTTTTATTACTTTCTCTGGTGGCTCATACTTGTGGCAGGGTTCAGGGATTGCCATTTTGATTGTTAATAGACTGGTAAGAGTATTGTCCAAATCCAAGGAATCTCTAAAATCAGTTTTGTTCTGCTTTATAAATGAAAACACTCTTTCTTCATCAGCATTTGAATGGGGAAGTGTTAATATGGGACGAAGTCCCAACTATGGTAGAAATAGCAATATTTTGATTCCAGATCCATATCACTAATGGATTAAATTCCATGCACCGGAAATGACGCATCGGAAACCAATACAAGGTTACTGCTAACCCGAATAATCTAGTCGTTATATTACTCTCCCGCTAGTCGCTGCATTAACGCCCAATCGTAACTACTCGGCCATTCTCGCTACCCTGCAAATAACCTCGTATGCATTAGGCGTATAAATCGCACTACTTTTCACATGTCAGTTACATGAAAGTTTGATAAAGTTATATTTTAAACAATTTTCAATATTTCAATTAAAGTTTCAATTAGTTTTGCATGATTAGATTTTACTTAGTATGTCTTCCATATTGGATTTTGGTGGACTATATTTTTGTGCGGTTTAACTTAACTTAACTTCCGGCAAACAATTTAAGAAGAATTTCTACTATGTACGTACGAGGTTATTTGCAGGGTAGCGAGAATGGCCGAGTAGTTACGATTGCATTAACGCCTGGATGCATTCATTGAAAAAATCCGTCAAACCGGAAATAGTAAATCGCTATGACTTATGGGTATTACGACATAAAATAGGAGGAGCTAAAGTGTTTGTAAATAATGTCCTATGGAGCGATCAGATGATGTAATGTTGTATGCAATAAACATATCCGGATAAATACAACCCAGGGGCGGATACAGGATTTCAAGTTGGGGGGGGGGGGGGGGGGGGCGCACTTAAAAAAAATGCGCCGAGAGGAGGTAGGCGCCGGGCGCCCCCCCCCCCCCCCCCCCCCCCCCCAATCCGCCCCTGCAACCAAACATGAAATAAAACTTAAATGAATAATTACTATTTTTAAATATTAAAACATAATGATTTTTATTTCAAAGTTGGAAAGTAAATAAAAGCTTGAATTGAATTCACTCTTATGATGATTTTTTAATTTCATTTAAAATAAAGATTTAAAAAAAAGGTATTTTATGATACTGATGGCTGATTAAAATTGTTTGTCATGCATTAGCTGTCAGTTGTAATATACAGGAAGAGCTCCTACTGTGAAGCCATCTATTTTGAGATGCCATTCAATGAAAATAACAACCTGACCATATTGTTACATAATAAGAATAAGAATTGGATAAGAAATTAAAATTGATAGAAGGCAAGGATTTATATAATTAACACATTAAGTCACATTTCATTTATTTAGGCTAACTTGGGTCAGTTATCAATTAAAGACAAAAATGGGTTTAAAAAAAAATCAGTCTAATAAGTATTTACCTAAATAACGATATTGTCATGGGTATTTCTTTATAAATTGTATTAAAAATCATTTTAATTTATGAAATAATCAACTTTCTGTTTACATATTTATTTTCAATAAAATTTCTTTATTATTTCATCCCATTTTCCTTAATTTAACTTGTGTATATCCATATTTATACAATCTTATGTTAACGGCAAGTTACGTGTGTCGACCCTATTATCCACAATAAATTCACTTTTATTGTCCCACATACATTACAAAAATACATGTTAGATGTGTATTGTGACATTTTAGCAAATTTAGATTAAAACATAAAAACTTCAAAAAATGATTACAGTGTTTTATTTTTGTAAATCTTTAAAGATTTGTGAATCTATGGCAATTTAAATCATAATTATGAGAATAAAGGTGTATTAGTTTTATAAATATGCAAAGGCACGTGCACAATCATTCTCTGTGTTTGTTTTGTCAATATTTACAAACGGATCGAAGTAAAGGGAGTCACTAATGCGCATACGCGCTAATATCTGACATTTGATTGGTCGGCTGAACCACCCAGCAGCTGACGGATTTTTACCACTAAGAGCGTTCAAGCCCTCACCCAGCGAAAGTGCCGATAAAGGGCGCAGTATTATTCAAGTTAGGTTACTGCTAACTCGAATAATACTGCGCCCTCTATCGGCACTATCGCTGGATGAGGGCTTGAACTCTCCTTGTGATAAAAACGCGTCAGCTGCTCTTTGAAAGAGAGAGCCAATCAGCGATGATTATTTGCAAGGCGGTTCATTCAATTTCCGGTAATTTTTACAAACAACAAGAAATGGAGATCGACAAGTTGATTAACGATGCTTAATTCATTATTTAGTTTTCCTATATTTCTTCTCTTTTCACCTTTTAGATTAGTAAGGTCAAACACGTGGGTACAATGAAAACATTTGACACATGAACGCTCCATTGACCTACATTTATGTTTACAAACATTTCCTAAGCTCCTCCTTTTAGTGCCAAAAGTCACCACACGCAGTTTATGCCCATAATGCATTGCTAATTTGAAGCTTCCGAGTGACGCGTTTTATCGAGAAAGTCGTTCAGGCGTTAATATAGCAAAGCGTAATATAACGACTGGATTATTCGGGTTAGGTTACTGCTGGAGAAATTCGGATGCGCAGTAATTTGGAGCTACTTCCGGTTATGAGAGTTAAATAAACAGCTGCGCCAAGAGCGCATGATACGCCCGTCGTCAACATTCATACAATATTTGTAGACTTTCTTTCCCATAACTCTTGAATGAAAAATCTAAATTTCACCAACAGCTGCACCATAAACATGAATTGGAACATTTATGCAATATTTATGTTGAAATAAAACCGACATACGAAAAATCGCCTACAATTTGATGAATAAAGTCCCATAACTCTGGAATGAAAAATTGAAATTTCACCAAAAAGTATACAGATCATAAGACTATCAATTTCAATAACTGTAGTAAGTTTTAAGTGAATTGGCGAAGGGGTTCTCAATTTACAGTGCGACATACGAAAAATCGTCTACAATGTGATGAATAAAGTCCCATAACTCTGGAATGAAAAATTTAAATTTCACCAAAAAGTATACAGACCGTAAGACTATCAATTCCAATAACTGTGCGAAGTTTGAAGTGAATTGGCCAAGGGGTTCTCAATTTACAGCGTGACATACGAAAAATCGCCTACAATTTGATGAATAAAGTTCCATAACTCTGGAATGAAAAATTGAAATTTCACCAAAAAGTATACAGACCATAAGACTATCAATTCCAATAACTATGCGAAGTTTGAAGTGAATTGGCCAAGGGGTTCTCAATTTACAGCGCGACATACAAAAAATCGCCTATAATTTGATGAATAAAGTCCCATAACTCTGGAATGAAAATTCGAAATTTCACCATAAAGTATACAGATTATAAGACCATCAATTCCAATAACCCTCTGAAATTTGAAGTGAATTGGCCAAGGGGTTCTTAAGTTAGAGCACGACATGTGAAACGGACGGACGGACGGACAGACAGATGGACATTGGACTACCATAATACGTCCCGTCTCAAAGACGGGCGTATAAAAATGACTCAAAATCGCAGTGTGTTCTAGCCCATTAAACATAAACCATGCTGGGACTGACAATATCATTAAACAGTCATTTATTCCTCCTCCTGTCCGAAATAATATTTTCTATGAAATTGAGACGTCGAGTACCAGATTATACAACACCGGACTGGGTGCACAGTTTACAGGAGGGGGCAGGTCCCCGTTTTGGCGAAAACCCTTTAAAAACGACGGAAAATATGGGTTTGGATCCCCTATTTGCCCCCTCTTTTGAGAAAGTCTGGATTCGCCGGGTCCAAAATGCTGGAGTTTCAACACTCGCAGACGAGTTCATTCCATACCGGGAAGAAGAAGGGGTCTACTTTGAAAAAAAATATAGGTCCATATATCTGAGTTAATATTGTTTAAAAAAATTTATTGGACTTCGTCCCAAGTTATTTAACACCTATCATCATATTATGCCAGCAAAGCTGGCACTTATGTTAGAAATGCTGAGAAAAAAAAATATACTGATGGCTTAAAAATCTTTCGTTCACAATAACTACTTCCTGTATCCTTGGAGACACGCGTACAATATGGTGGCGGCGAGATCACGAGAGTTCGATTGAATGAGACTAGATTCGGCCCTAAAAAAAGTCTTCTCCGATATATCTCGGCCCAAAAAATCTCGACACTATTTTGATGCACTGAATGTCTGAATGAGCATGAAATTGGCAGATAATTTTCAGATTCGCGAGCATTCATGGCCGTGCCTGTTTCAATAGATGGAAAGAGCATCCTTACATTGTACTACACTACAATCCAATAAACGAACTTAGAAAAAAATGTAATCTGATAGTAGCGTCATAGCAAAGTCATCTTTTATATAAAAAATAGGAATCTAAATACACTAGCCCTGAAAGTTACTTCCTCAAACTTAAGTATTCTAAACCCCTTTTTTTGCAGGGGCAACAGTGTTGGCAAATGAATCTGGTATAGTAAATGGGATATTTTTTCAAGATGAAATGATGAGGAAAATGTTTGAAAAATTTCCAGAAGTCTTACTGATCGATGCCACATATAAACAAATAAAATTACGATTACCCGATATTTTTCCGTGAAATAGGTTCCTGAACTGGAATTCTATTCCGGCACTTAATCTCTCAGGTAATCTTAATTTTTCGTTATTATTACCTAATCCAGGTAATCGTAGCCAGTGCCTTTATTTTAAGCCGGGCATATATATAATAATTCTTTATTTGCATAATAATACACCCATGTGGGTCAAGCAAATACAAATACAAACAAACAAAATTACAATAAACAAAACCTCTAATGAACGAAATTAAAGTTTCTATAAACCGTAATGGATTACTTTCCAAGAAAATCACTTTCAAAATACAAAAAAACCGATAGAGATTTCAATAAACACGTGCACGATATCGACATTTTCATAAATGACAAGTGGAGAAAATACGCGGGCGGCGACATAGGGCGACTCTTCAAAATTACAAGGCGTCTTGAACTTCGCTTTTGACCTACGAGAAAGCGAAGTCAACCTTCACAAGGCGACTTCTTCGCCCTCCAACGTGAGACCTGCTTCTTAGAATAGATTTAAATCTACAGAGGGCCCTGGTGGCTCAATGAGTTAGGTAGTTGGATTACTTAACAACTCATATAAACCTATCACCAATACGACGTGGGTTCACACCAGGCTTTGTAAATTACAAAAAAGGGTGCACTCGACTTGCAGCCGCCAGTGATAAATTTTACCAGTTGTTTGCCCATGGTCAGTGGTTCTCTCCGGGCACTCGGCCTTCTTCCATCACTAAAACTGGTCGCCATGATATAGCTGAAATATTGCTAAAAGTGGTGTGAAACACCAAAAATCAAATTAAAAAAAAATCTAAATCTACAGTACATATTCCGATGATGATGCACACCAATTATTGTAGCATTTGTTTTGCTGGTTCTAGAGATTTTTTCTTTAAGATTACTGTAACTTTTTTTTTAAATTCCCTTAGAACCCTTAATAGCCTTTCCCCATGGAGAATCAACTTTGTGTTAATTATAACAAATCTGAATCTCCTCTACCCAGGGACCATCCCTGCCAAATTTGGTTTAATTTGGTTAAAAATTATGTGAAAACTATACAGACGGATGAAGGACACCAAGTGTTGGCAACAGCTCAAACGACCCTTTGCATCAGGTGAGCTTATAAAAAAACTATATTTGGGATAAATTATAATAATCTTTTTTATTAAAATATCTAATACAAAATAATATAATTGAACTAAAAAACAATAAGTAAAATATGCAAAAAAACCCATGAAAATCAGAGGATTCTATTGGCTGACCTGGAGTATCCATAAAAAATAATTTGTTTGCTGTTTAGTGAATGGCCTCACTGGAGTTTTAATTTTTTTTTACAATTTGTCTCTTTATCATGCAATTCCGGTTGAAATGGGATTAAATTTTAATAATATAATTGTATAATAAAAGTACAGATCTAAAAAGAGATGTATTGCTTTGCTGCCCAGACCTCAGTGTTGAAAAGAACTTGATACTGTTTTATAAATTGAATGCTTAGATTAAGCAAAATAACAGTAGGTATTCTGTTAAAAACTGTGTTCAATATTGGAGATAAATAGTTTTTATTTGGAAAATTAAAATTTAGATAAAGTGCAATATATAAAAAAAATGTTCTAAATAAAAAAGATTATATATGACTATAGCAAAACAATGTAGGTTTAATGTGATCATGGACCTGCCTATATACATGTATCATTACATTATCTGTTCATTTCATTTAAAAAGCCCAGTGCAATTGGTTAAGAGCTTGACATGTGACTTTGAAATTGAAACTACTTATTCAATGAAGCGAACAGCCATTCGACCATACACACTTCCGTGAAAATGTGGAAAATTATAAGAAATAATAATTTACATTGTATTACATAGTGGCGCTTCACGCTTCATACAAAATGTAGTTCTTCTGATGTTTTCACATGCCAATAAAATTAGTAAAGATTGCATTCAATTGTTAAAAAAATATTTTTTAGTAAAAAAATCATACACCAAAATACATTTCTAGAGTTATTATGTATGTACAAAGAAAGGCAACTTGATTTTTTTTTTTTTTTTTTTTTTTTGCTAAATCTGATTTTGACCTTAAATATTATAAAATTAAATCATCCTTAGGCTCCATTTGGTGTTAGGAAACCCACGTCAGAGTTTGTAGCTTTCATACAAAGGTACTTCTTTTTCTATTACTAATAAGAAGAGATTAGTTGGGTCAATAACAACATAATTGATATCAGTTATTCTTAAGAACCATGGCAACTTGTTAAATAAAATGAGGATACAAATAAATATCCAGGAGTAGATAGGGACTCAATATTCTATATAACATAATAGGATGTGCATAGTACCTATTTAAGTATAATATAATATGCACACCTACTTTGGTGGGGCTAAGGAGAGAATTTTGAATAAACAAATTCCAAGCTCAGAAAAATGTTAAGAAGCAAAAATATTTGGATAAAAAATGGTGAGCCTATATTGTATGGGAATATAGAAACTGACCTAAAATTGTTGACCCCTTCACCAGAAAAGCAATACTTATATCTGGCCTTCAAAGACTATCCTTGCAGGCAAAACAAAAATTAAGATGATATGGTCAATCCCAAAAAGTTTCTGTGAATTCTTCCCTATATAACACTCAGACTGAGTATAAAAGTGAGTTATTACACAGAAATAAATACATTTGTAATTTATTGTCTAAATTGTTTTTTCCACACTCATTAATCATATTTTGAGTCAAGTAACACAGTTATTCTATCTGAATGATAACTAATGTGCTAATATCCTACGATGCTAATTTAAAAATGTTTCGAATTCCTGAAAATTTGACCACAAGTATATTGGCATCATTGTTCTGACTTTTGCATCCTATCAGCAGCATTCCATTATTGTCAATATCTAGTGATCGCGCTGCTTCTTTTACACCTAGATCCGAAAGCCTCTGACATTTGATACATTTTCCTTCGCTGTTGATGACATGGAGGCAGGACTGACCATCTAACACAATAACGTTGTCCAACTCAGTGGCCACTAAATCTACTGGTTCAAATGAATAATCATCACAACCACTATAAATACTCCTGACTTCACCATCCTGTCCTAATATTACCATCCAATTATTTTCAAATGGTATTCTAACCATAACATAACATAATGACAGCTATCACTGGTTACTCTAATAGGACCAGCAAACATAGATGTATTCTTCATCCAGGAGAATGGAGACGTGTTTGTATCACTAAGACTTCAGGCTGTCGTGTATTATTATTTACACATCCCACTATAATCTTATCGTCCTTGGTTACATGGAGTGCTTCAGTTATTTCTTTGAGTGATTGTTTGCACTTAAAATCTTCAGTTTTCCATGTTGTATGTGATAGGGTTAGGAGTTTTTTCCTAGAAGAGAGTAGGAGATCTCCTGTTGGTAGCAATTCCATGTTGTCTATATAAATGTTAACTGTTCTAATAATTTGCAATGAACCATTGGCAAGCGTCACATTCAATAGGGCGCTATTCTCTTCATCATATATCCACACAGATTCCTTATCACATTTCAGATTATTAATGGTAGACAGGTTGGTTGTATATTGTTTCATGACCTGGAATCTGATTTCAGTCAGCACATTGATATCATTATCTACAAGACACCCAAATGATTTTTCAATTACAGAGAGATTTATCTCCCCTGGAAGAAACTCTACAACAGTTGAAAGCTTGGGGTTCACTGATTTTATTCGTTGTCGGTGTATTTCATTTTCTTCCTCTATCACTCTAAACAAGGTATTATGGTTACCAGATTGTACAACTTCCTTCAGGTACTGGTTCCTTGTTTCCAACTCTTCTTTTCTTTTTTTGGAACGCTTCATCCATTCCTGAATTGGCTTGCTATTTTTGTCCCATCTTTGATCCAATTCATTTAAATGTTTAGCTGTTAGAAGATTAACTGCATCAACTAAAGCTTCACTTTGACTTCTAATTTTGTCCTTTTCTTTGTCCTTGCTAACATTTCCAACAGCTTCAACCTTCAAATTCATGCCTACAATTAACTTCCCAATGTCATCGTCAATGTCAGAACTCAAAGCCTTTAATTTATCTACTGATATCTCATATCCTTTGTTAATATGCTTAAATGAATGATCGCTATATGACTTTCCTCGATACACAAGAGGCATATACAGTACAGCTGACAGCATACACTGATAAATGCTGAGCATAATCTGCATACTGAGCCAGGCTCAGCATTTTTGCTGATGGTCTGCTAATTAACCCCAAGGTAATAAACAGGGCCATAAAATACCTGGTCAGTAGTGCCTTGTTGATTTTACAGGTAAATATATACACCTGTTTGTGTTATTTAACAGGAAATGGGCATATTTGGATTTCAGTGATTATGATGTGTAGAAAAAGGACTTTAATACATTTAACTGTACCTTGAAAATTTGTCAATAAAATAATATTTTCAAAATTTAATATTTTGTGTTATTAGCATCAGCTAACAATTTAAACAAATAATTGAAATGAAATCATAATTTTGTGTTGGATATATAAGAATTTTTAACTGAAAATATGGCAAAGAAGAACAAGATTAATTGTGATGCTATTTTAATCAATAGATTAATTAATTAAGATTAGATTTAACATTTTAAGAATTTTCTTTCTATGTAATGTGCATGTGTGTACATGTAAGTCATGTATTTAAGAGTTTTTTTTTCAACTTTGACAAAAATGTTATAGTTGTTTTTTTATGATACATGTATTTAAAATTTAAAAAAAAAAAAAATTTGTAATTAATTTTATCTGTTTTTGCAAAGGAATAATATATTTAATTTGTTTTATCAATTTAATCAAATAAATGTAATCCAATTTCAAAAATATACTTGTTACTATGTTTCTATTTTTTTTAATCCATTTTATCCAAGGTAATATTAATTTCTTTTCTTTTTGTTATTCAGGACATTTCTTGAACATTTTTTTTTTCACATTTTTATTCTTATTTTGTTAAACATACATTCTAAACATTAAAAAAAATATGCCAGTTGATTATAAATACATTCTTTTCAATATTAAAAAATGACAAATTAAGTATTTTTTGTATATTAACACACAGATATGGTAAACATAGAAAATCTCAATCAATGAAGGATTTATGGACACTTGTAGTAATTTGCCACTTATTCACTCTCATGTCATAAATTGATCTTAAAGAGACATACTGTCTAGGCTAATGAAAAAGAAAAACACACACACACATATTCAACTAGATTCCTAAATTAAATATTATATTTTTTTTATAAAATGTGAAATGTTCAATGGTTAAAATTAAATTACTATAAATTTCTTTTTCATAAATATTCATGAATTTTGAATTAAACTTTTTTTAAATAATTTACTGTTTTTGTTAGTACAAACACAAATAAAAAAAAAAAAAACCCCAACAAATGGTTAAAAAAAGAATAGATACACATCTATTGTATACATGTAAATATTTTCAAATAATTTACTTTTAAATTTTAAAATACAGATAATAACTGAAATTTTAACAAAACAAATCAATTGAAAAAAAAGAAATTTTAATTCGATTTTAGAATTATCAAAACATTACTACATTGTAAAATAGAAAATTTATTATGTAAATATTTCCACTAAATAAAAAGTCACAAGTGTAACAAATCACACATACATGCTCAGGTTAATTTTACTAACACCTATTGAATCAGGTACATCTACCTGGAAATCATTATGATCATATTGTTTGTTCAATTGCTGACCATCTGTACAGGTGAGGGTAATAAAACTGATCATCAGCCCATGATTTACGACCCCCAATAAAACCTCAGCATTGAATGCTGAGCCTTTTAAATGCTCAGCATTTATCAGTGTATGCTGTCAGCTGTACTGTAGGTAGTTCACAGTTAGTACAGAAAAAAACCACAGTTTTGTCCATTGTGAACTCGGCAGTTGATGTTTTTTAAATCCTTATCCATTTCCATTTTGTTTTGTCCTGAACAACAAGCTACTGTGTCATGTAACTGAATTTTAACAACTGGTTAAGACCTAGGAAAACCCAATTTAAGTAGTCAAGATATATGGAAAGTCTTAGCTATTTATACTGAAATGATATCTTCCTACATTCAGGTTTTCTGAGAATCAACAAACCGTGTCAACATTTTTTCTCAGAAAAATATACTATTTACTGAAGTAACATTTTTTCTCAGAAAAATATATTATTTACTGAAGTAACATTTTTTCTCAGAAAAATATACTATTACTGAAGTAACATTTTTTTCTCAGAAAAATATACTATTACTGAAGTTATCTAACACACAGGTACATTATCAGATGATAGACCTGACCTAGAACCCTAGAACACTTATCATGAGAATGATGTTTCTTTAAACCTTTAATGACCTACTTTTTATTATATTTATTTAATATTAAGAAAACCTTATATGTTCTCTAGATGTCCTGTTTATTGAAAATCAATAAATTTCAATCTTAATCAATATTACACTTATTGGGAACAATAAACTTTTTAAAATTTATTTTTACAAATAGTCAGGATTTTATAATTCTGTTGCATCACCACCTGACTAAGGTGTGAGAGGGGTTTTCAAAAAACAATGAATTTTGCGACTACATGGATTTTACATTTTGATAAGCAAATAAAGTAATATATAATAGTAATAAACACTTTCATTCATCATTCACTCTCTTACCATTTTGTTTTTCAAACATATTAAATTTCTCCCAACATTTTGCACTTTATCAAAAATACTAGAGGCTCAGTGGACTGAGCATGTGTCCCTAACCTTTCATTATGTTTTGGGGAACCTTTATACAAAACCTGCCATAGGTACTTTCTACCAAATTTCAGTTCATTTGGCTACTCAGTTTCAGAGGAGAAGATTTTTTAGAAATCAACCAATGAGAAACAAGAAATACCTGTGGCAGCCATGTTAGTTAATGGAACAGAACGAAATGAGCATTCTTTATAGAGACACATCTATAGATGCTTCTTACCAAGTTTCGGTTCATTTGTCTAAGCAGTTTCAGAGGAGAAGATTTTTTTTAGAAATCAACCAATCAGAAACAAGAATTGTCTGTGGTGACCATGTTTGGTAACGGATCGGAACTAAATAAGCATTCTTTATAGACCTTCCTTCGATGTTTCCTACCAAAGTTTCGGTTCATTTGGCCTAGCAGTTTCAGAGGAGAAGATTTTACCAATAAGAAAGAAGAATTGATGTGGCTGCTATGTTTGTTAACTGATCAGGACAAATTGAGCAATCTTTATAGAGGACCATCCATAGATACTTCCTATTAAGTTTTGCTTCATTTGGACAAGCGGTTTCAGAGGAGAAGATTTTTAGAAATCGGCCAATCAGAAACAAGAAGTGCCTGTGGTGGCCATGTTTGTTAACAGAAAAGAAAATTGGTCAACCTAAAGCTTTTGATCCTTCTTATGTATTCCTCTAACTTTCACTTTGTTGCTGTTCTTACTTGAATGGTGAAAGTGAAAAATAACCCATATCTGTCAAGACTATCGGGCTGTCAGACTATCGGACTGTCGGACTAACGGGCTGTGGGACTATAGCTACACTCCCACATTTGGCACTTAATAAAAAAAAAACTAGAGGCTCATTCTATTTTGAGGCAACTTTATACAGAACCCCCCCCCATAGGTGCTTCCTAATCAATTTCGGTTCATTTGGCTACTCGGTTTCAGAGGAGAAGATTTTTTAGAAATCAACCAATCAGAAACAAGAAATGCCCGTGATGGCCATGTTTGCTAACAGATCAGGACTATATGATCAATCTTTATAGATGACCATCCATAGATGCTTCATACCAAGTTTCGTTGCATTTGGTCTAGCAGTTTTAGAAGTGAATATTTTTTAGAAATCAACCACTCAGAAACAATAATTGCTGTGGTGGCCATGTTTGTTAATGGATTGGGACAAAATGAGCAGTATTTATACAGGACCATCCATAGATGCGTCCCACCATGTTTCTGTTCATTTGGACAAGCGGTTTCAGAGGAGAAAACTTTTAGAAATCGGCCAATCAGAAACAAGAATTGCCTGTGGTGGCCATGTTTGTTAACAGATCGGAACTAAATGAGCAATCTTTATAGGGCACCTTCCATAGATGCTTCCTACCAAGTTTCGGGTTCATTTGGCCAAGCGGTTTCAGAGGAGACTATTTTTTAGAACTCGACCAATCAGAAACAAGAATTACTGTAGTGGCCATGTTTGTAAATAGATAGGGACGACTTGAGCAGATATTATAGAGGACCTTCCATAGATGCTTCCTACAAAGTTTCGGTTCATTTGGCCATGCGGTAACAGAGTAGAAGATTTTTTAGAAATTGACCAATCGGAAACAAGAATTGCCTGTGGTGGCCATGTTTGTTAACGGATGGGGACAAAATAAGCAATCCTTATAGAGGACCATCCATAGAAGCTTCCTACCAGGTTTCAGAGGAGAAGATTTAAAGTTTAAAAGTTAACGGACAACAGACACCAAGTAATGGCAAGGTGAGCTCAAAAACTTGTTACATAATAATTACAAGTGGATAGATGGTGATAAACACAATAATAGTTTTATGATGTATATAGATGTCAGACAAAAATACCAACAACACAAGGGTGACCTAGACCAATTTAGCTATACATACAAACTTGATATCTTCATAAAAAACATAAAAAAGAAATGTGAAATCAAAGCCTGGAACATGGTCGTCTGGTAGTTAGATTTACAACTACCTATGTAATCAGTGCCTATCACCACTAAAGTTGTGAATTTGAATCCTGTTCATGGCAAGATGTACTTGATACAACATTATGCGATCAAGTTTCTCTGGGTACTCCGGTTTCCTCCACCAATAAAACTTACTGCTACGATATAACTGAAATATTGTTGAAAGTGGTGTTAAACACAACATTCCAACCCAACCCGACAGTCTGGAAGAATACAATACTATGAATTACAAACAATAAGGTAAAATGAAATCACAATATGACTTTAGTTAAACATATAAACAATGGTTTGGTCTGTACTTACCTAAACATTAACATCTTCACCAGCCAAGGTTTACGGTCATCCTGCCACCCTCCACATCCTTGGCCGCGTTAGCCTGATTTTTGTCATTACATGTTTAGGGTTTTAACTGGATGCAGCCAGCAATAGCTGCAACCAATCAAAATGTGTGTTACAAAAACAAGTCATTTGTAGGAAATATGTACTAGTAAATATAAAATGGCCATGTTTAGGCTTTGCCATGGGTGATTGCCAAAAATAATAGGATAATTTTTATGGACACATTTATTGGCTGAATATGATATCCTTACAAAGGGACATCACTGACAAAATCCAGCAGAGAACAGTACACAACAATCATGAAATTACAGTTAACGTGGCCAAGGGTGAAGGGGAGAGTCAGATCGTAACATTAGTAACAAGTATAAACAATGGTTTGGTCTATACTTACTTTAACTGTTTCAGGTGACATCAGTCTCTGTTTTACTTACTTTAACAGTTTCAGGTGACATCAGTCTTTGTTTTACTTACTTTAACAGTTTCAGGTGACATCAGTCTTTGTTGTGATAGTGGTTCATCTATCTCCAGTATGTAATGTAAAACTTTACTCCAGCTGTAAAAAAAAATGTATTAACAAAAATCACATCTAATTAGTCAAGATAGTAGATACATTTCCACTTGTTGGTTTCTTTGAGAAATCTTAGGAACATACTATTTAACTTTTAGGGATGGTGTTATGTCTTAACCCTGAGCCAGAATTTTTTTTTCATCCAAAACAAAATCAGATAATTTTTTCCACATGAAAAATCTGTAATTTTTTTCAATAAAGGTATCGAAAGTTTTTGTTGAAAACTGTTGGGTCAGATTATATATTTATTGCATCTTTCATTTCTTTCCCTTATGGAAAACTACATTATGTCATAACTTTCAAACCAATAACTCTATAAGACCAGTAATTATTGGGCTGGTTAATTATTTTTTGTTTTTGGTTCAAACACCCAAATGTTGATATTTTAACAAATCATAACCTAGTATGATCTGAAATAGTCATAACACACTCTTGTAAAGTTTCAATTCAGAACAAAATCAAGTGGTTTTTGACAAAAAGAATTTTCATATTACAGCTAAATAAAAATTATTATTAAAAACTTTGGAACAACCATATAAAGATAATTCCTGCAAGACTTTAGTTCCCACATGATGACTGGGAAACACTGGCATTTAATGATGACAAACTTTCATACAGCATTAAGTAGTATTTATAACATTACCTCTCAGAGTACAGCCTCTTCTGTTCATGTATTTGATCTTCATAATACTGGCCTACTTCTTTGTTACAGAGGTGAATCAAGGTCAACAATCCTGACCTATAATATAAGGTTCAAAGGTCACACAACTGTACATTAGCTTTATCACAATACAATGCTTACCACCAACTTTATGTTTGTTGCATTATTTTTATGTCATATAAAATAAGGATCTATTATTACAGAGGTGAAGGTCATATAACATAAGGATCTAATATTATTACAGAGGTGAAGGTCATATAAGATATGGATCTAATATTATTACAGAGGTGAAGGTTATATAACATAAGGATCTAATATTATTTCAGAGATGAAGGTCATATAACATAAGAATCTAATATTATTACAGAGGTGAAGGTCATATAACATAAGTTAACAGTTCAAACTAGAACTGTGAGTGACCTCACTGAGTGATACCCCCCGCTTGCAATACTATGATGTTTAAACTTTGGAATACAGGTATATTAGCAAGTTACCTATGAAAAATGAACGGATATGGAGTTATGTCAATTTAAAACCAATACCGTTTCATCAGTATACATGAGGTTTACAACATTTCCTAACTTTTTTACAAGAGGATATAGGTCACATCAAATGTTATTGATTCAAAATTAATTATTTATTCTTGAGTAGTTTTTATATTGGAAAATTTTGCTATTCCTACTTTTTCTTATAATATTAAAGTTAGAAAAGAGACAACATCTTAGAAAACCATTGCTAAACTATCGGTTTTTCAAAACTCATGCCTTCATTTAGTATTGTATATTTCAGTATTTCAAGAAAGGAAATAAAGAGCTTTGTAAACTTTTATTTTGATCCATCAAGCTCCACAGAGGCAGTTACACTTACATGCCCATATATCCATAAATAATTTTACGAGAAAAAAAAAGATTTTAAATGATCTCCCTTTCTACATTTTGGAAAGCAAATATCCAGATGTGAAAAGGCCAATTAAAATCTTATTTCATTCAAGAATAGTTACGCTTACATCACCTTCCAAATTTTTGACAGGAACCAGATTCCTTCATGCATATCTGCAGGCAGTGTATTACAACTGTGTAAAGTTTCATTTAAATCCAATGAGCCGTTTAGGAGGAGTTGCGCTTACAAACCCATCTCTCCATACAGAACGTATTTCAGAGTATAAGTTAAATTATCTCCCCTTCTAAATTTTAGACAGCAAGGGTATTCCTTCATGCACATCTGCAGGTTGCGTACTACAACTGTGTAAAGTTTCATAAAAATTCAATAAGCAGTTTAGTAGGAGTTGCACTTACAAGGTACATGCCCCCCTCCCTTTTCGAGAAAGTATAAGTTGAATTATCTCCCCTTTTAAATTTTGGACAGCAACCATATTCCTTCATGCACATCTGCAGGTAGTGTACTACAACTGTGTAAAGTTTCACAAAAATCCAATAAGCCGTTTAGGAGGAGTTGCGCTTACAAGGTACACAACCCCCCCTTTTCGTGAAAGTATAAGTTGAATTATCTCCCCTTCTAAATTTTAGACAGCAACGGTATTCCTTCATGCACATCTGCAGGTTGTGTACTACAACTGTGTAAAGTTTCATAAAAATTCAATAAACAGTTTAGTAGGAGTTGCACTTACAAGGTACATGGACGGATGTTTGCAGGGGGTATAATAATAGAGGGGTCGTATGGAACTCCCCAAAACCGGCCCTCCTGAAAACTGGATTCCTTTGAAACCCGAACATTTAGTTTTGGTGCGGAATTGTCCACTATATATCCAATGGATTTACAACTACCTGGGCAATCAGTGACTATCACCACTAAAGTTGTGAGTTCGAATCCTGTTCATGGTGAGGTAGACTTGATACAACATTGTGTGATAAAGTTGTTAGTGACTTGCGACAGGTCAGTGGTTTTCTCCAGGTACTCTGGTTTCCTCCACCAATAAAACTGACCGCCACGATATAACTAAAATATTGTTGAAAGTCACGTTAAACACCATATACCTAAACCATTAAATAATAGACATCTTAATAATAGAGAACTATAAAGATTTAAAATCCTGACATAATAAAACAAGACCATGATCTTCAGATTAGAATTCAGGACAGTAAAATTATCAACTGACAACAGCAAATATTTAAATATCCTGTATTTAATTGTTCTAAAATTGTAACACAGAAGTTAATGAAGAATAAGAGTATAGAAGACGTTGTAGTGCAAACAATTTATCAAACTGGTGTCTCTGTGGATGATATAGAATTGTATATAAATTTGTCTTACCTTGTCACTGACTTTAGTATGTAGTTATAATTATTCAACATAAAGACTGGTCGTAATATTGGATCATTGTTGGTTTCTGATTACCTTGTTACTGACTTTAGTATTTAGTTAAAATCATTCAATATAAAAACTGGTGGTAACATTGGATCGTTGTACATTTCTGCTTGTCTTACCTTGTCACTGACATTAGTATGTAGTTATAATTATTCAACATAAAGACTGGTCGTAATATTGGATCATTGTTGGTTTCTGATTTATCTTACCTCGCCACTGACTTTAGTATGTAGTTATAATTATTCAACATAAAGACTGGTCGTAACATTGGATCGTTGTACGTCTCTGATTTGTTACTTAGATTTAGTCCCAATGCTGATAATACTTTTGCTATAAAAAAAAAAATTATTTGTCAAGATTAGTTCTATTGGTTCAGCAATTTTGCAGAAGAAGATTAAAATGTAAAAAGCTTACAGACAGAAGACAGACAGACAACAGATGCCAAGTGATGACAATAGCTCACATGGTCTTCGGCCAGGTGAGCTAAAATTTAAACTTCAGAAATTTAAAATGAAAAAAAACCCAGTTACACCCAAATACTGTTTAAATTATATTAACAACTTGATTGTAAAAGGTACATGTATAAACTGACAAAACATCAAGCAACTGTATCATTTACCTGGTTTAACAGGCAACTGTATCATTTACCTGGTTTAACAGGCAACTGTATCATTTACCTGGTTTAACAGGCAACTGTATAATTTACCTGGTTTAACAGGCAACTGTATAATTTACCTGGTTTAACAGGCAACTGTATAATTTACCTACTTTTAACAGGCAACTGTATCATTTACCTGGTTTAACAGGCAACTGTATAATTTACCTACTTTAACAGGCAACTGTATAATTTACCTGGTTTAACAGGCAACTGTATAATTTACCTGGTTTAACAGGCAACTGTATAATTTACCTACTTTTAACAGGCAACTGTATCATTTACCTGGTTTAACAGGCAACTGTATAATTTACCTACTTTAACGGGCAACTGTATCATTTACCTGGTTTAACAGGCAACTGTATAATTTACCTGGTTTAACAGGCAACTGTATCATTTACCTGGTTTAACAGGCAACTGTATAATTTACCTGGATTAACAGGCAACTGTATCATTTACCTGGTTTAACAGGCAACTGTATAATGTACCTACTTTAATAGGCAACTGTATCATTTACCTGGTTTAACAGGCAACTGTATCATTTACCTGGTTTAACAGGCAACTGTGTCATTTACCTGGCTTAACAGGCAACTGTGTCATTTACCTGGTTAAACAGGCAGCTGTATAATTTACCTACTTTAATAGGCAACTGTATCATTTACCTGGTTTAACAGGCAACTGTATAATTTACCTGGTTTAACAGGCAACTGTATAATTTACCTACTTTTAACAGGCAACTGTATCATTTACCTGGTTTAACAGGCAACTGTATAATTTACCTACTTTAACGGGCAACTGTATCATTTACCTGGTTTAACAGGCAACTGTATAATTTACCTGGTTTAACAGGCAACTGTATCATTTACCTGGTTTAACAGGCAACTGTATAATTTACCTGGATTAACAGGCAACTGTATCATTTACCTGGTTTAACAGGCAACTGTATAATGTACCTACTTTAATAGGCAACTGTATCATTTACCTGGTTTAACAGGCAACTGTATCATTTACCTGGTTTAACAGGCAACTGTGTCATTTACCTGGCTTAACAGGCAACTGTGTCATTTACCTGGTTAAACAGGCAGCTGTATAATTTACCTGGTTTAACAGGCAACTGTATCATTTACCTGGTTTAACAGGCAACTGTATAATTTACCTACTTTTAACAGGCAACTGTATCATTTACCTGGTTTAACAGGCAACTGTATAATTTACCTACTTTAACAGGCAACTGTATAATTTACCTGGTTTAACAGGCAACTGTATAATTTACCTGGTTTAACAGGCAACTGTATAATTTACCTACATTTAACAGGCAACTGTATCATTTACCTGGTTTAACAGGCAACTGTATAATTTACCTACTTTAACGGGCAACTGTATCATTTACCTGGTTTAACAGGCAACTGTATAATTTACCTGGTTTAACAGGCAACTGTATCATTTACCTGGTTTAACAGGCAACTGTATAATTTACCTGGATTAACAGGCAACTGTATCATTTACCTGGTTTAACAGGCAACTGTATAATGTACCTACTTTAATAGGCAACTGTATCATTTACCTGGTTTAACAGGCAACTGTATCATTTACCTGGTTTAACAGGCAACTGTGTCATTTACCTGGCTTAACAGGCAACTGTGTCATTTACCTGGTTAAACAGGCAGCTGTATAATTTACCTACTTTAATAGGCAACTGTATCATTTACCTGGTTTAACAGGCAACTGTATAATTTACCTGGTTTAACAGGCAACTGTATAATTTACCTACTTTTAACAGGCAACTGTATCATTTACCTGGTTTAACAGGCAACTGTATAATTTACCTACTTTAACGGGCAACTGTATCATTTACCTGGTTTAACAGGCAACTGTATAATTTACCTGGTTTAACAGGCAACTGTATCATTTACCTGGTTTAACAGGCAACTGTATAATTTACCTGGATTAACAGGCAACTGTATCATTTACCTGGTTTAACAGGCAACTGTATAATGTACCTACTTTAATAGGCAACTGTATCATTTACCTGGTTTAACAGGCAACTGTATCATTTACCTGGTTTAACAGGCAACTGTGTCATTTACCTGGCTTAACAGGCAACTGTGTCATTTACCTGGTTAAACAGGCAGCTGTATAATTTACCTACTTTAATAGGCAACTGTATCATTTACCTGGTTTAACAGGCAACTGTATCATTTACCTGGTTTAACAGGAAACTGTATAATTTACCTACTTTTAACAGGCAACTGTATCATTTACCTGGTTTAACAGGCAACTATATCATTTACCTGGTTTAACAGGCAACTGTATAATTTACCTGGTTTAACAGGCAACTGTATCATTTACCTGGTTATCATCTTATTGGATGAAAACAAAAAATCCACAAAAAACTGAAGGCAGTGAATTAGTAAAGGACCAATTGACATAAAAATCACAAACTTTTTGCAGTTTGGGTTTCATCAGTGTAGACATAGGGTCCTATGTTAAAGTCCAGTAGAGGTAGCAATCTTTGTTTTCAGATGCACATAAAAATAAAGAATACAAACTAGTGGTTCCATCAGTTCAATAGTTTTTGAGAAGAAGATATTTACAACATTTTCCTATTTTAAATCAAGTTCAGCAGTGGTGGTCATCTTGGATGGAGGGTTGCAATAAATTTGAATGGGGACCACATATGGACTTTCCAAGTCAGCATTAGTTTAATTAAAGTGGCTTCAATATAGAAGACATTTAAATCAATTTTTGTTAAAATCAAACTACCTTGAATATTCGGCAAATTTAAATTACAAATTTCTACGAAAAAGTAGAAATATAAAGAAACAACTCAATTTTGAAAGTAGATACCCTACAGAGATGATTCAGCCAGAATCATTTTCAAATTTGGACCTTTGGTTTCAGAGAAGATTTTCGAAAAAACTTACACCGTAGGTCCAACAATGACGGATGCCATGGTAACAACTCACATGACCCTTTGGCTTTGGTTCAGGTGAGCCTGACAATGAAATACTTTTACTTCCTGGTACATATACAATGTAATGAAAATGTTTTTTTCTGATTTAATTATGTCTTGAGAGTCTACCTTTACTACAAGCAAAGTATGTTATGTCAAGACAGGTGGTCTCCTAAAAGAGGTTTGATTCATTTAGTAATCAACATTCTAACAGCAGTTTATGACAAGTCTCTAAGAACAAGTTTTGCTGTATGTAAATATATAAAATTGAATGCTAAGAATATCTTACTGTCTTAAAAATAAAATATACATTTTTATTCTATATTAAAGAATTCCTTTACAATAGATTTCAACTAAAAGTCTTTTTTTTAATAAAAAAAATGTATTCAATGCCTCAGATTTAATAGTCACATGCTACTTTTTGTTAGTAATTTAAAATAGAACATTTCTGATAGAATTCCCTGTTCTAAAAAAAGCAACATGTGACATTTACTGCCAGTGAATATTAAATCTGAGGCAATAAATACGTTTTTGTTTGGTTCAAAATATAGAATAAAACAATTACTGTCTTACGAATCTGTAAATGTGTGGATTAATTGAATTTTGAAGAAAAAAAAATATACTCATTGAGCTCGAAGAGATCAGTGAATATCATTTTTTTTTCAAAAGTCAATAAATCCACACATTTACCACATCAAAAGACAGTAATTGTATAATATATGTACAAGGAGAACTTAAAATAAGCTATACTTGACTTACTCATATAATCTGCCAGCTTCAATTTACTTTTCTTAGTATCGACTGCTTCTGATGGGGCTGCTTGTTCACCTAAAATAACAGTATAAATATTACCATTATAAGTAGATGTACTACATCTTACATTCTGGTCTATGTTACAACAAATATTATTATACCTCATAAATACAAGAGTGTCTGTGATTAGTTAAAAAACGTCACATGTCAGGAAGACAAAACATCATGTATCCCTAGACTGCGTTCTCCGGGGAAATAAATATCATGTATCCTGCTGCCACGTGCCCCCATGGTAACCATCAACATAAACAACTACACAAATTGAATAAAATGTTAAATTGGTTTAAAAAAATGCTTTGTTGTTGTGTGTGTAATTTTGGTATATTAAACAATTTATGGCCCTTGTTGTAGGGAGATATGAAGCTTTGTTTACTCTCAGAAGTCATATTTCTCTCAGGTAAACAAACCTTCATATCTCCCTACAACAAGGGCCATAAATGTATATTGTTTACCACAGGATTTTATACTTAATGAACTACTTGTCATGTAAAGACTCAGCATTTCTTGTGACTTGGTAAGAACTTATGAAACATAAAGCAAGAAGTGTAGCTGCTAATGATAGAAATAGATTATACAGTTAAAACTGGTATACCACAGTTATGATGTGTTTTTTTATTTCTGCCCCAGATCATTCCTTCAATATTTTACTCAGTAAGAAAGGATATGGAAGTAAATGAACATGAGAGACTATTCAATTTTACACTTAGACACAAATTAAAGTAAGGGAACAGTGTTTTTATTGCTATTCTACATTTCACAGTCACAGTAGGGTCTTCAACAATGAGAAAAACTCATAGCCTAGCAGTTGAGTTATAATACCCTTTACTTCTATCAATTTAGCAGTTGAGTTATAATACCCTTTACTTCTATCAATCTAGCAGTTGAGTTATAATACCCTTTACTTCTATCAATCTAGCAGTTGAGATATAATACCCTTTACTTCTATCAATCTAGCAGTTGAGTTATAATACCCTTTATTTCTATCAATCTAGCAGTTGAGTTATAATACCCTTTACTTCTATCAATCTAGCAGTTGAGTTATAATACCCTTTATTTCTATCAATCTAGCAGTTGAGTTATAATACCCTTTACTTCTATCAATCTAGCAGTTGAGTTATAATACCCTTTACTTCTATCAATCTAGCAGTTGAGTTATAATACCCTTTATTTCTATCAATCTAGCAGTTGAGTTATAATACCCTTTACTTCTATCAATTTAGCAGTTGAGTTATAATACCCTTTACTTCTATCAATCTAGCAGTTGAGTTATAATACCCTTTACTTCTATCAATCTAGCAGTTGAGATATAATACCCTTTACTTCTATCAATCTAGCAGTTGAGTTATAATACCCTTTATTTCTATCAATCTAGCAGCTGAGTTATAATACCCTTTACTTCTATCAATCTAGCAGTTGAGTTATAATACCCTTTACTTCTATCAATCTAGCAGTTGAGTTATAATACCCTTTACTTCTATCAATCTAGCAGTTGAGTTATAATACCCTTTATTTCTATCAATTTAGCAGTTGAGTTATAGTACCCTTTACTTCTATCAATCTAGCAGTTGAGTTATAATACCCTTTACTTCTACATAGCCTAGCAGTTGAGTTATAATACCCTTTACTTCTACATAGCCTAGCAGTTGAGTTATAATACCCTTTACTTCTACATAGCCTAGCAGTTGAGTTATAATACCCTTTACTTCTACATAGCCTAGCAGTTGAGTTATAATACCCTTTACTTCTACATAGCCTAGCAGTTGAGTTATAATACCCTTTACTTCTACATAGCCTAGCAGTTGAGTTATAATACCCTTTACTTCTACATAGCCTAGCAGTTGAGTTATAATACCCTTTACTTCTACATAGCCTAGCAGTTGAGTTATAATACCCTTTACTTCTACATAGCCTAGCAGTTGAGTTATAATACCCTTTACTTCTACATAGCCTAGCAGTTGAGTTATAATACCCTTTACTTCTACATAGCCTAGCAGTTGAGTTATAATACCCTTTACTTCTACATAGCCTAGCAGTTGAGTTATAATACCCTTTACTTCTACATAGCCTAGCAGTTGAGTTATAATACCCTTACTTCTACATAGCCTAGCAGTTGAGTTATAATACCCTTTACTTCTACATAACCTAGCAGTTGAGTTATAATACCCTTTACTTCTATCAATCAACACAACATCTTGGCATCTTTGTCGCTTTGATGTTATTTCCCAGAATTTCATATCTTTACTTGTTTTGATTTATTTTTCTCACTTTTGAGACAGACCAGTTCCTCTTTTTAGCGATGTGAGATTTTCTTGTCTTGCACTAGTGCAAGACAAAAAAATCATGTGCGTTTTCCCAGCAAATGCATGCTGTACAGTTCATGTCAACTGCCCCCCCCCCCCCCCCCCCCCCAATTCTCCATGCTTTTCCTTTTTAAAATAAACAATTCACTGTATATAAGTTTTCAATCTTTTATAAACACGTAAATCCTAACAATCAGCCATATTATTACATAATAATCTTCACGCAATACACAAAAATACGGAACTACTTTTTTGATTGAAAATGAAGGGGAAATAACTCACATTGTTTACATGATCGTCTGCTAAAAGTACATAGCTGTCAAACAATACACAACTACATAACAAAGTTAAAAGTGAGAAATAAAATCAAACACCGGCAAAAAAGTGCAAAACAGGGAAATCTCCGACACCCTCGGGTAAGATTTCAATCGTTCGCTGACTCGACGAGCCTCATCAGCAAACGATAGAAATCTTACCCTCAGGGTGTCGGAGATTTCCCTGTCTTGCACTTTTGTCGGTGTTAGATTCTATATATCTACTATCTTGATTGATTGATTGATTGATAGATTGAGTATTTAACATCTACTATCTTGAAGAAAGAAATAAAAGATAATGGTTACAATGAATGTTTAAAAGTTGAATGGCAAAAACTTTTAAGATTTCTTATAATTTATTAAACCCAATAGCAGTGCAAAACCATTGTTTATTTCCTTGTCAAAAAATTGTTAGCTAAAATAGTCAAATCTTATTAAGTAAACATCCATATGATGAGATAGTTCAAAGGTTATCCTATACGAAAGGTGACAGCCTGTTTGAAGGTCATCATTTTACAAGTAAATCAGGGGTTAAAAAATCTTGGACCACCTCACTAGCCCAGGGCTAGCATACTCCCAAATATTACTAGCCCGAATCTATGAACCACTAGTCCTGATCAATACCATGATTTCATGAATCCGATTTGCAGACTTAAACCCTTGTACAACATGTACAATGTATATTAGTTTAACTATCTTTCTTTTCAGATCTGGTATTGCGTTTTAGTTTCACTTATTTTCCACAGTTCAGGTCACTGTAAGGCCAAAAAAAATAATATGTGTGTTTATGGTCACATGTCAAAAAAATCTAATTATTTAAAAAAAAACAAAAAAACTAGAGGCTCCCAGGAGCCTGTAATCGCTCACCTGGTTTTCAATTTGACATCTAAAGTTGATAGAAAATGGGGGTGTTACACATAATTTTGAAAGTGGGCCACCCAAAGATCATTTCAACTCAAATTTCTGAGCAAAAGATTTTGATGTGATTTTTATCTCATAATATTCCTAAACGGAATAAACTGGCTGAAAAAATCTCACAGAAAAACCCAGAATATATGTTAAACTACTCATTGCCATATAGCTGCAGTTAAAATTTGAGTTCATTTTGATTTGTAATAAAGTGGAAATTGACAACTAAAGAAATTTCTATTTTTAGTAACAGCAGCCATTTTGAATGGAGGGCGGGGCTGTCGGACACAATATTGAAAGGGGATCACCCAAGGACCATCCCAGCCAAATTTGCTTTAATTTGGTTCAGCGGTTTCAGAGGAGAAGATTTAAATGTGATCTTTTATCAAAATATGCCTAATTTGCATAATCGGTATATATCGGCTGAAAGAAAAATTTCACAGAAAAACCCAGAATATATGTTAAACTACTCCTTGCCATGTAGCTGCAGTTAAAATTTGAGCTCATTTTGACTTATACTAAAGCAGCAATGGACAATTGAAGAAATTTCTATTTTTAGTAACAGCAGCCATCTTGAATGGAGGGCGGGGCTGTCGGACACAATTTTGAAAGGGACCCACCCAGGGACCATCCCTGCCAGGTTTGGTTTAATTTGGTTCAGCGGTTTCAGAGGAAAAGATTTAAATGTGATCTTTTATCAAAATATGCCTAATTTGCATAATCGGTATAAATCGGCTGAAAGAAAAATTTCACAGAAAAACCCAGAATATATGTTAAACTACTCCTTGCCATGTAGCTGCAGTTAAAATTTGAGCTCATTTTGACTTATACTAAAGCAGCAATGGACAATTGAAGAAATTTCTATTTTTAGTAACAGCAGCCATTTTGAATGGAGGGCGGGGCTGTCGGACACAATATTGAAAGGGGATCACCCAAGGACCATCCCAGCCAAATTTGCTTTAATTTGGTTCAGCGGTTTCAGAGGAGAAGATTTAAATGTGATCTTTTATCAAAATATGCCTAATTTGCATAATCGGTATATATCGGCTGAAAGAAAAATTTCACAGAAAAACCCAGAATATATGTTAAACTACTCCTTGCCATGTAGCTGCAGTTAAAATTTGAGCTCATTTTGACTTATACTAAAGCAGCAATGGACAATTGAAGAAATTTCTATTTTTAGTAACAGCAGCCATCTTGAATGGAGGGCGGGGCTGTCGGACACAATTTTGAAAGGGACCCACCCAGGGACCATCCCTGCCAGGTTTGGTTTAATTTGGTTCAGCGGTTTCAGAGGAAAAGATTTAAATGTGATCTTTTATCAAAATATGCCTAATTTGCATAATCGGTATAAATCGGCTGAAAGAAAAATTTCACAGAAAAACCCAGAATATATGTTAAACTACTCCTTGCCATGTAGCTGCAGTTAAAATTTGAGCTCATTTTGACTTATACTAAAGCAGCAATGGACAATTGAAGAAATTTCTATTTTTAGTAACAGCAGCCATTTTGAATGGAGGGCGGGGCTGTCGGACACAATATTGAAAGGGGATCACCCAAGGACCATCCCAGCCAAATTTGCTTTAATTTGGTTCAGCGGTTTCAGAGGAGAAGATTTAAATGTGATCTTTTATCAAAATATGCCTAATTTGCATAATCGGTATATATCGGCTGAAAGAAAAATTTCACAGAAAAACCCAGAATATATGTTAAACTACTCCTTGCCATGTAGCTGCAGTTCAAATTTGAGCTCATTTTGACTTATACTAAAGCAGCAATGGACAATTGAAGAAATTTCTATTTTTAGTAACAGCAGCCATCTTGAATGGAGGGCGGGGCTGTCGGACACAATTTTGAAAGGGACCCACCCAGGGACCATCCCTGCCAGGTTTGGTTTAATTTGGTTCAGCGGTTTCAGAGGAAAAGATTTAAATGTGATCTTTTATCAAAATATGCCTAATTTGCATAATCGGTATAAATCGGCTGAAAGAAAAATTTCACAGAAAAACCCAGAATATATGTTAAACTACTCCTTGCCATGTAGCTGCAGTTAAAATTTGAGCTCATTTTGACTTATACTAAAGCAGCAATGAACAATCAAAATTTCATCCCCCCTTTTTTCTATTTTTAGCTTGGCGGCCATCTTGGTTGGAAGTCGGGATCACTGGACACAATTTTGGAAGGGGGCCATCCAAGGACCATTCCACCAAAGTTTGGTTCAAATTGGCCCAGTGGCTTCAGAGGAGTTGATTAAAATGTGAAAAGTTAACGGACGGACGACGACGGACGACAGACGACGGACGCTCAGTGGTTCAGGTGAGCTAAAAAAAACATTTTTTTACTATCGGCAAAACCGGAAATAGTCGTTCCCGATTCCGGAATCCGATTCCGGTATTTCATTTTCGAAATTTCCGGTAAGCCGTCGTTTGTTGAAGCTGTTTTATGACGAGAATACGCAGTTTTTCTACCTTCTTTGCTCTCAATTTCGACAAAAAGCTAGCGGTTGAATAAATAAAACATTGCTGCTGATTAAACAACATATAACATTTATGAATATAAGTAGATACGCGAATATTGACAAGTTTGTCAATATCCGATATATATTTTTACTAGCCCGTCGGGCATACAGCTGATTATTTCAGCTAGCCCAAATGTGGAAATTACTAGCCCCGGGTGTCGGGCTAGGGGATTTGTTAACCCCTGTAAATGTTACAAATTTCAATACGACATCTTTAATTTCAATACAAATGTGCATCAACAAATTTATATAGAATTATCAAGAATGATATGGATGTAAAATGAAAAAGAGAGATTATTCAATTTTACATTTCAGACACAAATTAAAGGACGGAACATAATTGTATTACTGCTCTATTGCTGTTCTACATTTCACAGTCACAGTAGGGTCTGCAATAATGAGCATAACTCATATCATCAAATGTGTGTGAAACGACTTCTAGCTGTAGTTGAGTGGTACCTTGTGTCAATAAATGTTATTAACTGTTGAAGTTCATATATAGAATATGTATGTCATAATACAAGTCATAACATATATCATGCAGCAGGTTTCAGTAATGTGCAAAAGCTAAATAGAACTGATTCCTGGTCTTACAGTGCATTTGGTTTGCTGATTTTATCATATGCAAATATATATAGAGTATGCTTGACTTAGAAATTATTCTGTTGTTCCATAAATAATTTCTAAAAATTACAAAATACTACAGTTATACTATTATTTCATTACTGTAATAATATATCTTAAATAAAATAAGGGGGCTGTTGTGGCCATGATCGCATGGTAGTTGGATTTACAACTACCTATGCAATCGGTGCCTATCACCACTGAGTTTGCATCCTGCTCAGAGCGAGGTGTACAACATTATGTGATAAAGTTCAGTGGCTTGCGGCAGGTCAGTGGTTTTCTCCGGGTACTCTGGTTTCCTCCACCAATAAAACTGATCGACATGATATAATTGAAATATTGTTGAAAGTGGCATTAAACACCATAAAACTAACCAACTAAACAAAACAATCAATTAATTCTGTGTTATTCATGTGATTTAATGTGAAATCAATATCAGTAGAAATTGATTCCATCCAGAATTAAAACAATTGTACTTTGTTTAGTTTTAACAGACTTATCTTTTATCAATAAAGATATTGCTTCAGTATGATGGAAGGTGAATAGGGAAGTATTTGGTGAAAAAATTAAGCATTTTCTATAAAATTGTAAATAATAAAATGCATAAACCATATTGTAAATATTTTTTTTCTTTTTGAAATACAGAATATACTGTTAATTGTTCTAAATACCCTTTTTGTAAAGAAAATGCTCAATTATCATGCTGCAAAAGGGTGAATTAAATTGGATCATGTTATACCTTTACGGGACAAAGTGGCCGATTGAAATGAATTAGAACCTGAAACATTCATAAAGGCATAGTATCTTTGAAAGCTGTATGTCAACAATAACTACGTCAAATTCAGTCCTGCACAAAATAATTAAATCTGAACAGGGGTTGAAAATTCCTCAAGTCCGACGCCCGGGACTAGAAAATTGAAACTTCGGGCTTGCGGTTTTTCCATTTAAAAATCCCGTCGGGCATGCCTTTAATAAAATAAAAACTCCACTTTTTTCTAAATGTCTTGTTTTCAATTCAAATCACATGCAAGTTTTTGTCAATCGTCTCCTTTCACTGTAAATAAGAACTAAAAAGCTATTTTAAGAACGGTAATACACATCCTGAACGGATCGATATTCCTCATGAATATTAATGAGTTCCGAATCACCTATGCGCTTCCCACATACCTATGTAAAGTCAAGCGTTGGAATAACATTGATCAATCGTATGTTTATGTTGACAACTTTTGAGTAAAATGTCGTTGCTTAATTTTAATTTTAGTCAAAAAAGCGGAAAAACGGAAAGCGAACGACGAGCCAACTGATCCTGAAACTACCAGAAATAAAGATCTTAAGTATGATAGGGAGAAGCGAACGAGAATATTTCAAAACTCATGGATAGATAAATTTCCTTGGGTCGTCTTTGACGAGAATGCTCAGGAAATGTACTGCAAGTACTGTAGAACATTTCCACACTTGTCAGATAGGAAAGATGCCCTTACTCGGGGAACTAAAAATTTACGCAATGATGGACTTAAGTTACACGATAAACACCAGGAGCACTTGTTATGTGTCAAGCATTGGTTTAAGGAACTTGATCCCCAGGCAGCTGCCGGCCATTCACAGGCCTTTGCTGACACCCCAATAGGCCAGTCATTATTGAAATTAGATGAAAGTCAGAGAAAACGTCTTGAAAGTTTGTTTAATACTAAGATAAGATAAGAAAAGTTTTATTTATAGCCTGCATATTTAAATAACAACACAACACAACACAAAAAACACAAGCCCTAGTGGGCTTTTGACCGACATACTGCCTACGGTGTTGTCAAAGCTGGAAAACCATTTTCAGATTATGAATTGATATGTGAAATACAAGTTAAAAATGGACTTGACCTGGGTGAAAACTATTGAAATATTAATGGTTGTAAAACTTTTGCTGCATCAATTGCACAAACTTTAGTTGACAAGCATGTCAAATTTCAAATTTTATCCTACAAATTGGGACTTGGCAAATCACTGACCGGACTTGGGTTAAGAAAGTTTAAAAAGCCCTGGGCTTGGGCCTGCCCAACAAAATTTTCAACCCCTGTCTGAAGAAAATGAATTGATGTAGTTCATACAGAGATTATCAATGGCATAATTTTGATTCTAAAATAAATATGTTCTTTTGCGTAAAATAAATATGTTCTTTTGTGTAAGATGAATATGTTCTTTTGCATCAAATAAATATGTTCTTTTGTGCAAAATAAATTGTTCTTTTGTGCAAAATAAATATGTTCTTTTGTGTAAGATAAATGTGTTTTTTTTGTGTAAACAAAACTAAATTAACATATATACAAATGCTTAATGGTATTTGGTAACACGTTTTGTGTTCTCTTTTCAGTGACATTGACATAAAATAACTTTTTTTAAATAACAAAATTTCAAAACAATGAAGAATTAAGATTTCAAAAAAGCAGTTTTATGACAATGATAAATTTGGAACAACTTTATCAATACACCTACTGACTGTCAATCTTCTTTACACTGGTACCAGTGATACAAGAGAAGTAAGAATTACCTGTATTCTATAAGAATTACCTGTATTCTATAAGAGTTACATGTATTCTATAAGAGTTACCTGTATTCTATATGAGTTACCTGTATTCTATATGAGCTACCTGTATTCTATAAGAGTTACATGTATTCTATAAGAGTTATCTGTATTCTATAATTGTTACCTGTATTCTATAAGAGTTACCTGTATTCTATAAGAGTTATCTGTATTCTATAATTGTTACCTGTATTCTATCCAATAGACTTACCATGCATAAGTAGCATTGCCCCTGCTGTCTCTGCATAGTCCAGTAATGGCTCCAGAAATATAATTGTCTGAAATGGTCCATAAATATAGAACAATATAGTAAAACATCAATACCTCTAACTCAGCAGATATACTTAGTCTAGAAAATTGGTGTGTAAAATAAGAGATCATTAAACACGGTCCTTATTATCTATAAGTAGTCATTCTTGAAATCTTTGAAACAGAGGCTCTATTACCTTCATTGAGAACAGAATATCACCTCTGATCCACACAAAAGGAGAAGTTCCCTAACAACAGATCTTGATGTAAGGTTTTAAAGAAAATAGATCATGGAGTTGAGCATATCAGATTTATAAATAACAAGATAATGGAGAAAATTTCAGAAAAACTAAAATCTGACAAAAATTCTAAATTGACCAACTACAAATTCTAAGCCTTGTAAGACAGGGAAAAAAGGAAGTAGAACCTCGTTTAAATAAAATGGCAGAGATTACTCAAAATGTCGAATGATGTATGGCAGAAGTGACATTCTCATGAAGGAATAATGTGGCTTCTGTTGCAAAGATTGTATTTCTTGGTAATACATAGTAAAATTAGGCTCTTTTTATATTAGCTAAATGATGAATTAATGCCACACATATATTTAATAAACTGTAATTCAAAATGTTGGATCAATAACTGAATGCATATGGGATATAAACATGACAACCAGCATGACAAAGTATATGCAGTTGAATCTGCTATCATGAAGTTCACGGGACCAAAATTCGACTTAAGACAAGTAAGGGATATATATAAGTAAGATACGCAACTCTGTCGGGTAAATTTGACAAAAGTGGATGCATCTATTGTTGTCGGTCATTTACAATATATTGATAATCATTTATGCGTATGAACTGAAAAGTTACTTCCAGAAATCCAAAATTTCGATGAAGAGGAGTCAATTCAGTTGAAAAGCTCTAAGTTTAAAATGGGACTTCAGAAAAATTTCAACTTATCCGAAATTTCGAGTAAACTGAGTTTGATATAACTAGATTCAACTGTATCTCAATCATGGGTTGGGTTCTCAGTAACTGGCTTAACCCTGCCACATTTTTGTGCCTGTCCCAAACCAGGATCTGGATTTCGATGTCATATGTCTTTTTTTTGTGTTCAATGGTATGAGGTGAGGGGGTGGTTGTTCATTTTGTTGGTATTAGTGGAACTGTTGACCATCATTGTATAAACTTTCTTTTCATAATGATCTCATTCACAGGTATTAAACATGTCTTCTAATATCGAAGGATGTCATTGAAATATATTCTCCTTTAATGTGAGCATAAAACTGTTAACATTCAATATGGAAAATCTGTGTGTACTTGATCTTGATACACTTACCCTGTTTGTCAACTCATGTACTGTACCATCTTTAGGCATGGAAGCTCTATCTGGATCATTCTAAAAGGTCAAAAGGTCAAATGTGATACAATAATGATGAAGTAATACTATGGAAACAAGTTATCCATTTATATTATAAGAAAGTTAATTGTTGTTTAACACCACAGGAGACAAAGTTACATTAGATGAGATGATGTCTTTGTACTAGATCAACACGGTTAGTGGGATATTTTGTGGAGTGTTAGCTCCGTGAAACAACAGTCGGCAGGTAGACAGGTCACTCCACTCATAAACATTATCCTAATTCCATCCTAATCCTTACTACTGCGAAGAAGCCAATACCAATATCATAATCTTTGATCCATGATCTCTAGCGCTAGCAAACTAGCTATTACTCCACCCATGCGGTTTTATCATGTGATAAATGACTTATGGTAGGTCAGTGGTTTTCTCCTGGTACTCTGGTTTCCTCCACCAATAAAACTGACTGCCACAATATAACCGAAATATTGTTGAATGTGGCATTAAACACCATAACCCTAACCTGTCTAGAGATGTTTTACTGAAGTGTAAATCTGATATCATTTTGGAATATCATACCTTGATACTTTCAATAAAATCTTCTAAAGCTTTTGCACCCTGTCAAATACAAATACATTTTGTATATATATATATATTTAGAAATAAAAACATAGATATCAAATTAAGTGCTCATGATGCATTTCTGGAATAACCTTTATCAGATACGTTCAAAGTCAAAAGATTGACAAGACAAATAATTTTAAAGTTTTTGTTACATGGAATTCCAAAGGACCTAAACAGGATAGCCAAAATCTGCTAAAGTACCATAACCTATGTATGAGGGTAGAGAACCTTACTTTTAAATCTGCTAAAGTACCATAACCTATGTATGAGGGTAGAGAACCTTACTTTTAAATCTGCTAAAGTACCATAACCTATGTATGAGGGTAGAGAACCTTACTTTTAATCATAATTACATTATTTAGAAACTATAAATTTCAATAATAAATACAACATGTCAGAGCCGAATCATTGACTACTGGAGGATGATACATTATAAACTACCGTATAACCGATAATTTCTGTGGTGTGAAATTTCTGTGGTTTTGGTCTAAAAAGAAGACATTTAATTTTTGCAGATTTTTTTTTCTGCGGATTGAAAATCTCGGCATCGAAAAAAAATTGTTTGTATTACAGGAAGCAACAACTGAAGTGATGTTACGATAAACAACTGGTGCTCATTACAGTGATCCTTAGAAGTAAAAACATATTTAGTTCTTTGGAAAGTTTTCAAAGGTTACAGCTTCTGAATACGCATTTGGTTAACTTCAAATTTGTCTTAAGAAACTTTTTTTTCACTATTTTGTTGACAGGAAATACGAAGTCAACAGTTGCATCGATATCGGTATAATCTTTTATATATTTCGGATATATATTTTTTAGTGTCGAATTTTCATACTTTATCATATAACAATTGTTTAAAAATATTTATCATTAAAAGCAATTATATTCAATTCTTTTAGTATAATGTAGACATAAAAACTCGGATTAACCGGAATTCTACTACCAGTACATTTCTATTTGTTTGGTTTTTAGATGAATCCTGAGATCACGCAGTTTGATATTATTCAATCGAAGCTATTACAACAATTAAATAAAACAAAAAAACAAACTAATGTTAATTTATGAAATAACAATTTTAAATATTGCTTTAATAAACTTTATTATGATTGTAAACATTTAATCATGGGTTCAATTATTGTCGGTGTCAACTTGGTACAATCATATTTCTTTATCTGGATTAATTGTAATTAACAGGTAAAAATCATCATGCCACAGCTAAATAACCTTTAATTGTGTAAACATTTATATATTACCAGTTTTTTTTATCTGCATACAGTAATTAGGCCTAATTAAATATTTGACACTTACGGCAGAATTGGAGTTAGAGTTTGTAAAGGTATTTTGTACGGGACATTAAACATTTATTTTACATAATATTCTGCGATCTTAATTTCTGCTGTCCGGAGTTGACCGCAGAATACAGCAGAAATTACCGGTTATACGGTAATACATTCAGTCAATCCATGTTTTTTCATTGTATTGGAATTAAAAATTACAGTACTAGCCAGGGTAGACAAGACGTTTTCATTTACAACTTACAGAACTGCCCAGTGTAGAAAGCATGGATGCCAATTTAGATCTTGTTGGAGTTGAGCATCCCTACAACATACAAACATTAATTTCTAGATTAAAGATCTGAACAAAAACAGATAATACATATAAATTTAGTGCTTGATAGTATTGCATAATATTCCCATTTATTACTGATACTGTCCTACACCATTTGTATTGCCATACCTAATTCATATTGCCATACCTAATTCATATTGCCATACCTCATTCATATTGCCATACCTTATTCATATTGCCATACGGGGGGCATACCTAATTCATATTGCCATACCTAATTCATATTGCCATACCTAATTCTTATTGCCATAGCTTATTTATATTCTCATAGCTTATCTGTATTGCCATAGCTAATTTGTATTTCTACAGTATATTTGTATTGCCATAGCTAATTTTGCATTGTTACCGCTTATTTGTATTGCCATAGCTTATATATATTCTCATAGCTAATTTGTATTGCCATAGCTTATTTGTATTGCTATAGTTTATTTATATTGCTATAGCTTATTTGTATTGATACTGCTTATCTGTATTGCCATAGCAAAGGACAAAGGCCACGAATGGTCGATATCGGACCTGTAAAATGACATTTTTTTCAAAATGAACGCAGAAACGTGCTTTACTCCCAAAAGTTTCCTTCTGGTATTGAAGTTTATCGAGTATGATCAAATTATATAGTTTGACGAAGTATTCCGGAATTCTAACACCCGGAAAGCCGAAAACGGACCGCTTTTGTCAAAATTTCTATCTATTTCGTAAAAATTTGATATGGCCGCATGCGTTGATCAAAATAAAAAAGTGCTAAAAATAAAGTTATTTTAATATTAAATTGTTGTCACTCAAATTTATTTTGATCGACGAATGCGGAATTTAGAAAATTGTAGTTACATATTATATGGATTTGAGCCAACGTTTTCCGCGGTCCAACGATTAAAATAAAATTCGTAACTAAAATTAAATAAACATGTTGGAGATTTCCTTTAGCATAATTAAGCTTCTATATAATGTGAAGTATGACACATTTTTTTATTGTAAACCTAGTACATGTATATATAAAATAGTATGACTCTGTAATCCGATTGCGGCTCCCAAATGACGAAATTATCAAACCAGGACCATCGTCAGAATACATATTCAAACAATGTACACTACATGTCTGCTCTGATCTCTTAATGTGGACAGTTTTTTTTATTTCATTCTCGTATTTTTTTTTCTTAAAAAAGAAGGGGAAGAGTCGCATGCACGCATGTCTGGGATGCATGTACGCATGTTTCACATTTATCTGCAGCTAGCATATGCAAGTTGACTTCCAATGCATGGAGATGGTTTCATCGTCAACTAATGTTTGAAAAAAAGTCTGCTTCTCGAGTGAATTTTCTTTAGTAAAATGTTTGTGTGCTTGTGTTATACCATGAATACCGAACTTGAAAACTGACTGATGGCAGATAATTCTTAGTTGAAGTAAGTATCATTAAGGATCTCCATTTTGTGTTTTTTGTCTACGTACTTTTTTTTCCGTAAAAACATTAAAATTATATCATGAATATTATCCCATTTTTCGTCACTCGGTGAACAGGGACCGGGTATATTAATATGTTTTCTTGCTTGCAATATCAACGATCGAGCCATGGCAAACTCATGAAAACTACTGACTAAAAGTATGAAGGATTTAGCTCAAACATATACAGGGGGTTCATATACATGTACACATGACATATTGTTTAAAATGAAGATGCTATCATATCTAGAAGTTGCATACGTATTTAATAATATTAACGTATTCATTTATCAGTATTTGTAATGGCCGAAGAGGTCATCTGCAACTTGGAATATATTGAAGTGAAAAAAAAATGTATGAATAAATTGTATATATAGCATGACCTCGTAATAAGGGATTGCGTGTGCATAGCCGACAATTTCTCAGTCCCTTTTCAATAAATCGAGAAAACAAAAAAATTAATTTTGATTCAGACACAGCTTTATCGTCATCAGAATATGTTAATCTGACTGGAATAAGTAAGGAGAACTTTGATGAACTGCACACCTACATCAAAGAGCATATTCGCAATACACCTGCAAGATCTACCAAAACTTATTTGGGAATTTTTCTCTTTAAAATGAAAGCAGGTATATCGAACAAGGTAATATCTACAATTTTCAACATTTCAAGATCTAGTTTGACCAGAGCGATTTCTTCTGTGAGACAAGCCCTCATGCAGACATTTGTATCACAAAACCTTGGTCTAAGGCATATAACTCGCGAAGATGCAATAAAAAATCACACCAGGCCTTTAGCTCATACATTGTTCAGTGATATTACAGAATCACAAGCAATTGTAGTGCTCGATGGCACATACATATATATCCAAAAAAGTGGCAATTTTCACTTTCAAAGACGAACATATAGTTTACATAAAGGTCGACCTCTTGTAAAGCCAATGGTGGTTGTAACAACAACAGGGTATTTCGTGACAGTTGTTGGGCCATACCTGTCTGATGCTAAAAATAATGATGAGTCCATACTAAAGCATATGATCAATACCAACGTGGAAGATATTAAATCATGGGTGAGGGAAGATGACATCTTTGTCGTCGATAGAGGTTTCAAGGATGCTTTGGAGCTATTGAAAGATTTGGGGATAAAGGCTGAAATGCTGTGCTTCCTACCGAAAGGTCAACAACAGATGTCCACGGATGATGCAAATTCCAGCAGATTGGTAACAAAGGTGATTTAATTTAATAAGCTTTCTGTAATCTACTTAGGATTAAAATTTTCAAGTGCCTGATATAAACAGTAATGAGTGTAATGTGGACATTTGTATTTTAGACTTATTGATAAATTTTTTGCATGCACACATATAAAAAATTCGGTTTTTTATCCAACACTCATAGGTTTGTACGTTTGTTTATATTTAGTCCTCTCTTATTGCGGATATTTGTTTATATACACTGTTCAGTTTTTTTCGCACGCAGCGTACAAAAATTATTTTAGTTTTTATGTGCCAGGATAGATTTTTTTGTCTTCAATTTTTAACATTATTTTATATGGTAAAAAACCTCTCGCAGATTATTTTTTTCTCAGCATCAAAATATATATTTAGGGAAAAACATGCCCCCCCCCCCATTCAGGTTAAATGGTTGGTCCCTGGTTTGTATTTGTCCATTGATGTCCTTTACTTTCATATAAGAAAACATGTTTTGCTATTTTGCTAAACGGTATATGGCAAACTGTTGAAACAAGTACAGAGACAAAATGTATAACACGAATAGATATCCTGTGTAATGTGAAAGCATTGTGACACCCGAACACATTTAATTTATGTATGTAATGTTATGTATTGTAATCTAATAACTTTATTGTAATCATTGTGCTTGATGCTTTGCTCTGTATGGGCCCATACTTTGGAATAAAAACTTATAATGTGCAGACCAACTGCAATACTAATCAGTAAGTGTCAAATTATTAATTGTTTCTTCTTTCAGGTACGCTGGGTCGTAGAGTCGGCCAATGCCAGAATAAAGAGGTGGAAATATTTAGACCATGTATTGCCAACCAACCAAGTTCCCTTTATAGGAGATTATACACATATCGTGTGTGCCATATCAAACAAGTTTTTCCATCCGCTCTCTCCAGGTACATATTATGCTAAAAAAAAAAAATTGTTTGCCCCAAAATGAAGAAATTGTTCAAATATTGCTTTTCTGAAGCTGTTTTCACATCGGTTATTTCCTTATTAAACTGATTGTCATGATTTAATAAAAATTTGAGAGTGGGCCGTTTTCACCCCTTCATGGGTCTACCCCTTTGTATTCTCATAGCTAATTTGTATTGCTATAGCTTATTTGTATTCTCATATCATATTCATATTACTATAGCTAATTTGTATTGTCATATAGCTTATTGTATTGCCATGGTTACTTTGCATTGCCACTGCTCAACTGTATTGCCATGACTAATTTGTATTCTCATAGATTATTTGTATTGTCATAGCTTATTTGTATTGCTATAACTTATTTGTATTCCAACATCTTATTTGTACTGCCATTAGCTAATATTTCCACATCTTCTTACTATTGCCTAAACTAATTTGCATTGCTACAACAAATGTGTATTTCCAGTTTATTTATATTGCATTAGCTCATTTGCATTGTCATAGCTTATTTGTACTTTCACACCTTTTTAGAATTGCCATAGCTTATTTGTACTCTGTCAGCTTATTTGTATTATCATAGCCTATTTGACTTGTTAATGGACCATACACTAACAAAGATCATACCTCTAACGTATAATCAAACTCTGGTTTAATAGATCTCAGATGTTTAACTACAGGAAATATAGACAATACTGACATAAACTCATGTTTGTTTATACTCTTCCTTGCTTGAGTAGCTAACATCTAAAACAAAAAATAACAATTTGATTCAGTTCCATATGACATGTGTTAACAACAATTTTAATTTGACAAACAACATGTGTTCTGACTCTGGTTTAGGTTTATGGTGTTTAATGCCACTTTCAACAATATTTCAGTTATATCATGGCAGTCAGTTTTATTGGTAGAGGAAACCAGAGTACCCGGAGAAAACCACCGACCTGTCACAAGTCACTTATAAACTTTATCACATATTGTTGTATCGAGTACGCCTCGCCATGAACGGGCTTGGAACTCACAACTTTAGTGGTGATAGGTACTGATTGCACAGGTAGTTGTAAATCCAACTACCATATGATTACAACCACGACAGGCCCTGTTCTGGCTCTGTATAATGTGGTTAGAAACATTATTTAACATCAATGTTTTAAAAATAGTACATTTTGAATATTCAAGAAAAACAAATACTATTATTTAGCCATACCATTTTTGTACCGTTATTTCGCATGTCCTATTTCAATATGACATCCCTCTTGCATATTGTGGGGAAAAAAACGATGGTCTAATTCACTATATATATTTTTTAATTGTCTACTTATTTTTTTCCTGTATTTATTTGATACATGCAAACTATATACTAATTTAAAGAATATTGTTGTTTTATTTATTTAACAAACTGCAGTTATTGGCTAATTTTAGGGGCCTTTGTGGCCATATTCAATTGTATAGTAGTTAGATTTACATCTATCTAAGTATTCACCACAAAAGTTGTGGATTTATTTTCTGCTCATGGTAAGGTATATCTGATACAACCAAATATGATATTTTCTGCTCATGGTAACCTGATACAACCAAATATCATAAACTTATCAGTGATTTGCAGCAGGTAGTTGTTTTTTCCGAAGAACTCCAGTTTCCTCAACCAATAAAACTGACTGCCACGATATAACTGGCTCTGAAAACCCATAAAAACCTGAAACCCTGACTTATTTTACAATCTATTGATGCATTTGAATCATTGTAGCTACTTAAATCCAAATGCCACCATATTTGATAATGTTGTTTAAACTCATAAACTCAATGGAATCCATCTGCATGAATACGAATTTGAAAAATTAAAGGTTAAAAGATAAAGCTCTAAGATGCCAGTTCTCAAGACAAACAATATAGAACTTGTTTGTCATAATCACTATATAATTCATTGAAATATGTCTAAACTATACAATATACAAGTTACTTTGCTTTACAAGAAAAAATGTTTCTATTTTTTTTTCTAAACGAAACTCCCTTTGCTCGTTATCATCTCTCATTTGCATATTACATCACATGATATATAATTACAATATTATATTACATCACATGAATCATGATATATAATTACAATATTATATTACATCACATGAATCATGATATATAATTACAATATTATATAACATCACATGAATCATGATATATAATTACAATATTATATAACATCACATGAATCATGATATATAATTACAATATTATATAACATCACATGAATCATGATATATAATTACAATATTATATTACATCACATGAATCATGATATATAATTACAATATTATATTACATCACATGAATCATGATATATAATTACAATATTATATTACATCACATGAATCATGATATATAATTACAATATTATATTTAAGTCTGTTACTTGGTCAACACATCACAGAATTATGTTTCTGGGTGTAAAACTAATATACATATATACTCTGCAACACCAAATATAATGACTTACCTCCCCTTCTGATACTATACAGTCTAATGACTGTTGTACGATACCATCAAATACAGTTCTCCTATTCTTCTCTGGTATAATACAGGTCATTAAGTGGGACTCACTCTATAATTAAAATGATCATGTATACATCAGTGTTAAAGATGGAAACCCCTTTTTCTAATAAATAATGGTCTATAACTTAAATTATTTTTACTTGAATTATCAAAAATGCCTACCCACATAAAATTGTAAAAAGAAATTTCCACTCTACATATTTTAGCCGAGTTGCCATGGTAAAGGGAATGCACTGGTCCAGATGTCCAAAGAATTGATCAAGATTAGTTATATATATAACCATCCTCTTGCCCATATAATAAGTTTGCAGCCTGCTTTATGTGAGAATGTCTGTAACTGAACATTTTGGTCTTCTCCATTAGAGAACAACATTGTCAAGTTATTGATGAAAAATAGCTGTAAATTTATCAAACAAAACTGATTTCATTCACACAATAATATATCTTATGCCCAGTAGTACATAAACACCATGACCACGACATAGTCTTCCCATAATAATCCAGTAGTAGAGCCCCCAGTAGACACATAGACACCATGACCACAACAGTCTTCCCATAATAATCCAGTAGAAGAGCCCCCAGTAGACACATAGACACCATGACCACAACATAGTCTTCCCATAATAATCCAGTAGTAGAGCCCCCAGTAGACACATAGACAACATGACCACAACACAGTCTTCCCATAATAATCCAGTAGTAGAGCCCCCAGTAGACACATAGACACCATGACCACAACACAGTCTTTCCATAATAATCCAGTAGAAGAGCCCTCAGTAGAAACATAGACACCATGACCACAACAGTCTTCCCATAATAATACAGTAGTAGAGCCCCCAGTAGAAACATAGACACCATGACCACAACAGTCTTCCCATAATAATACAGTAGTAGAGCCCCCAGTAGAAACATAGACACCATGACCACAACAGTCTTCCCATAATAATACAGTAGTAGAGCCCCCAGTAGAAACATAGACACCATGACCACAACAGTCTTCCCATAATAATACAGTAGTAGAGCCCCCAGTAGAAACATAGACACCATGACCACAACAGTCTTCCCATAATAATCCAGTAATAGAGTGCCCATAAGATACATAGACACCAGGACCACAACATAGTCTTCCCATAATAATCCAGTAGAAGAGCCCCCAGTAGAAACATAGACACCATGACCACAACATAGTCTTCCCATAATAATCCAGTAGTAGAGCCCCCAGTAGAAACATAGACACCATGACCACAACAGTCTTCCCATAATAATCCAGTAATAGAGTGCCCATAAGATACATAGACACCATGACCACAACTTAGTCTTCCCATAATAATCCAGTAGTAGAGCCCCCAGTAGACACATAGACACCATGACCACAACTTAGTCTTCCCATAATAATCCAGTAGAAGAGCCCCCAGTAGACACATAGACACCATGACCACAACACAGTCTTCCCATAATAATCCAGTATTAGAGCCCCCAGTTGACACATAGACACCATGACCACAACATAGTCTTCCCATAATAATCCAGTAGTAGAGCCCCCCAGTAGACACATAAACACCATGACCACAACATAGTCTTCGCATAATAATACAGTAGTAGAGCCCCCAGTAGAAACATAGACACCATGACCACAACATAGTCTACCCAAAATAATCCAGTAAAAGAGCCCCCAGTAGACACATAGACACCATGACCAAAACACAGTCTTCCCATAATAATCCAGTAGAAGAGCCCCCAGTAGACACATAGACACCATGACCACAACACAGTCTTCCCATAATAATCCAGTAGAAGAGCCCCCAGTAGACACATAGACACCATGACCACAATACAGTCTTCCCATAATAATCCAGTAGTAGAGCCCCCAGTAGACACATAGACAACATGACCACAACACAGTCTTTCCATAATAATCCAGTAGAAGAGCCCTCAGTAGAAACATAGACACCATGACCACAACAGTCTTCCCATAATAATACAGTAGTAGAGCCCCCAGTAGAAACATAGACACCATGACCACAAGTCTTCCCATAATAATACAGTAGTAGAGCCCCCAGTAGAAACATAGACACCATGACCACAACAGTCTTCCCATAATAATACAGTAGTAGAGCCCCCAGTAGAAACATAGACACCATGACCACAACAGTCTTCCCATAATAATACAGTAGTAGAGCCCCCAGTAGAAACATAGACACCATGACCACAACAGTCTTCCCATAATAATACAGTAGTAGAGCCCCCAGTAGAAACATAGACACCATGACCACAACAGTCTTCCCATAATAATACAGTAGTAGAGCCCCCAGTAGAAACATAGACACCATGCCCACAACAGTCTTCCCATAATAATACAGTAGTAGAGCCCCCAGTAGAAACATAGACACCATGACCACAACAGTCTTCCCATAATAATCTAGTAATAGAGTGCCCATAAGATACATAGACACCATGACCACAACATAGTCTTCCCATAATAATCCAGTAGAAGAGCCCCCAGTAGACACATAGACACCATGACCACAACATAGTCTTCCCATAATAATCCAGTAGTAGAGCCCCCAGTAGAAACATAGACACCATGACCACAACAGTCTTCCCATAATAATCCAGTAATAGAGTGCCCATAAGATACATAGACACCATGACCACAACATAGTCTTCCCATAATAATCCAGTAGTAGAGCCCCCAGTAGACACATAGACACCATGACCACAACACAGTCTTCCCATAATAATCCAGTAGTAGAGCCCCCAGTTGACACATAGACACCATGACCACAACATAGCCTTCCCATAATAATCCAGTAGTAGAGCCCCCAGTAGACACATAAACACCATGACCAAAACATAGTCTTCCCATAATAATCCACTAGTAGAGCCCCCCAGTAGACACATAAACACCATGACCACAACACAGTCTTCCCATAATAATCCAGTAGTAGAGCTCCCAGTAGAAACATAGACACCATGACCACAACATAGCCTTGCGATAATAATCCAGTAGTAGAGCCCCAAGTAGACACATAGACACCATGACCACAACATAGTCTTCCCATAATTATCCAGTAGTAGAGCCCTCAGTAGACACATAGACACCATGACCACAACAGTCTTCCCATGATAATCCAGTAATAGAGCCCCCATAAGATACATAGACACCATGACCACAACATAGTCTTCCCATAATAATCCAGTAGTAGAGCCCCTAGTAGACACATAGACACCATGACCACAACATAGTCTTCCCATAATAATCCAGTAGTCGAGCCCCCAGTAGACACAAACACCATGACCACAACAGAGTCTTCCCATAATAATACAATAGTAGAGCCCCCAGTAGAAACATAGACACCATGACCACAACATAGTCTTCCCATAATAATCCAGTAAAAGAGCCCCCAGTAGACACATAGACACCATGACCACAACACAGTCTTCCCATAATAATCCAGTAGAAGAGCCCCCAGTAGACACATAGACTCCATGACCAAAACACAGTCTTCCCATAATAATCCAGTAGAAGAACCCCCAGTAGACACATAGACACCATGACCACAACACAGTCTTCCCATAATAATCCAGTAGAAGAGACCCAAGAAGAAACATAGACACCATGACCACAATACAGTCTTCCCATAATAATCCAGTAGTAGAGCCCCCAGTAGACACATAGACACCATGACCACAACATAGTCTTCCCATAATAATCCAGTAGTAGAGCCCCGAGTAGACACATAAACACCATGACCACAACATAGTCTTCCCATAATAATCCAGTAGTAGAGCCCCCCAGTAAACACATAAACACCATGACCACAACACAGTCTTCGCATAATAATACAGTAGTAGAACCCCCAGTAGAAACATAGACACCATGACCACAACATAGTCTTCCCATAATAATCCAGTAAAAGAGCCCCCAGTAGACACATAGACACCATGACCACAACACAGTCTTCCCATAATAATCCAGTAGAAGAGCCCCCAGTAGACACATAGACACCATGACCACAACACAGTCTTCCCATAATAATCCAGTAGAAGAAACCCCAGTAGACACATAGACACCATGACCACAATACAGTCTTCCCATAATAATCCAGTAGTAGAGCCCCCAGTAGACACATAGACAACATGACCACAACATAGTCTTCCCATAATAATCCAGTAAAAGAGCCCTCAGTAGACACATAGACACCATAACCACAACAGTCTTCCCATAATATTCCAGTAGAAGAGCCCTCAGTAGAAACATAGATACCATGACCAAAATACAGTCTTCCCATAATAATCCAGTAGTAGAGCCCCCAGTAGACACATAGACACCATGACCACAACATAGTCTTCCCATAATAATCCAGTAGTAGAGACCCCAGTAGAAACATAGACAACATGACCACAACACAGTCTTCCCATAATAATCCAGTAGAAGAGCCACCAGTAAACACATAGACACCATGACCACAACATAGTCTTCCCATAATAATCCAGTAGTAGAGCCCCCAGTAGACACATACACACCTTGACCACAACACAGTCTTCCCATAATAATCCAGTAGTAGAGCACCCAGTACACACATAGACACCTTGACCACAACACAGTCTTCCCATAATAATCCAGTAGTAGAGCCCCCAGTAGAAACATAGACACCTTAACCACAGAACAGTCTTCCCATAATAATCCAGTAGTAGAGCCCCCAGTAGACATATAGACACCATGACCACAACATAGTCTTCCCATAATAATCCAGAAGTAGAGCCCCCAATAGACACATAGACAACATGACAACATAGACTTCCCATAATAATCCAGTAGTAGAGCCCCCAGTAGACACATAAACAACATCAACACAACATAGTCTTCCCATAATAATCCAGTAGTAGAGCCCCAAGTAGACACATAGACACCATGACCACAACATAGTCTTCCCATAATAATGCAATAGTAGAGGCCCCAGTAGACACATAAACACCATGACCACAACATAGTCTTCAAAAAATAATCCAGTAGAAGAGCCCCCAGTAGACATATAGACACCATGACCACAACATAGTCTTCCCATAATAATCCAGCAGTAGAGCCCCCCAGTAGACACATAAACACCATGACCACAACACAGTCTTCCCATAATAATACAGTATTAGAGCCCCCAGTAGAAACATAGACACCATGACCACAACATAGTCTTCCCATAATAATCCAGTAGTAGAGCCTCCAGTAGACACATAGACACCATGACCACAACACAGTCTTCCCATAATAATCCAGTAGAAGAGCCCCCTGTAGACACATAGACACCATGACCACAACACAGTCTTTCCACAATAATCCAGTAGAAGAGCCCCCAGTAGACACATAGACACCATGACCACAATACAGTCTTCCCATAATAATCCAGTAGTAGAGCACCCAGTAGACACATAGACAACATGACCACAACATAGTCTTCCCATAATAATCCAGTAGTAGAGCCCCCAGTAGACACATAGATACCTTGACCACAACACAGTCCTCCCATAATAATCCAGTAGTAGAGCCCCCAGTAGACACATAGACACCATGACCACAACATAGTCTTCTCATAATAATCCAGTAGTAGAGCCCGCAGTAGACACATAGACGCCATGACCACAACACAGTCTTCCCATAATAATCCAGTAGAAGAGCCACCAGTAGACACATAGACACCATGACCACAACATAGTCTTCCCATAATAATCCAGTAGTAGAGCCCCCAGTAGACACATAGACACCATGACCACAACATAGTCTTCCCATAATAATCCAGTAGTAGAGCCCCCAGTAGACACATAGACACCATGACCACAACATAGTCTTCCCATAATAATCCAGTAGAAATTCCCCAAGTAGACACATAGACACCATGACCACAACAGTCTTCCCATAATTATCCAGTAGTAAAACCCCCATTAGACACATAGACACCATGATCACAACAGTCTTCCCATAATAATCCAGTAAAAGAGCCCCCAGTAGACACATAGACACCATGACCACAACACAGTCTTCCCATAATAATCCAGTAGAAGAGCCCCCAGTAGACACATAGACACCATGACCACAATACAGTCTTCCCATAATAATCCAGTAGTAGAGCCCCCAGTAGACACATAGACACCATGACCACAACATAGTCTTCCAATAATAATCCAGTAGTAGAGCCCCCAGTAGTCACATAGACACCATGACCACAACACAGTCTTCCCATAATAATCCAGTAGTAGAGCCCTCAGTAGACACATAGACACCATGACCACAACATAGTCTTCCCATAATATTCCAGTAGTAGAGACCCAGTAGACACATAGACACCAAGACCACAACATAGACTTCCCATAATAATCCAGTAGAAGAGTCCCCAGTAGACACATAGGCACCATGACCACAACACAGTCTTCCCATAATAATCCAGTAGTAGAGCCCCCAGTAGACACATTGACACCATGACCACAATATAGTCTTCCCATAATAATCCAATAGTAGAACCCCCAGTAGACACATAAACACCATGACCACAACATAGTCTTCCCATAATAATCCAGTAGAAGAGCCACCAGTAGATATATAGACACCATGACCACAACATAGTCTTCACATAATAATCCAGTAGTAGAACCCCCCGTAGACACATAGACAACATGAACACAATACAGTCTTCCCATAATAATCCAGTAGTAGAGCCTCCAGTAGACACTTAGACACCATGACCACAACACAGTCTTCCCATAATAATCCAGTAGTAGAGCCCCCAGTAGAAACATAGACACCATGACCACAACATAGTCTTCCCATAATAATCCAGTAGTAGAGCCCCCAGTAGACACATAGACACCATGACCACAACATAGTCTTCCCATAATAATCCAGTAGAAAATCCCCAAGTAGACACATAGACACCATGACCACAACAGTCTTCCCATAATTATCCAGTAGTAAAACCCCCATTAGACACATAAACACCATGATCACAACAGTCTTCCCATAATAATCCAGTAAAAGAGCCCCAAGTAGACACATAGACACCATGACCGCAACACAGTCTTCCCATAATAATCCAGTAGAAGAGCCCCCAGTAGACACATGGACACCATGACCACAATACAGTCTTCCCATAATAATCCAGTAGTAGAGCCCCCAGTAGACACATAGACACCATGACCACAACATAGTCTTCCCATAATAATCCAGTAGTAGAGCCCCCAGTAGTCACATAGACACCATGACCACAACACATTCTTCCCATAATAATCCAGTAGTAGAGCCCTCAGTAGACATATAGACACCATGACCACAACATAGTCTTCTCATAATATTCCAGTAGTAGAGACCCAGTAGACACATAGACACCAAGACCACAACATAGACTTCCCATAATAATCCAGTAGAAGAGTCCCCAGTAGACACATAGGCACCATGACCACAACACAGTCTTCCCATAATAATCCAGTAGTAGAGCCCCCAGTAGACACATTGACACCATGACCACAACATAGTCTTCCCATAATAATCCAGTAGTAGAGCCCCAAGTAGACACATAGACACTATGACCACAACATAGTCTTCCCATAATAATCCAATAGTAGAGCCCCCCAGTAGACACATAGACACCATGACCACAACATAGTCTTCCCATAATAATCCAGTAGAAGAGCCCCCAGTAGACACATAGACAACATGACCACAATACAGTCTTCCCATAATAATCCAGTAGTAGAGCCCCTAGAATACACATAGACACCATGACCACAACATAGTCTTCCCATAATAATCCAGTAGAAAATCCCCCAGTAGACACATAGACACCATGATCACAACATAGTCTTCCCATAATAATACAGTAGAAGATCCCCAGTAGAAACATAGACACTATGACCACAACACAGTCTTCCCATAATAATCCAGTAGAAGAGCCCCCAGTAGAAACATAGACACCATGACCACAACATAGTCTTCCCATAATAATCCAGTAGAAGAGCCCCCAGTAGACACATAGACACCATGACCACAATACAGTCTTCGCATAATAATCCAGTAGTAGAGCCCCCAGTAGAAACATAGACACCATGACCACAACATAGTTTTCACATAATAATCCAGTAGTAGAACCCCCAGTAGACACATGGACACCATGACCACAATACAGTCTTCCCATAATAATCCAGTAGTAGAGCCCCCAGTAGACACATAGACACCATGACCACAACATAGTCTTCCCATAATAATCCAGTAGTAGAGCCCCCAGTAGACACATAGACACCATGACCACAACACATTCTTCCCATAATAATCCAATAGTAGAGCCCTCAGTAGACATATAGACATCATGACCACAACATAGTCTTCTCATAATATTCCAGTAGTAGAGACCCAGTAGACACATAGACACCAAGACCACAACATAGACTTCCCATAATAATCCAGTAGAAGAGTCCCCAGTAGACACATAGGCACCATGACCACAACACAGTCTTCCCATAATAATCCAGTAGTAGAGCCCCCAGTAGACACATTGACACCATGACCACAACATAGTCTTCCCATAATAATCCAGTAGTAGAGCCCCAAGTAGACACATAGACACCATGACCACAACATAGTCTTCCCATAATAATCCAATAGTAGAGCCCCCCAGTAGACACATAAACACCATGACCACAACATAGTCTTCCCATAATAATCCAGTAGAAGAGCCCCCAGTAGACACATAGACAACATGACCACAATACAGTCTTCCCATAATAATCCAGTAGTAGAGCCCCCAGAATACACATAGACACCATGACCACAACATAGTCTTCCCATAATAATCCAGTAGAAAATCCCCCAGTAGACACATAGACACCATGATCACAACATAGTCTTCCCATAATAATACAGTAGAAGATCCCCAGTAGAAACATAGACACTATGACCACAACACAGTCTTCGCATAATAATCCAGTAGAAGAGCCCCCAGTAGAAACATAGACACCATGACCACAACATAGTCTTCACATAATAATCCAGTAGAAGAGCCCCCAGTAAACACATAGACACCATGACCACAATACAGTCTTCCCATAATAATCCAGTAGTAGAGCCCCCAGTAGAAACATAGACACCATGACCACAACGTAGTCTTCCCATAATAATCCAGTAGTAGAGCCCCCCAGTAGACACATAGACACCATGACCACAACATAGTCTTACCATAATAATCCAATAGTAGAGCCCACAGTAGTCACATAGACACCATGACCACAACATAGTCTTCCCATAATAATCCAGTAGAAGAGCCCCCTGTAGACACATAGACACCATGACCACAACACAGTCTTCCCACAATAATCCAGTAGAAGAGCCCCCAGTAGACACATAGACACCATGACCACAATACAGTCTTCCCATAATAATCCAGTAGTAGAGCCCCCAGTAGACACATAGACAACATGACCACAACATAGTCTTCCCATAATAATCCAGTAGAAGAGCCCTCAGTAGACACATAGAAACCATGACCACAACACAGTCTTCCCATAATAATCCAGTAGAAGAGCCCCCAGTAGACACATAGATACCATGACCAAAATACAGTCTTCCCATAATAATCCAGTAGTAGAGCCCCCAGTAGACACATAAACACCATGACCACAACATAGTCTTCCCATAATAATCCAGTAGAAGAGCCCCCAGTAGACACATAGATACCTTGACCACAACACAGTCCTCCCATAATACTCCAGTAGTAGAGCCCCCAGTAGACACATAGACACCATGACCACAACATAGTCTTCTCATAATAATCCAGTAGTAGAGCCCGCAGTAGACACATAGACACCATGACCACAACACAGTCTTCCCATAATAATCCAGTAGAAGAGCCACCAGTAGACACATAGACACCATGACCACAACATAGTCTTCCCATAATAATCCAGTAGTAGAGCCCCCAGTAGACACATAGACACCTTGACCACAGCACAGTCTTCCCATAATAATCCAGTAGAAGAACCCCCAGTACACATATAGACACCATATCCACAACATAGTCTTCCCATAATAATCCAGAAGTAGAGCCCCCAGGAGACACATAGACAACATGACAACATAGACTTCCCATAATAATCCAGTAGTAGAGCCTTAAGTAGAAGCATACACACCATGACCACAACAAAGTCTTCACATAATAATCCAGTAGAAGAGCCACCAGTAGACATATAGACACCATGACCACAACATAGTCTTCACATAATAATCCAGTAGTAGAGCCCCCCGTAGACACATAGACAACATGAACACAATACAGTCTTCCCATAATAATCCAGTAGTAGAGCCCCCAGTAGACACATGGACACCATGACCACAATACAGTCTTCCCATAATAATCCAGTAGTAGAGCCCCCAGTAGACACATAGACACCATGACCACAACATAGTCTTCCCATAATAATCCAGTAGTAGAGCCCCCAGTAGACACATAGACACCATGACCACAACACATTCTTCCCATAATAATCCAATAGTAGAGCCCTCAGTAGACATATAGACATCATGACCACAACATAGTCTTCTCATAATATTCCAGTAGTAGAGACCCAGTAGACACATAGACACCAAGACCACAACATAGACTTCCCATAATAATCCAGTAGAAGAGTCCCCAGTAGACACATAGGCACCATGACGACAACACAGTCTTCCCATAATAATCCAGTAGTAGAGCCCCCAGTAGACACATTGACACCATGACCACAACATAGTCTTCCCATAATAATCCAGTAGTAGAGCCCCAAGTAGACACATAGACACTATGACCACAACATAGTCTTCCCATAATAATCCAATAGTAGAGCCCCCCAGTAGACACATAGACACCATGACCACAACATAGTCTTCCCATAATAATCCAGTAGAAGAGCCCCCAGTAGACACATAGACAACATGACCACAATACAGTCTTCCCATAATAATCCAGTAGTAGAGCCCCTAGAATACACATAGACACCATGACCACAACATAGTCTTCCCATAATAATCCAGTAGAAAATCCCCCAGTAGACACATAGACACCATGATCACAACATAGTCTTCCCATAATAATACAGTAGAAGATCCCCAGTAGAAACATAGACACTATGACCACAACACAGTCTTCCCATAATAATCCAGTAGAAGAGCCCCCAGTAGAAACATAGACACCATGACCACAACATAGTCTTCCCATAATAATCCAGTAGAAGAGCCCCCAGTAGACACATAGACACCATGACCACAATACAGTCTTCCCATAATAATCCAGTAGTAGAGCCCCCAGTAGACACATAGACACCATGACCACAACATAGTCTTCCCATAATAATCCAGTAGTAGAGCCCCCAGTAGACACATAGACACCATGACCACAACACATTCTTCCCATAATAATCCAATAGTAGAGCCCTCAGTAGACATATAGACATCATGACCACAACATAGTCTTCTCATAATATTCCAGTAGTAGAGACCCAGTAGACACATAGACACCAAGACCACAACATAGACTTCCCATAATAATCCAGTAGAAGAGTCCCCAGTAGACACATAGGCACCATGACCACAACACAGTCTTCCCATAATAATCCAGTAGTAGAGCCCCCAGTAGACACATTGACACCATGACCACAACATAGTCTTCCCATAATAATCCAGTAGTAGAGCCCCAAGTAGACACATAGACACCATGACCACAACATAGTCTTCCCATAATAATCCAATAGTAGAGCCCCCCAGTAGACACATAAACACCATGACCACAACATAGTCTTCCCATAATAATCCAGTAGAAGAGCCCCCAGTAGACACATAGACAACATGACCACAATACAGTCTTCCCATAATAATCCAGTAGTAGAGCCCCCAGAATACACATAGACACCATGACCACAACATAGTCTTCCCATAATAATCCAGTAGAAAATCCCCCAGTAGACACATAGACACCATGATCACAACATAGTCTTCCCATAATAATACAGTAGAAGATCCCCAGTAGAAACATAGACACTATGACCACAACACAGTCTTCGCATAATAATCCAGTAGAAGAGCCCCCAGTAGAAACATAGACACCATGACCACAACATAGTCTTCACATAATAATCCAGTAGAAGAGCCCCCAGTAAACACATAGACACCATGACCACAATACAGTCTTCCCATAATAATCCAGTAGTAGAGCCCCCAGTAGAAACATAGACACCATGACCACAACGTAGTCTTCCCATAATAATCCAGTAGTAGAGCCCCCCAGTAGACACATAGACACCATGACCACAACATAGTCTTACCATAATAATCCAATAGTAGAGCCCACAGTAGTCACATAGACACCATGACCACAACATAGTCTTCCCATAATAATCCAGTAGAAGAGCCCCCTGTAGACACATAGACACCATGACCACAACACAGTCTTCCCACAATAATCCAGTAGAAGAGCCCCCAGTAGACACATAGACACCATGACCACAATACAGTCTTCCCATAATAATCCAGTAGTAGAGCCCCCAGTAGACACATAGACAACATGACCACAACATAGTCTTCCCATAATAATCCAGTAGAAGAGCCCTCAGTAGACACATAGAAACCATGACCACAACACAGTCTTCCCATAATAATCCAGTAGAAGAGCCCCCAGTAGACACATAGATACCATGACCAAAATACAGTCTTCCCATAATAATCCAGTAGTAGAGCCCCCAGTAGACACATAAACACCATGACCACAACATAGTCTTCCCATAATAATCCAGTAGTAGAGCCCCCAGTAGACACATAGATACCTTGACCACAACACAGTCCTCCCATAATACTCCAGTAGTAGAGCCCCCAGTAGACACATAGACACCATGACCACAACATAGTCTTCTCATAATAATCCAGTAGTAGAGCCCGCAGTAGACACATAGACACCATGACCACAACACAGTCTTCCCATAATAATCCAGTAGAAGAGCCACCAGTAGACACATAGACACCATGACCACAACATAGTCTTCCCATAATAATCCAGTAGTAGAGCCCCCAGTAGACACATAGACACCTTGACCACAGCACAGTCTTCCCATAATAATCCAGTAGAAGAACCCCCAGTACACATATAGACACCATATCCACAACATAGTCTTCCCATAATAATCCAGAAGTAGAGCCCCCAGGAGACACATAGACAACATGACAACATAGACTTCCCATAATAATCCAGTAGTAGAGCCTTAAGTAGAAGCATACACACCATGACCACAACAAAGTCTTCACATAATAATCCAGTAGAAGAGCCACCAGTAGACATATAGACACCATGACCACAACATAGTCTTCACATAATAATCCAGTAGTAGAGCCCCCCGTAGACACATAGACAACATGAACACAATACAGTCTTCCCATAATAATCCAGTAGTAGAGCCCCCAGTAGACACATAGACACCATGACCACAATACAGTCTTCCCATAATAATCCAGTAGTAGAGCCCCCAGTAGACACATAGACACCATGACCACAACATAGTCTTCCCATAATAATCCAGTAGTAGAGCCCCCAGTAGACACATAGACACCATGACCACAACATAGTCTTCCCATAATAATCCAGTAGAAAATCCCCAAGTAGACACATAGACACCATGACCACAACAGTCTTCCCATAATTATCCAGTAGTAAAACCCCCATTAGACACATAGACACCATGATCACAACAGTCTTCCCATAATAATCCAGTAAAAGAGCCCCCAGTAGACACATAGACACCATGACCACAATACAGTCTTCCCATAATAATCCAGTAGTAGAGCCCCCAGTAGACACATAGACACCATGACCACAACATAGTCTTCCCATAATAATCCAGTATTAGAGCCCCCAGTAGTCACATAGACACCATGACCACAACACAGTCTTCCCATAATAATCCAGTAGTAGAGCCCTCAGTAGACACATAGACACCATGACCACAACATAGTCTTCCCATAATATTCCAGTAGTAGAGACCCAGTAGACACATAGACACCAAGACCACAACATAGACTTTCCATAATAATCCAGTAGAAGAGTCCCCAGTAGACACATAGGCACCATGACCACAACACAGTCTTCCCATAATAATCCAGTAGTACAGCCCCGAGTAGACACATTGACACCATGACCACAACATAGTCTTCCCATAATAATCCAGTAGTAGAGCCCCAAGTAGACACATAGACACCATGACCACAACATAGTCTTCCCATAATAATCCAATAGTAGAGCCCCCAGTAGACACATAAACACCATGACCACAACATAGTCTTCCCATAATAATCCAGTAGAAGAGCCCCCAGTAGACACATAGACACCATGACCACAATACAGTCTTCCCATAATAATCCAGTAGTAGAGCACCCAGTAGACACATAGACAACATGACCACAACATAGTCTTCCCATAATAATCCAGTAGAAGAGCCCTCAGTAGACACATAGACACCATGACCACAACACAGTCTTCCCATAATAATCCAGTAGAAAATCCCCAAGTAGACACATAGACACCATGACCACAACAGTCTTCCCATAATTATCCAGTAGTAAAACCCCCATTAGACACATAGACACCATGATCACAACAGTCTTCCCATAATAATCCAGTAAAAGAGCCCCCAGTAGACACATAGACACCATGACCACAATACAGTCTTCCCATAATAATCCAGTAGTAGAGCCCCCAGTAGACACATAGACACCATGACCACAACATAGTCTTCCCATAATAATCCAGTATTAGAGCCCCCAGTAGTCACATAGACACCATGACCACAACACAGTCTTCCCATAATAATCCAGTAGTAGAGCCCTCAGTAGACACATAGACACCATGACCACAACATAGTCTTCCCATAATATTCCAGTAGTAGAGACCCAGTAGACACATAGACACCAAGACCACAACATAGACTTTCCATAATAATCCAGTAGAAGAGTCCCCAGTAGACACATAGGCACCATGACCACAACACAGTCTTCCCATAATAATCCAGTAGTACAGCCCCGAGTAGACACATTGACACCATGACCACAACATAGTCTTCCCATAATAATCCAGTAGTAGAGCCCCAAGTAGACACATAGACACCATGACCACAACATAGTCTTCCCATAATAATCCAATAGTAGAGCCCCCAGTAGACACATAAACACCATGACCACAACATAGTCTTCCCATAATAATCCAGTAGTAGAGCCCCCAGTAGACACATAGACACCATGACCACAATACAGTCTTCCCATAATAATCCAGTAGTAGAGCACACAGTAGACACATAGACAACATGACCACAACATAGTCTTCCCATAATAATCCAGTAGAAGAGCCCTCAGTAGACACATAGATACCATGACCACAACACAGTCTTCCCATAATAATCCAGTAGTAGAGCCCCCAGTAGACACATAAACACCATGACCACAACATAGTCTTCCCATAATAATCCAGTAGTAGAGCCCCCAGTAGACACATAGATACCTTGACCACAACACAGTCCTCCCATAATAATCCAGTAGTAGAGCCCTCAGTAGACACATAGACACCATGACCACAACATAGTCTTCTCATAATAATCCAGTAGTAGAGCCCGTAGTAGACACATAGACACCATGACCACAACACAGTCTTCCCATAATAATCCAGTAGAAGAGCCACCAGTAGACACATAGACACAATGACCACAACATAGTCTTCCCATAATAATCCAGTAGTAGAGCCCCCAGTAGACACATAGACACCTTGACCACAGCACAGTCTTCCCATAATAATCCAGTAGAAGAACCCCCAGTACACATATAGACACCATGTCCACAACATAGTCTTCCCATAATAATCCAGAAGTAGAGCCCCCAGGAGACACATAGACAACATGACAACATAGACTTCCCATAATAATCCAGTAGTAGAGCCTTAAGTAGAAGCATACACACCATGACCACAACATAGTCTTCCCATAATAATTCAATAGTAGAACCCCCAGTAGACACATAAACACCATGACCACAACATAGTCTTCCCATAATAATCCAGTAGAAGAGCCACCAGTAGACATATAGACATCATGACCACAACATAGTGTTCACATAATAATCCAGTAGTAGAACCCCCCGTAGACACATAGACAACATGAACACAATACAGTCTTCCCATAATAATCCAGTAGTAGAGCCTCCAGTAGACACATAGACACCATGACCACAATACAGTCTTCCCATAATAATCCAGTAGTAGAGCCCCCAGTAGACACATAGACACCATGACCACAACATAGTCTTCCCATAATAATCCAGTAGTAGAGCCCCCAGTAGACACATAGACACCATGACCACAACATAGTCTTCCCATAATAATCCAGTAGAAAATCCCCAAGTAGACACATAGACACCTTGACCACAACAGTCTTCCCATAATTATCCAGTAGTAAAACCCCCATTAGACACATAGACACCATGATCACAACAGTCTTCCCATAATAATCCAGTAAAAGAGCCCCCAGTAGACACATAGACACCATGACCACAACACAGTCTTCCCATAATAATCCAGTAGAAGAGCCCCCAGTAGACACATAGACACCATGACCACAATACAGTCTTCCCATAATATTCCAGTAGTAGAGCCCCCAGTAGACACATAGACACCATGACCACAACATAGTCTTCCATTAATAATCCAGTAGTAGAGCCCCCAGTAGTCACATAGACACCATGACCACAACACAGTCTTCCCATAATAATCCAGTAGTAGAGCCCTCAGTAGACACATAGACACCATGACCACAACATAGTCTTCCCATAATATTCCAGTAGTAGAGACCCAGTAGACACATAGACACCAAGACCACAACAGACTTCCCATAATAATCCAGTAGAAGAGTCCCCAGTAGACACATAGGCACCATGACCACAACACAGTCTTCCCATAATAATCCAGTAGTAGAGCCCCCAGTAGACACATTGACACCATGACCACAATATAGTCTTCCCATAATAATCCAATAGTAGAACCCTCAGTAGACACATAAACACCATGACCACAACATAGTCTTCCCATAATAATCCAGTAGAAGAGCCACCAGTAGACATATAGACACCATGACCACAACATAGTCTTCACATAATAATCCAGTAGTAGAACCCCCCGTAGACACATAGACAACATGAACACAATACAGTCTTCCCATAATAATCCAGTAGTAGAGCCTCCAGTAGACACATAGACACCATGACCACAATACAGTCTTCCCATAATAATCCAGTAGTAGAGCCCCCAGTAGAAAAATAGACACCATGACCACAACATAGTCTTCCCATAATAATCCAGTAGTAGAGCCCCCAGTAGACACATAGACACCATGACCACAACATAGTCTTCCCATAATAATCCAGTAGAAAATCCCCAAGTAGACACATAGACACCATGACCACAACAGTCTTCCCATAATTATCCAGTAGTAAAACCCCCATTAGACACATAGACACCATGATCACAACAGTCTTCCCATAATAATCCAGTAAAAGAGCCCCCAGTAGACACATAGACACCATGACCGCAACACAGTCTTCCCAAAATAATCCAGTAGAAGAGCCCCCAGTAGACACATAGATACCATGACCACAATACAGTCTTCCCATAATAATCCAGTAGTAGAGCCCCCAGTAGACACATAGACACCATGACCACAACATAGTCTTCCCATAATAATCCAGTAGAAGAGCCCCCAGTAGTCACATAGACACCATGACCACAACACATTCTTCCCATAATAATCCAGTAGTAGAGCCCTCAGTAGACATATAGACACCATGACCACAACATAGTCTTCTCATAATATTCCAGTATTAGAGACCCAGTAGACACATAGACACCAAGACCACAACATAGACTTCCCATAATAATCCAGTAGAAGAGTCCCCAGTAGACACATAGGCACCATGACCACATCACAGTCTTCCCATAATAATCCAGTAGTAGAGCCCCCAGTAGACACATTGACACCATGACCACAACATAGTCTTCCCATAATAATCCAGTAGTAGAGCCCCAAGTAGACACATAGACACCATGACCACAACATAGTCTTCCCATAATAATCCAATAGTAGAGCCCCCCAGTAGACACATAAACACCATGACCACAACATAGTCTTCCCATAATAATCCAGTAGAAGAGCCCCCAGTAGACACATAGACACCATGACCACAATACAGTCTTCCCATAATAATCCAGTAGTAGAGCCCCCAGTAGAAACATAGACACCATGACCACAACATAGTTTTCACATAATAATCCAGTAGTAGAGCCCCCAGTAGACACATGGACACCATGACCACAATACAGTCTTCCCATAATAATCCAGTAGTAGAGCCCCCAGTAGACACATAGACACCATGACCACAACATAGTCTTCCCATAATAATCCAGTAGTAGAGCCCCCAGTAGACACATAGACACCATGACCACAACACATTCTTCCCATAATAATCCAATAGTAGAGCCCTCAGTAGACATATAGACACCATGACCACAACATAGTCTTCTCATAATATTCCAGTAGTAGAGACCCAGTAGACACATAGACACCAAGACCACAACATAGACTTCCCATAATAATCCAGTAGAAGAGTCCCCAGTAGACACATAGGCACCATGACCACAACACAGTCTTCCCATAATAATCCAGTAGTAGAGCCCCCAGTAGACACATTGACACCATGACCACAACATAGTCTTCCCATAATAATCCAGTAGTAGAGCCCCAAGTAGACACATAGACACCATGACCACAACATAGTCTTCCCATAATAATCCAATAGTAGAGCCCCCCAGTAGACACATAAACACCATGACCACAACATAGTCTTCCCATAATAATCCAGTAGAAGAGCCCCCAGTAGACACATAGACAACATGACCACAATACAGTCTTCCCATAATAATCCAGTAGTAGAGCCCCCAGAATACACATAGACACCATGACCACAACATAGTCTTCCCATAATACTCCAGTAGAAAATCCCCCAGTAGACACATAGACACCATGATCACAACATAGTCTTCCCATAATAATACAGTAGAAGATCCCCAGTAGAAACATAGACACTATGACCACAACACAGTCTTCCCATAATAATCCAGTAGAAGAGCCCCCAGTAGAAACATAGACACCATGACCACAACATAGTCTTCACATAATAATCCAGTAGAAGAGCCCCCAGTAGACACATAGACACCATGACCACAATACAGTCTTCCCATAATAATCCAGTAGTAGAGCCCCCAGTAGAAACATAGACACCATGACCACAACGTAGTCTTCCCATAATAATCCAGTAGTAGAGCCCCCCAGTAGACACATAGACACCATGACCACAACATAGTCTTACCATAATAATCCAGTAGTAGAGCCCACAGTAGTCACATAGACACCATGACCACAACATAGTCTTCCCATAATAATCCAGTAGAAGAGCCCCCTGTAGACACATAGACACCATGACCACAACACAGTCTTCCCACAATAATCCAGTAGAAGAGCCCCCAGTAGACACATAGACACCATGACCACAATACAGTCTTCCCATAATAATCCAGTAGTAGAGCCCCCAGTAGACACATAGACAACATGACCACAACATAGTCTTCCCATAATAATCCAGTAGAAGAGCCCTCAGTAGACACATAGAAACCATGACCACAACACAGTCTTCCCATAATAATCCAGTAGAAGAGCCCCCAGTAGACACATAGATACCATGACCAAAATACAGTCTTCCCATAATAATCCAGTAGTAGAGCCCCCAGTAGACACATAAACACCATGACCACAACATAGTCTTCCCATAATAATCCAGTAGTAGAGCCCCCAGTAGACACATAGATACCTTGACCACAACAGAGTCCTCCCATAATACTCCAGTAGTAGAGCCCCCAGTAGACACATAGACACCATGACCACAACATAGTCTTCTCATAATAATCCAGTAGTAGAGCCCGCAGTAGACACATAGACACCATGACCACAACACAGTCTTCCCATAATAATCCAGTAGAAGAGCCACCAGTAGACACATAGACACCATGACCACAACATAGTCTTCCCATAATAATCCAGTAGTAGAGCCCCCAGTAGACACATAGACACCTTGACCACAACACAGTCCTCCCATAATACTCCAGTAGTAGAGCCCCCAGTAGACACATAGACACCATGACCACAACATAGTCTTCTCATAATAATCCAGTAGTAGAGCCCGCAGTAGACACATAGACACCATGACCACAACACAGTCTTCCCATAATAATCCAGTAGAAGAGCCACCAGTAGACACATAGACACCATGACCACAACATAGTCTTCCCATAATAATCCAGTAGTAGAGCCCCCAGTAGACACATAGACACCTTGACCACAGCACAGTCTTCCCATAATAATCCAGTAGAAGAACCCCCAGTACATATATAGACACCATATCCAAAACATAGTCTTCCCATAATAATCCAGAAGTAGAGCCCCCAGGAGACACATAGACAACATGACAACATAGACTTCCCATAATAATCCAGTAGTAGAGCCTTAAGTAGAAGCATACACACCATGACCACAACATAGTCTTCACATAATAATCCAGTAGAAGAGCCACCAGTAGACATATAGACACCATGACCACAACATAGTCTTCACATAATAATCCAGTAGTAGAGCCCCCCGTAGACACATAGACAACATGTACACAATACAGTCTTCCCATAATAATCCAGTAGTAGAGCCCCCAGTAGACACATAGACACCATGACCACAATACAGTCTTCCCATAATAATCCAGTAGTAGAGCCCCCAGTAGACACATAGACACCATGACCACAACATAGTCTTCCCATAATAATCCAGTAGTAGAGCCCCCAGTAGACACATAGACACCATGACCACAACATAGTCTTCCCATAATAATCCAGTAGAAAATCCCCAAGTAGACACATAGACACCATGACCACAACAGTCTTCCCATAATTATCCAGTAGTAAAACCCCCATTAGACACATAGACACCATGATCACAACAGTCTTCCCATAATAATCCAGTAAAAGAGCCCCCCGTAGACACATAGACACCATGACCACAATACAGTCTTCCCATAATAATCCAGTAGTAGAGCCCCCAGTAGACACATAGACACCATGACCACAACATAGTCTTCCCATAATAATCCAGTAGTAGAGCCCCCAGTAGTCACATAGACACCATGACCACAACACAGTCTTCCCATAATAATCCAGTAGTAGAGCCCTCAGTAGACACATAGACACCATGACCACAACATAGTCTTCCCATAATATTCCAGTAGTAGAGACCCAGTAGACACATAGACACCAAGACCACAACATAGACTTTCCATAATAATCCAGTAGAAGAGTCCCCAGTAGACACATAGGCACCATGACCACAACACAGTCTTCCCATAATAATCCAGCAGTACAGCCCCGAGTAGACACATTGACACCATGACCACAACATAGTCTTCCCATAATAATCCAGTAGTAGAGCCCCAAGTAGACACATAGACACCATGACCACAACATAGTCTTCCCATAATAATCCAATAGTAGAGCCCCCAGTAGACACATAAACACCATGACCACAACATAGTCTTCCCATAATAATCCAGTAGAAGAGCCCCCAGTAGACACATAGACACCATGACCACAATACAGTCTTCCCATAATAATCCAGTAGTAGAGCACCCAGTAGACACATAGACAACATGACCACAACATAGTCTTCCCATAATAATCCAGTAGAAGAGCCCTCAGTAGACACATAGACACCATGACCACAACACAGTCTTCCCATAATAATCCAGTAGAAGAGCCCCCAGTAGACACATAGATACCATGACCAAAATACAGTCTTCCCATAATAATCCAGTAGTAGAGCCCCCAGTAGACACATAAACACCATGACCACAACATAGTCTTCCCATAATAATCCAGTAGTAGAGCCCCCAGTAGACACATAGATACCTTGACCACAACACAGTCCTCCCATAATAATCCAGTAGTAGAGCCCCCAGTAGACACATAGACACCATGACCACAACATAGTCTTCTCATAATAATCCAGTAGTAGAGCCCGCAGTAGACACATAGACACCATGACCACAACACAGTCTTCCCATAATAATCCAGTAGAAGAGCCACCAGTAGACACATAGACACCATGACCACAACATAGTCTTCCCATAATAATCCAGTAGTAGAGCCCCCAGTAGACACATAGACACCTTGACCACAGCACAGTCTTCCCATAATAATCCAGTAGAAGAACCCCCAGTACACATATAGACACCATGTCCACAACATAGTCTTCCCATAATAATCCAGAAGTAGAGCCCCCAGGAGACACATAGACAACATGACAACATAGACTTCCCATAATAATCCAGTAGTAGAGCCTTAAGTAGAAGCATACACACCATGACCACAACATAGTCTTCCCATAATAATTCAATAGTAGAACCCCCAGTAGACACATAAACACCATGACCACAACATAGTCTTCCCATAATAATCCAGTAGAAGAGCCACCAGTAGACATATAGACATCATGACCACAACATAGTGTTCACATAATAATCCAGTAGTAGAACCCCCCGTAGACACATAGACAACATGAACACAATACAGTCTTCCCATAATAATCCAGTAGTAGAGCCTCCAGTAGACACATAGACACCATGACCACAATACAGTCTTCCCATAATAATCCAGTAGTAGAGCCCCCAGTAGACACATAGACACCATGACCACAACATAGTCTTCCCATAATAATCCAGTAGTAGAGCCCCCAGTAGACACATAGACACCATGACCACAACATAGTCTTCCCATAATAATCCAGTAGAAAATCCCCAAGTAGACACATAGACACCTTGACCACAACAGTCTTCCCATAATTATCCAGTAGTAAAACCCCCATTAGACACATAGACACCATGATCACAACAGTCTTCCCATAATAATCCAGTAAAAGAGCCCCCAGTAGACACATAGACACCATGACCACAACACAGTCTTCCCATAATAATCCAGTAGAAGAGCCCCCAGTAGACACATAGACACCATGACCACAATACAGTCTTCCCATAATAATCCAGTAGTAGAGCCCCCAGTAGACACATAGACACCATGACCACAACATAGTCTTCCATTAATAATCCAGTAGTAGAGCCCCCAGTAGTCACATAGACACCATGACCACAACACAGTCTTCCCATAATAATCCAGTAGTAGAGCCCTCAGTAGACACATAGACACCATGACCACAACATAGTCTTCCCATAATATTCCAGTAGTAGAGACCCCAGTAGACACATAGATACCTTGACCACAACACAGTCCTCCCATAATAATCCAGTAGTAGAGCCCCCAGTAGACACATAGACACCATGACCACAACATAGTCTTCTCATAATAATCCAGTAGTAGAGCCCGCAGTAGACACATAGACACCATGACCACAACACAGTCTTCCCATAATAATCCAGTAGAAGAGCCACCAGTAGACACATAGACACCATGACCACAACATAGTCTTCCCATAATAATCCAGTAGTAGAGCCCCCAGTAGACACATAGACACCTTGACCACAGCACAGTCTTCCCATAATAATCCAGTAGAAGAACCCCCAGTACACATATAGACACCATGTCCACAACATAGTCTTCCCATAATAATCCAGAAGTAGAGCCCCCAGGAGACACATAGACAACATGACAACATAGACTTCCCATAATAATCCAGTAGTAGAGCCTTAAGTAGAAGCATACACACCATGACCACAACATAGTCTTCCCATAATAATTCAATAGTAGAACCCCCAGTAGACACATAAACACCATGACCACAACATAGTCTTCCCATAATAATCCAGTAGAAGAGCCACCAGTAGACATATAGACATCATGACCACAACATAGTGTTCACATAATAATCCAGTAGTAGAACCCCCCGTAGACACATAGACAACATGAACACAATACAGTCTTCCCATAATAATCCAGTAGTAGAGCCTCCAGTAGACACATAGACACCATGACCACAATACAGTCTTCCCATAATAATCCAGTAGTAGAGCCCCCAGTAGACACATAGACACCATGACCACAACATAGTCTTCCCATAATAATCCAGTAGTAGAGCCCCCAGTAGACACATAGACACCATGACCACAACAGTCTTCTCATAATAATCCAGTAGAAAATCCCCAAGTAGACACATAGACACCTTGACCACAACAGTCTTCCCATAATTATCCAGTAGTAAAACCCCCATTAGACACATAGACACCATGATCACAACAGTCTTCCCATAATAATCCAGTAAAAGAGCCCCCAGTAGACACATAGACACCATGACCACAACATAGTCTTCCCATAATATTCCAGTAGTAGAGACCCAGTAGACACATAGACACCAAGACCACAACAGACTTCCCATAATAATCCAGTAGAAGAGTCCCCAGTAGACACATAGGCACCATGACCACAACACAGTCTTCCCATAATAATCCAGTAGTAGAGCCCCCAGTAGACACATTGACACCATGACCACAATATAGTCTTCCCATAATAATCCAATAGTAGAACCCTCAGTAGACACATAAACACCATGACCACAACATAGTCTTCCCATAATAATCCAGTAGAAGAGCCACCAGTAGACATATAGACACCATGACCACAACATAGTCTTCACATAATAATCCAGTAGTAGAACCCCCCGTAGACACATAGACAACATGAACACAATACAGTCTTCCCATAATAATCCAGTAGTAGAGCCTCCAGTAGACACATAGACACCATGACCACAATACAGTCTTCCCATAATAATCCAGTAGTAGAGCCCCCAGTAGAAACATAGACACCATGACCACAACATAGTCTTCCCATAATAATCCAGTAGTAGAGCCCCCAGTAGACACATAGACACCATGACCACAACATAGTCTTCCCATAATAATCCAGTAGAAAATCCCCAAGTAGACACATAGACACCATGACCACAACAGTCTTCCCATAATTATCCAGTAGTAAAACCCCCATTAGACACATAGACACCATGATCACAACAGTCTTCCCATAATAATCCAGTAAAAGAGCCCCCAGTAGACACATAGACACCATGACCGCAACACAGTCTTCCCATAATAATCCAGTAGAAGAGCCCCCAGTAGACACATAGACACCATGACCACAATACAGTCTTCCCATAATAATCCAGTAGTAGAGCCCCCAGTAGACACATAGACACCATGACCACAACATAGTCTTCCCATAATAATCCAGTAGTAGAGCCCCCAGTAGTCACATAGACACCATGACCACAACACATTCTTCCCATAATAATCCAGTAGTAGAGCCCTCAGTAGACATATAGACACCATGACCACAACATAGTCTTCTCATAATATTCCAGTATTAGAGACCCAGTAGACACATAGACACCAAGACCACAACATAGACTTCCCATAATAATCCAGTAGAAGAGTCCCCAGTAGACACATAGGCACCATGACCACAACACAGTCTTCCCATAATAATCCAGTAGTAGAGCCCCCAGTAGACACATTGACACCATGACCACAACATAGTCTTCCCATAATAATCCAGTAGTAGAGCCCCAAGTTGACACATAGACACCATGACCACAACATAGTCTTTCCATAATAATCCAATAGTAGAGCCCCCCAGTAGACACATAAACACCATGACCACAACATAGTCTTCCCATAATAATCCAGTAGAAGAGCCCCCAGTAGACACATAGACAACATGACCACAATACAGTCTTCCCATAATAATCCAGTAGTAGAGCCCCCAGAATACACATAGACACCATGACCACAACATAGTCTTCCCATAATAATCCAGTAGAAAATCCCCCAGTAGACACATAGACACCATGATCACAACATAGTCTTCCCATAATAATACAGTAGAAGATCCCCAGTAGAAACATAGACACCATGACCACAACACAGTCTTCCCATAATAATCCAGTAGAAGAGCCCCCAGTAGAAACATAGACACCATGACCACAACATAATCTTCCCATAATAATCCAGTAGAAGAGCCCCCAGTAGACACATAGACACCATGACCACAATACAGTCTTCACATAATAATCCAGTAGTAGAGCCCCCAGTAGAAACATAGACACCATGACCACAACATAGTTTTCCCATAATAATCCAGTAGTAGAGCCCCCTGTAGACACAGACACCATGACCACAACGTAGTCTTCCCATAATAATCCAGTAGTAGAGCCCCCCAGTAGACACATAGACACCATGACCACAACATAGTCTTCTCGTAATAATCCAGTAGTAGAGCCCACAGTAGTCACATAGACACCATGACCACAACATAGTCTTCCCATAATAATCCAGTAGAAGAGCCCCCTGTAGACACATAGACACCATGACCACAACACAGTCTTCCCACAATAATCCAGTAGAAGAGCCCCCAGTAGACACATAGACACCATGACCACAATACAGTCTTCCCATAATAATCCAGTAGTAGAGCCCCCAGTAGACACATAGACAACATGACCACAACATAGTCTTCCCATAATAATCCAGTAGAAGAGCCCTCAGTAGACACATAGAAACCATGACCACAACACAGTCCTCCCATAATAATCCAGTAGTAGAGCCCCCAGTATACACATAGACACCATGACCACAACATAGTCTTCTCATAATAATCCAGTAGTAGAGCCCGCAGTAGACACATAGACACCATGACCACAACACAGTCTTCCCATAATAATCCAGTAGAAGAGCCACCAGTAGACACATAGACACCATGACCACAACATAGTCTTCCCATAATAATCCAGTAGTAGAGCCCCCAGTAGACACATAGACACCTTGACCACAGCACAGTCTTCCCATAATAATCCAGTAGAAGAACCCCCAGTACACATATAGACACCATATCCACAACATAGTCTTCCCATAATAATCCAGAAGTAGAGCCCCCAGGAGACACATAGACAACATGACAACATAGACTTCCCATAATAATCCAGTAGTAGAGCCTTAAGTAGAAGCATACACACCATGACCACAACATAGTCTTCCCATAATAATCCAGTAGAAGAGCCACCAGTAGACATATAGACACCATGACCACAACATAGTCTTCACATAATAATCCAGTAGTAGAGCCCCCAGTAGACACATAGACAACATGAACACAATACAGTCTTCCCATAATAATCCAGTAGTAGAGCGCCCAGTAGACACATAGACACCATGACCACAATACAGTCTTCCCATAATAATCCAGTAGTAGAGACCCCAGTAGACACATAGACACCATGACCACAACATAGTCTTCCCATAATAATCCAGTAGAAAATCCCCAAGTAGACACATAGACACCATGACCACAACAGTCTTCCCATAATTATCCAGTAGTAAAACCCCCATTAGACACATAGACACCATGATCACAACAGTCTTCCCATAATAATCCAGTAAAAGAGCCCCCAGTAGACACATAGACACCATGACCACAATACAGTCTTCCCATAATAATCCAGTAGTAGAGCCCCCAGTAGACACATAGACACCATGACCACAACATAGTCTTCCCATAATAATCCAGTAGTAGAGCCCCCAGTAGTCACATAGACACCATGACCACAACACAGTCTTCCCATAATAATCCAGTAGTAGAGCCCTCAGTAGACACATAGACACCATGACCACAACATAGTCTTCCCATAATATTCCAGTAGTAGAGACCCAGTAGACACATAGACACCAAGACCACAACATAGACTTTCCATAATAATCCAGTAGAAGAGTCCCCAGTAGACACATAGGCACCATGACCACAACACAGTCTTCCCATAATAATCCAGTAGTACAGCCCCGAGTAGACACATTGACACCATGACCACAACATAGTCTTCCCATAATAATCCAGTAGTAGAGCCCCAAGTAGACACATAGACACCATGACCACAACATAGTCTTCCCATAATAATCCAATAGTAGAGCCCCCAGTAGACACATAAACACCATGACCACAACATAGTCTTCCCATAATAATCCAGTAGAAGAGCCCCCAGTAGACACATAGACAACATGACCACAATACAGTCTTCCCATAATAATCCAGTAGTAGATCCCCCAGAATACACATAGACACCATGACCACAACATAGTCTTCCTATAATTATCCAGTAGAAAATCCCCCAGTAGACACATAGACACCATGATCACAACATAGTCTTCCCATAATAATCCAGTAGAAGATCCCCCAGTAGAAACATAGACACCATGACCACAACACAGTCTTCCCATAATAATCCAGTAGAAGAGCCCCCAGTAGACACATAGACACCATGACCACAACACAGTCTTCCCATAATAATCCAGTAGTAGAGCCCCCAGTTGAAACATAGACACCATGACCACAACATAGTTTTCCCATAATAATCCAGTAGTAGAGCCCCCTGTAGACACATAGACACCATGACCACAACGTAGTCTTCCCATAATAATCCAGTAGTAGAGCCCCCCAGTAGACACATAGACACCATGACCACAACATAGTCTTCCCATAATAATCCAGTAGTAGAGCCCACATTAGTCACATAGACACCATGACCACAACACAGTCTTCCCATAATAATCCAGTAGTAGAACCAAGAGTAGACACATAGACACCATGACCACAACATAGTCTTCCCATAATATTCCAGTAGTAGAGCCCCCAGTAGAAACATAGACACCAAGAACACAACATAGTCTTCCCATAATAATCCAGTAGAAGAGCCCCCAGTAGACACATATACACCATGACCACAACACAGTCTTCCCATAATAATCCAGTAGTAGAGCCCCCAGTAGAAACATAGACACCATGACCACAACATAGTCTTCCCATAATAATCCAGTAGAAGAGCCCCCAGTAGAAACATAGACACCATGACCATAACATATTCTTCCTATAATAATCCAGTAGTAGAGTGCCCAATAGACAATTATACACCATGACCACAACACAGTCTTCCCATAATAATCCAGTAGTAGAGCCCCCAGTAGACACATAGACACCATGACCACAACATAGTCTTCCCATAATAATCCAGTAGAAGATCCCCCAGTGGAAACATAGACACCATGACCACAACATAGTCTTCCCATAATAATCCAGTAGTAGAGCCCTAAGTAGACACATAGACAACATGACCACAACATAGTCTTCCAATAATAATCCAGTAGTAGAGCCCCCAGTAGACACATAGACAACATGACCACAACATAGTCTTCCCATAATAATCCAGTAGTAGAGCCCCCAGTAGACACATACACACCTTGACCACAACACAGTCTTCCCATAATATTCCAGTAGAATTGCCCCCAGTAGACACATAGACACCATGACCACAACAGTATTCCCATAATAATCCAGTAGTAGAGCCCCCAGTAGAAACATAGACACCATGACCACAACATAGTCTTCCCATAATAATCCAGTAGTAGAGCCACCAGTAGACAAATAGACACTATGACCACAACATAGTCTTCACATAATAATCCAGTAGAAGAGCCCCCAGTAGAAACATAGACACCATGACCACAACATAGTCTTCCCATAATAATCCAGTAGAAGAGCCCCCAGTAGACACATAGACACCATGACCACAATACAGTCTTCCCATAATAATCCAGTAGTAGAGCCCCCAGTAGAAACATAGACACCATGACCACAACATAGTTTTCCCATAATAATCCAGTAGTAGAGCCCCCTGTAGACACATAGACACCATGACCACAACATAGTCTTTCCATAATAATCCAGTAGTAGAGCCCCCCAGTAGACACATAGAAACCATGACCACAACATAGTCTTCGCATAATAATCCAGTAGTAGAGCCCACAGTAGTCACATAGACACCATGACCACAACATAGTCTTCCCATAATAATCCAGTAGTAGAGCCTCCAGTAGACACATAGACACCATGACCACAACACAGTCTTCCCATAATAATCCAGTAGAAGAGCCCCCTGTAGACACATAGACACCATGACCACAACACAGTCTTCCCACAATAATCCAGTAGAAGAGCCCCCAGTAGACACATAGACACCATGACCACAATACAGTCTTCCCATAATAATCCAGTAGTAGAGCCCCCAGTAGAAACATAGACAACATGACCACAACATAGTCTTCCCATAATAATCCAGTAGAAGAGCCCCCAGTAGACACATAGACACCATGACCACAACACAGTCTTCCCATAATAATCCAGTAGAAGAGCCCCCAGTAGACACATAGATACCATGACCAAAATACAGTCTTCCCATAATAATCCAGTAGTAGAGCCCCCAGTAGACACATAAACACCATGACCACAACATAGTCTTCCCATAATAATCCAGTAACAGAGCCCCCAGTAGACACATAGATACCTTGACCACAACACAGTCCTCCCATAATAATCCAGTAGTAGAGCCCCCAGTAGACACATAGACACCATGACCACAACATAGTCTTCTCATAATAATCCAGTAGTAGAGCCCGCAGTAGACACATAGACACCATGACCACAACACAGTCTTCACATAATAATCCAGTAGAAGAGCCACCAGTAGACACATAGACACCATGACCACAACATAGTCTTCCCATAATAATCCAGTAGTAGAGCCCCCAGTAGACACATAGACCACAGCACAGTCTTCCCATAATAATCCAGTAGAAGAACCCCCAGTACACATATAGACACCATCTCCACAACATAGTCTTCCTATAATAATCCAGAAGTAGAGCCCCCAGGAGACACATAGACAACATGACAACATAGACTTCCCATAATAATCCAGTAGTAGAGCCTTAAGTAGAAGCATACACACCATGACCACAACATAGTCTTCCCATAATAATCCAATAGTAGAACCCCCAGTAGACACATAAACACCATGACCACAACATAGTCTTCCCATAATAATCCAGTAGAAAAGCCACCAGTAGACATATAGACACCATGACCACAACATAGTCTTCACATAATAATCCAGTAGTAGAGCCCCCCATAGACACATAGACAACATGAACACAATACAGTCTTCCCATAATAATCCAGTAGTAGAGCCTCCAGTAGACACATAGACACCATGACCACAATACAGTCTTCCCATAATAATCCAGTAGTAGAGCCCCCAGTAGACACATAGACACCATGACCACAACATAGTCTTCCCATAATAATCCAGTAGTAGAGACCCCAGTAGACACATAGACACCATGACCACAACATAGTCTTCCCATAATAATCCAGTAGAAAATCCCCAAGTAGACACATAGACACCATGACCACAACAGTCTTCCCATAATAATCCAGTAGTAAAACCCCCATTAGACACATAGACACCATGATCACAACAGTCTTCCCATAATAATCCAGTAAAAGAGCCCCCAGTAGACACATAGACACCATGACCACAACACAGTCTTCCCATAATAATCCAGTAGAAGGGTCCCCAGTAGACACATAGACACCATGACCACAATACAGTCTTCCCATAATAATCCAGTAGCAGAGCCCCCAGTAGACACATAGACACCATGACCACAACATAGTCTTCCCATAATAATCCAGTAGTAGAGCCCCCAGTAGTCACATAGACACCATGACCACAACACAGTCTTCCCATAATAATCCAGTAGTAGAGCCCTCAGTAGACACATAGACACCATGACCACAACATAGTCTTCCCATAATAATCCAGTAGAAGAGCCCCCAGTAGACACATAGACAACATGACCACAATACAGTCTTCCCATAATAATCCAGTAGTAGATCCCCCAGAATACACATAGACACCATGACCACAACATAGTCTTCCCATAATAATCCAGTAGAAAATCCCCCAGTAGACACATAGACACCATGATCACAACATAGTCTTCCCATAATAATCCAGTAGAAGATCCCCCAGTAGAAACATAGACACCATGACCACAACACAGTCTTCCCATAATAATCCAGTAGAAGAGCCCCCAGTAGACACATAGACACCATGACCACAATACAGTCTTCCCATAATAATCCAGTAGTAGAGCCCCCAGTTGAAACATAGACACCATGACCACAACATAGTTTTCCCATAATAATCCAGTAGTAGAGCCCCCTGTAGACACATAGACACCATGATCACAACGTAGTCTTCCCATAATAATCCAGTAGTAGAGCCACCAGTAGACACATAGACACCATGACCACAACATAGTCTTCCCATAATAATCCAGTAGTAGAGCCCCCAGTAGTCACATAGACACCATGACCACAACACAGTCTTCCCATAATAATCCAGTAGTAGAACCAAGAGTAGACACATAGACACCATCACCACAACATAGTCTTCCCATAATATTCCAGTAGTAGAGCCCCCAGTAGAAACATAGACACCAAGACCACAACATAGTCTTCCCATAATAATCCAGTAGAAGAGCCCCCAGTAGACACATATACACCATGACCACAACACAGTCTTCCCATAATAATCCAGTAGTAGAGCTCCAAGTAGACACATAGACACCATGACCACAACATAGTCTTCTCATAATAATCCAGTAGTAGAGCCCCCAGTAGAAACATAGACACCATGACCACAACATATTCTTCCCATAATAATCCAGTAGTAGAGTGCCCAATAGACAATTATACACCATGACCACAACACAGTCTTCCCATAATAATCCAGTAGTAGAGCCCCCAGTAGACACATAGACACCATGACCACAACATAGTCTTCCCATAATAATCCAGTAGAAAATCCCCCAGTAGACACATAGACACCATGACCACATCATAGTCTTCCCATAATAATCCAGTAGAAGATCCCCCAGTAGAAACATAGACACCATGACCACAACATAGTCTTCCCATAATAATCCAGAAGTAGAGCCCTAAGTAGACACATAGACAACATGACCACAACATAGTCTTCCAATAATAATCCAGTAGTAGAGCCACCAGTAGACATATAGACACCATGACCACAACATAGTCTTCACATAATAATCCAGTATTAGAGCCCCCCGTAGACACATAGACAACATGAACACAATACAGTCTTCCCATAATAATCCAGTAGTAGAGCCTCCAGTAGACACATAGACACCATGACCACAATACAGTCTTCCCATAATAATCCAGTAGTAGAGCCCCCAGTAGACACATAGACACCATGACCACAACATAGTCTTCCCATAATAATCCAGTAGTAGAGCCCCCAGTAGACACATAGACACCATGACCACAACATAGTCTTCCCATAATAATCCAGTAGAAGAGCCCCCAGTAGACACATAGACAACATGACCACAACATAGTCTTCCCATAATAATCCAGTAGTAGAGCCCCCAGTAGACACATACACACCTTGACCACAACACAGTCTTCCAATAATATTCCAGTAGAATTGCCCCCAGTAGACACATAGACACCATGACCACAACAGTATTCCCATAATAATCCAGTAGTAGAGTCCCCAGTAGAAACATAGACACCATGACCACAACATAGTCTTCCCATAATAATCCAGTAGTAGAGCCCCCAGTAGACACATAGACACTATGACCACAACATAGTCTTCCCATAATAATCCAGTAGAAGAGCCCCCAGTAGAAACATAGACACCATGACCACAACATAGTCTTCCCATAATAATCCAGTAGAAGAGCCCCCAGTAGACACATAGACACCATGACCACAATATAGTCTTCCCATAATAATCCAGTAGTAGAGCCCCCAGTAGAAACATAGACACCATGACCACAACATAGTTTTCCCATAATAATCCAGTAGTAGAGCCCCCTGTAGACACATAGACACCATGACCACAACATAGTCTTTGCATAATAATCCAGTAGTAGAGCCCACAGTAGTCACATAGACACCATGACCACAACATAGTCTTCCCATAATAATCCAGTAGTAGAGCCTCCAGTAGACACATAGACACCATGACCACAACACAGTCTTCCCATAATAATCCAGTAGAAGAGCCCCCTGTAGACACATAGACACCATGACCACAACACAGTCTTCCCACAATAATCCAGTAGAAGAGCCCCCAGTAGACACATAGACACCATGACCACAATACAGTCTTCCCATAATAATCCAGTAGTAGAGCCCCCAGTAGACACATAGACAACATGACCACAACATAGTCTTCCCATAATAATCCAGTAGAAGAGCCCTCAGTAGACACATAGACACCATGACCACAACACAGTCTTCCCATAATAATCCAGTAGAAGAGCCCACAGTAGACACATAGATACCATGACCAAAATACAGTCTTCCCATAATAATCCAGTAGTAGAGCCCCCAGTAGACACATAAACACCATGACCACAACATAGTCTTCCCATAATAATCCAGTAGCAGAGCCCCCAGTAGACACATAGATACCTTGACCACAACACAGTCCTCCCATAATAATCCAGTAGTAGAGCCCCCAGTAGACACATAGACACCATGACCACAACATAGTCTTCTCATAATAATCCAGTAGTAGAGCCCGCAGTAGACACATAGACACCATGACCACAACACAGTCTTCCCATAATAATCCAGTAGAAGAGCCACCAGTAGACACATAGACACCATGACCACAACATAGTCTTCCCATAATAATCCAGTAGTAGAGCCCCCAGTAGACACATAGACCACAGCACAGTCTTCCCATAATAATCCAGTAGAAGAACCCCCAGTACACATATAGACACCATGTCCACAACATAGTCTTCCCATAATAATCCAGAAGTAGAGCCCCCAGGAGACACATAGACAACATGACAACATAGACTTCCCATAATAATCCAGTAGTAGAGCCTTAAGTAGAAGCATACACACCATGACCACAACATAGTCTTCCCATAATAATCCAATAGTAGAACCCCCAGTAGACACATAAACACCATGACCACAACATAGTCTTCCCATAATAATCCAGTAGAAGAGCCACCAGTAGACATATAGACACCATGACCACAACATAGTCTTCACATAATAATCCAGTATTAGAGCCCCCCGTAGACACATAGACAACATGAACACAATACAGTCTTCCCATAATAATCCAGTAGTAGAGCCTCCAGTAGACACATAGACACCATGACCACAATACAGTCTTCCCATAATAATCCAGTAGTAGAGCCCCCAGTAGACACATAGACACCATGACCACAACATAGTCTTCCCATAATAATCCAGTAGTAGAGCCCCCAGTAGACACATAGACACCATGACCACAACATAGTCTTCCCATAATAATCCAGTAGAAGAGCCCCCAGTAGACACATAGACAACATGACCACAATACAGTCTTCCCATAATAATCCAGTAGTAGATCCCCCAGAATACACATAGACACCATGACCACAACATAGTCTTCCTATAATTATCCAGTAGAAAATCCCCCAGTAGACACATAGACACCATGATCACAACATAGTCTTCCCATAATAATCCAGTAGAAGATCCCCCAGTAGAAACATAGACACCATGACCACAACACAGTCTTCCCATAATAATCCAGTAGAAGAGCCCCCAGTAGACACATAGACACCATGACCACAACACAGTCTTCCCATAATAATCCAGTAGTAGAGCCCCCAGTTGAAACATAGACACCATGACCACAACATAGTTTTCCCATAATAATCCAGTAGTAGAGCCCCCTGTAGACACATAGACACCATGACCACAACGTAGTCTTCCCATAATAATCCAGTAGTAGAGCCCCCCAGTAGACACATAGACACCATGACCACAACATAGTCTTCCCATAATAATCCAGTAGTAGAGCCCACATTAGTCACATAGACACCATGACCACAACACAGTCTTCCCATAATAATCCAGTAGTAGAACCAAGAGTAGACACATAGACACCATGACCACAACATAGTCTTCCCATAATATTCCAGTAGTAGAGCCCCCAGTAGAAACATAGACACCAAGAACACAACATAGTCTTCCCATAATAATCCAGTAGAAGAGCCCCCAGTAGACACATATACACCATGACCACAACACAGTCTTCCCATAATAATCCAGTAGTAGAGCCCCCAGTAGAAACATAGACACCATGACCACAACATAGTCTTCCCATAATAATCCAGTAGAAGAGCCCCCAGTAGAAACATAGACACCATGACCATAACATATTCTTCCTATAATAATCCAGTAGTAGAGTGCCCAATAGACAATTATACACCATGACCACAACACAGTCTTCCCATAATAATCCAGTAGTAGAGCCCCCAGTAGACACATAGACACCATGACCACAACATAGTCTTCCCATAATAATCCAGTAGAAGATCCCCCAGTGGAAACATAGACACCATGACCACAACATAGTCTTCCCATAATAATCCAGTAGTAGAGCCCTAAGTAGACACATAGACAACATGACCACAACATAGTCTTCCAATAATAATCCAGTAGTAGAGCCCCCAGTAGACACATAGACAACATGACCACAACATAGTCTTCCCATAATAATCCAGTAGTAGAGCCCCCAGTAGACACATACACACCTTGACCACAACACAGTCTTCACATAATATTCCAGTAGAATTGCCCCCAGTAGACACATAGACACCATGACCACAACAGTATTCCCATAATAATCCAGTAGTAGAGCCCCCAGTAGAAACATAGACACCATGACCACAACATAGTCTTCCCATAATAATCCAGTAGTAGAGCCACCAGTAGACAAATAGACACTATGACCACAACATAGTCTTCACATAATAATCCAGTAGAAGAGCCCCCAGTAGAAACATAGACACCATGACCACAACATAGTCTTCCCATAATAATCCAGTAGAAGAGCCCCCAGTAGACACATAGACACCATGACCACAATACAGTCTTCCCATAATAATCCAGTAGTAGAGCCCCCAGTAGAAACATAGACACCATGACCACAACATAGTTTTCCCATAATAATCCAGTAGTAGAGCCCCCTGTAGACACATAGACACCATGACCACAACATAGTCTTTCCATAATAATCCAGTAGTAGAGCCCCCCAGTAGACACATAGAAACCATGACCACAACATAGTCTTCGCATAATAATCCAGTAGTAGAGCCCACAGTAGTCACATAGACACCATGACCACAACATAGTCTTCCCATAATAATCCAGTAGTAGAGACCCCAGTAGACACATAGACACCATGACCGCAACATAGTCTTCCCATAATAATCCAGTAGAAAATCCCCAAGTAGACACATAGACACCATGACCACAACAGTCTTCCCATAATAATCCAGTAGTAAAACCCCCATTAGACACATAGACACCATGATCACAACAGTCTTCCCATAATAATCCAGTAAAAGAGCCCCCAGTAGACACATAGACACCATGACCACAACACAGTCTTCCCATAATAATCCAGTAGAAGGGTCCCCAGTAGACACATAGACACCATGACCACAATACAGTCTTCCCATAATAATCCAGTAGCAGAGCCCCCAGTAGACACATAGACACCATGACCACAACATAGTCTTCCCATAATAATCCAGTAGTAGAGCCCCCAGTAGTCACATAGACACCATGACCACAACACAGTCTTCCCATAATAATCCAGTAGTAGAGCCCTCAGTAGACACATAGACACCATGACCACAACATAGTCTTCCCATAATAATCCAGTAGAAGAGCCCCCAGTAGACACATAGACAACATGACCACAATACAGTCTTCCCATAATAATCCAGTAGTAGATCCCCCAGAATACACATAGACACCATGACCACAACATAGTCTTCCCATAATAATCCAGTAGAAAATCCCCCAGTAGACACATAGACACCATGATCACAACATAGTCTTCCCATAATAATCCAGTAGAAGATCCCCCAGTAGAAACATAGACACCATGACCACAACACAGTCTTCCCATAATAATCCAGTAGAAGAGCCCCCAGTAGACACATAGACACCATGACCACAATACAGTCTTCCCATAATAATCCAGTAGTAGAGCCCCCAGTTGAAACATAGACACCATGACCACAACATAGTTTTCCCATAATAATCCAGTAGTAGAGCCCCCTGTAGACACATAGACACCATGATCACAACGTAGTCTTCCCATAATAATCCAGTAGTAGAGCCACCAGTAGACACATAGACACCATGACCACAACATAGTCTTCCCATAATAATCCAGTAGTAGAGCCCCCAGTAGTCACATAGACACCATGACCACAACACAGTCTTCCCATAATAATCCAGTAGTAGAACCAAGAGTAGACACATAGACACCATCACCACAACATAGTCTTCCCATAATATTCCAGTAGTAGAGCCCCCAGTAGAAACATAGACACCAAGACCACAACATAGTCTTCCCATAATAATCCAGTAGAAGAGCCCCCAGTAGACACATATACACCATGACCACAACACAGTCTTCCCATAATAATCCAGTAGTAGAGCTCCAAGTAGACACATAGACACCATGACCACAACATAGTCTTCTCATAATAATCCAGTAGTAGAGCCCCCAGTAGAAACATAGACACCATGACCACAACATATTCTTCCCATAATAATCCAGTAGTAGAGTGCCCAATAGACAATTATACACCATGACCACAACACAGTCTTCCCATAATAATCCAGTAGTAGAGCCCCCAGTAGACACATAGACACCATGACCACAACATAGTCTTCCCATAATAATCCAGTAGAAAATCCCCCAGTAGACACATAGACACCATGACCACATCATAGTCTTCCCATAATAATCCAGTAGAAGATCCCCCAGTAGAAACATAGACACCATGACCACAACATAGTCTTCCCATAATAATCCAGAAGTAGAGCCCTAAGTAGACACATAGACAACATGACCACAACATAGTCTTCCAATAATAATCCAGTAGTAGAGCCCCCAGTAGACACATAGACAACATGACCACAACATAGTCTTCCCATAATAATCCAGTAGTAGAGCCCCCAATAGACACATACACACCTTGACCACAACACAGTCTTCCAATAATATTCCAGTAGAATTGCCCCCAGTAGACACATAGACACCATGACCACAACAGTATTCCCATAATAATCCAGTAGTAGAGTCCCCAGTAGAAACATAGACACCATGACCACAACATAGTCTTCCCATAATAATCCAGTAGTAGAGCCCCCAGTAGACACATAGACACTATGACCACAACATAGTCTTCCCATAATAATCCAGTAGAAGAGCCCCCAGTAGAAACATAGACACCATGACCACAACATAGTCTTCCCATAATAATCCAGTAGAAGAGCCCCCAGTAGACACATAGACACCATGACCACAATATAGTCTTCCCATAATAATCCAGTAGTAGAGCCCCCAGTAGAAACATAGACACCATGACCACAACATAGTTTTCCCATAATAATCCAGTAGTAGAGCCCCCTGTAGACACATAGACACCATGACCACAAAATAGTCTTTGCATAATAATCCAGTAGTAGAGCCCACAGTAGTCACATAGACACCATGACCACAACATAGTCTTCCCATAATAATCCAGTAGTAGAGCCTCCAGTAGACACATAGACACCATGACCACAACACAGTCTTCCCATAATAATCCAGTAGAAGAGCCCCCTGTAGACACATAGACACCATGACCACAACACAGTCTTCCCACAATAATCCAGTAGAAGAGCCCCCAGTAGACACATAGACACCATGACCACAATACAGTCTTCCCATAATAATCCAGTAGTAGAGCCCCCAGTAGACACATAGACAACATGACCACAACATAGTCTTCCCATAATAATCCAGTAGAAGAGCCCTCAGTAGACACATAGACACCATGACCACAACACAGTCTTCCCATAATAATCCAGTAGAAGAGCCCCCAGTAGACACATAGATACCATGACCAAAATACAGTCTTCCCATAATAATCCAGTAGTAGAGCCCCCAGTAGACACATAAACACCATGACCACAACATAGTCTTCCCATAATAATCCAGTAGCAGAGCCCCCAGTAGACACATAGATACCTTGACCACAACACAGTCCTCCCATAATAATCCAGTAGTAGAGCCCCCAGTAGACACATAGACACCATGACCACAACATAGTCTTCTCATAATAATCCAGTAGTAGAGCCCGCAGTAGACACATAGACACCATGACCACAACACAGTCTTCCCATAATAATCCAGTAGAAGAGCCACCAGTAGACACATAGACACCATGACCACAACATAGTCTTCCCATAATAATCCAGTAGTAGAGCCCCCAGTAGACACATAGACCACAGCACAGTCTTCCCATAATAATCCAGTAGAAGAACCCCCAGTACACATATAGACACCATGTCCACAACATAGTCTTCCCATAATAATCCAGAAGTAGAGCCCCCAGGAGACACATAGACAACATGACAACATAGACTTCCCATAATAATCCAGTAGTAGAGCCTTAAGTAGAAGCATACACACCATGACCACAACATAGTCTTCCCATAATAATCCAATAGTAGAACCCCCAGTAGACACATAAACACCATGACCACAACATAGTCTTCCCATAATAATCCAGTAGAAGAGCCACCAGTAGACATATAGACACCATGACCACAACATAGTCTTCACATAATAATCCAGTAGTAGAGCCCCCCGTAGACACATAGACAACATGAACACAATACAGTCTTCCCATAATAATCCAGTAGTAGAGCCTCCAGTAGACACATAGACACCATGACCACAATACAGTCTTCCCATAATAATCCAGTAGTAGAGCCCCCAGTAGACACATAGACACCATGACCACAACATAGTCTTCCCATAATAATCCAGTAGTAGAGCCCCCAGTAGACACATAGACACCATGACCACAACATAGTCTTCCCATAATAATCCAGTAGAAAATCCCCAAGTAGACACATAGACACCATGACCACAACAGTCTTCCCATAATTATCCAGTAGTAAAACCCCCATTAGACACATAGACACCATGATCACAACAGTCTTCCCATAATAATCCAGTAAAAGAGCCCCCAGTAGACACATAGACACCATGATCACAACACAGTCTTCCCATAATAATCCAGTAGAAGAGCCCCCAGTAGACACATAGACACCATGACCACAATATAGTCTTCCCATAATAATCCAGTAGTAGAGCCCCCAGTAGACACATAGACACCATGACCACAACATAGTCTTCCCATAATAATCCAGTAGTAGAGCCCCCAGTAGTCACATAGACACCATGACCACAACACAGTCTTCCCATAATAATCCAGTAGTAGAGCCCTCAGTAGACACATAGACACCATGACCACAACATAGTTTTCCCATAATAATCCAGTAGTAGAGCCCCCAGTAGACACATAGACACCATGACCACAACACAGTCTTCCCATAATAATCCAGTAGTAGAGCCCCCAGTAGACACATAGACACCATGACCACAACAGTCTTCCCATAATAATCCAGTAGAAGCGCCCCCAGTAGATACATAGACACCATGACCACAACACAGTCTTCACATAACAATCCAGTAGAAGAGCCCCCAGTAGATATATAGACACCATGACCACAATATAGTCTTCCCATAATAATCCAGAAGTAGAGCCCCAGTAGACACATGGACAACATGAACACAACATAGTCTTCCCATAATAATCCAGTAGCATAGCCCCGAGTAGACACATAGACACCATGACCACAATACAGTCTTCCCATAATAATCCAGAAGTAGAGCCCCCAGAAGACACATAGACACCATGACCACAACATAGTCTTCCCATAATAATCCAGTAGCATAGCCTCGAGTAGACACATAGACACCATGACCACAATACAGTCTTCCCATAATAATCCAGAAGTAGAGCCTCCAGTAGACACATAGACACCATGACCACAACATAGTCTTCCCATAATAATCCAGTAGTAGAGCCCAGAGTAGACACATAGACACGATGACCACAATAGTCTTCCCATAATAATCCAGTAGTAGAGCCCCCAGTAGACACATAGACACCATGACCACAATACAGTCTTCCCATAATAATCCAGTAGTAGAGCCCCCCATTAGACACATAGACACCATGACCACAACATAGTCTTCCCATAATAATCCAGTAGTATAGCCCCCAGTAAACACATAGACACCATGACCACAACACAGTCTTCCCATAATAATCCAGTAGTAGAGCCCCCAGTAGACACATAGGCACCATGACAACAACATAGTCTTCCCATAATAATCCAGTAGTAGAGCCCCAAGTAGACACATATACACCATGACCACAACATAGTCTTCCCATAATAATCCAGTAGTAGAGCCCCCAGTAGACACATAGACACCATGACCACAACACAGTCTTCCCATAATAATCCAGTAGTAGAGCCCCCAGTAGACACATAGACACCATGACCACAACATAGTCTTCCCATAATAATCCAGTAGAAGAGCCCCCAGTAGACACATAGACACCATGACCACAACACAGTCTTCCCATAATAATCCAGTAGTAGAGCCCCCAGTAGACACATAGGCACCATGACAACAACATAGTCTTCCCATAATAATCCAGTAGTAGAGCCCCAAGTAGACACATATACACCATGACCACAACATAGTCTTCCCATAATAATCCAGTAGTAGAGCCCCCAGTAGACACATAGACACCATGACCACAACACAGTCTTCCCATAATAATCCAGTAGTAGAGCCCCCAGTAGACACATAGACACCATGACCACAACATAGTCTTCCCATAATAATCCAGTAGAAGAGCCCCCAGTAGACACATAGACACCATGACCACAACACAGTCTTCCCATAATAATCCAATAGAAGAGCCCCCAGTAGAAACATAAACACCATGACCACAACATAGTCTTCCCATAATAATCCAGTAGTAGAGCCCCCAGTAGACACATAGACACCATGACCACAACACAGTCTTCCCATAATAATCCAGTAGTAGAGCCCCCAGTAGACACATAGACACCATGACCACAACATAGTCTTCCCATAATAATCCAGTAGTAGAGCCCCCAGTAGACACATAGACACCATGACCACAACATAGTCTTCCCATAATAATCCAGTAGTAGAGCCTCCAGTAGACACATAGACAACATGACCACAACATAATCTTCCCACAATAATCCAGTAGAAGAGCCCCCAGTAGACACATAGACACCATGACCACAACACAGTCTTCCCATAATAATCCAGTAGTAGAGCCCCCAATAGACACATAGACACCATGACCACAACATAGACACCATGACCACAACACAGTTTTCCCATAATAATCCAGTAGTAGAGCCCCCAGTAGACACATAGACACCATGACCACAACAGTCTTCCCATAATAATCCAGTAGAAGAGTCCCCAGTAGACACATGGACAACATGACCACAACATAGTCTTCCCATAATAATCCAGTAGTAGAGCCCCCAGTAGACACATAGACACCTTGACCACAACAGTCTTCCCATAATAATCCAGTAGTAGAGCCCCCAGTAGAAACATAGACACCATGACCACAACATAGTTTTCCCATAATAATCCAGTAGTAGAGCCCCCAGTAGACACATAGACACCATGACCACAACACAGTCTTCCCATAATAATCCAGTAGTAGAGCCCCCAGTAGACACATAGACACCATGACCACAACATAATCTTCCCACTATAATCCAGTAGTAGAGCCCCCAGTAGACACATAGACACCTTGACCACAACACAGTCTTCCCATAATAATCCAGTAGTAGAGCCCCCAGTAGAAACATAGACACCATGACCACAACATAGTTTTCCCATAATAATCCAGTAGTAGAGCCCCCAGTAGACACATAGACACCATGACCACAACACAGTCTTCCCATAATAATCCAGTAGTAGAGCCCCCAGTAGACACATAGACACCATGACCACAACAGTCTTCCCATAATAATCCAGTAGAAGCACCCCCAGTAGATACATAGACACCATGACCACAACACAGTCTTCCCATAACAATCCAGTAGAAGAGCCCCCAGTAGATATATAAACACCATGACCACAATATAGTCTTCCCATAATAATCCAGAAGTAGAGCCCCCAGTAGACACATGGACAACATGACCACAACATAGTCTTCCCATAATAATCCAGTAGTAGAGCCCCCAGTAGACACATAGACATCTTGACCACAACACAGTCTTCCCATAATAATCCAGTAGTAGAGCCCCCAGTAGAAACATAGACACCATGACCACAACACAGTCTTCCCATAATAATCCAGTAGTAGAGCCCCCAGTAGACACATAGACACCATGACCACAACAGTCTTCCCATAATAATCCAGTAGAAGAGTCCCCAGTAGACATATAGACACCATGACCACAATATAGTCTTCCCATAATAATCCAGAAGTAGATCCCCCAGTAGACACATGGACAACATGACCACAACATAGTCTTCCCATAATAATCCAGTAGTAGAGCCCCCAGTAGAAACATAGACACCATGACCACAACATAGTTTTCCCATAATAATCCAGTAGTAGAGCCCCCAGTAGACACATAGACACCATGACCACAACACAGTCTTCCCATAATAATCCAGTAGTAGAGCCCCCAGTAGACACATAGACACCATGACCACAACACAGTCTTCCCATAATAATCCAGTAGTAGAGCCCCCAGTAGACACATAGACACCATGACCACAACATAATCTTCCCACTATAATCCAGTAGTAGAGCCCCCAGTAGACACATAGACACCTTGACCACAACACAGTCTTCCCATAATAATCCAGTAGTAGAGCCCCCAGTAGAAACATAGACACCATGACCACAACATAGTTTTCCCATAATAATCCAGTAGTAGAGCCCCCAGTAGACACATAGACACCTTGACCACAATACAGTCTTCCCATAATAATCCAGTAGTAGAGCCCCCAGTAGACACATAGACACCATGACCACAACAGTCTTCCCATAATAATCCAGTAGAAGCGCCCCCAGTAGATACATAGACACCATGACCACAACACAGTCTTCCCATAACAATCCAGTAGAAGAGCCCCCAGTAGATATATAGACACCATGACCACAATATAGTCTTCCCATAATAATCCAGAAGTAGAGCCCCCAGTAGACACATGGACAACATGACCACAACATAGTCTTCCCATAATAATCCAGTAGCCTAGCCCCGAGTAGACACATAGACACCATGACCACAATACAGTCTTCCCATAATAATCCAGAAGTAGAGCCCCCAGTAGACACATAGAAACCATGACCACAACATAGTCTTCCCATAATAATCCAGTAGCATAGCCCCGAGTAGACACATAGACACCATGACCACAATACAGTCTTCCCATAATAATCCAGAAGTAGAGCCTCCAGTAGACACATAGACACCATGACCACAACATAGTCTTCCCATAATAATCCAGTAGTAGAGCCCCGAGTAGACACATAGACACGATTACCACAATACAGTCTTCCCATAATAATCCAGTAGTAGAGCCCCCAGTAGAAACATAGACACCATGACCACAACATAGTCTTCCCATAATAATCCAGTAGTATAGCCCCCAGTAAACACATAGACACCATGACCACAACACAGTCTTCCCATAATAATCCAGTAGTAGAGCCCCCAGTAGACACATAGGCACCATGACAACAACATAGTCTTCCCATAATAATCCAGTAGTAGAGCCCCCAGTAGACACATAATACACCATGACCACAACATAGTCTTCCCATAATAATCCAGTAGTAGAGCCCCCAGTAGACACATAAACACCATGACCACAACACAGTCTTCCCATAATAATCCAGTAGTAGAGCCCCCAGTAGACACATAGACACCATGACCACAACATAGTCTTCCCATAATAATCCAGTAGAAGAGTCCCCAGTAGACACATATACACCATGACCACAACACAGTCTTCCCATAATAATCCAGTAGTAGAGCTGAGCTATAAAGTGTTATAATCAAATGTACCTGCATAAGTTTGAGAAGGGCAGACAACTGTGCAATATATATATCTACTTCCTGGTCCATGTTCTCTAAAATATCATTATAGGATCCTTGTCTTCTGTGACCTTTGGTTGCTGAAATTAAACAAAATATCTTTATAACATCCTTGATTAATTACCACTGATTTTTCAAAGTCGAGAATTAAAACAGCCAGATAAATACTTGTAAATGAATACAATGGGACAATGTGACCATTAAGTTAATATAACATGAAAATCTGGTCGGGAGGGTGTTAACTTGGCTGTTTACAGCAAGTGACCAGTAAGGCAAATTTAACTGTACTTCATTGGTTGAGCCACATAGTCCATGATTATCAGCTCCCCATAAATAATAAGTATTTCATAGTACAAAATGTAAATAATAAATTCATTTCAGAAATAAAATTATAATTTTCTATTGGATACAAGACAAACTGAAATAAACATGCATACTTACAGCTACAACCAGTTTTATACTCACCAGGATCAAATGGTGTTTGTAATAGAGCTATCTGAGCCTTCTTTTTAAACTTACCAGGATCAAATGGTGATTGTAATATAGCTGTCTGAGCCTTCTTTTTATACTCACCAGGATGAAATGGTGATTGTAATATAGCTGTCTGAGCCTTCTTTTTATACTCACCAGGATCAAATGGTGATTGTAATAGAGCTGTCTGGGCCTTCTTTTTATACTTACCAGGATCAAATGGTGATTGTAATAGAGCTGTCTGAGCCTTCTTTTTATATTCACCAGGATCAAATGATGATTGTAATACAGCTGTCTGAACCTTCTTGTTATACTCACCAGGATCAAATAGTGATTGTAATAGAGCTGTCTGAGCCTTCTTTTTATACTCACCAGGATCAAATGGTGATTGTAATATAGCTGTCTGAGCCTTCTTTTTATACTCACCAGGATCAAATGATGATTGTAATAGAGCTGTCTGGGCCTTCTTTTTATACTCACCAGGATCAAATGGTGATTGTAATAGAGCTGTCTGGGCCTTCTTTTTATACTCACCAGGATCAAATGATGATTGTAAAATAGCTGTCTGAGCCTTCTTTTTATACTCACCAGGATCAAATGGTGATTGTAATAGAGCTGTCTGGGCCTTCTTTTTATACTTACCAGGATCAAATGGTGATTGTAATAGAGCTGTCTGGGCCTTCTTTTTATACTCACCAGGATCAAATGATGATTGTAATAGAGCTGTCTGGGCCTTCTTTTTATACTCACCAGGATCAAATGGTGATTGTAATATAGCTGTCTGGGCCTTCTTTTTATACTCACCAGGATCAAATGATGATTGTAAAATAGCTGTCTGAGCCTTCTTTTTATACTCACCAGGATCAAATGATGATTGTAATAGAGCTGTCTGAACCTTCTTGTTATACTTACCAGGATCAAATGATGATTGTAATATAGCTGTCTGGGCCTTCTTTTTATACTCACCAGGATCAAATGGTGATTGTAATAGAGCTGTCTGCGCCTTCTTTTTAAGATGATATCTTTAAAATAAAGAAATATCAGCTGATCATTACTGTACGTACTAATTTACTAAATGAATCATTTTGTTTTCAATCTATGTAATTTTATTAATGTTTTGAAACAACAAAGACACACATTTTTATTGATGAAGTGTTATCATTTTTATTGCAGCAATATAATCAATGTCAATTGACAAGGAACACAGTAAACCTGTTTTATAGTTAGCCTCAAATATAACTAGGAAACCACTTCATTATCAGTATCAAATGACTAGGAGATCTGTTATAAAGTCTTCTGGTCACCATGCTGTCATGTAGAGCAGAGGCTGAGACAAGTACTGATTTAACAGGTACCATAAATCTACATTCTAATGTAGTTGCTTAATATTCCTGGTTTGTGATTGGACAATGCTGTAATTTTCAAGCCAGGTATCAATTCCAAGGTTGAAATATCATGAGATATTTTTAGAATTTTATCCGATTACCGCTTACGTCATCTTGTCAATAATGTGGCAATACACATCTATACACATGATTACATTAGAATGGAGATAACTGTATTGAATTTGAAAATTTCACGGCATTAACTGACGATTTAATGGTGTAATTTTCACAGTATCATTTCCACGGTTCATATAGCATGAGATATTTTTAGAATTTTAGCTGATTACCGCTTACGTCATCTTGTCAATAATGTGGCAATACACATCTATATACATGATTACATTAGAATGGAGATAACTGTATTGTATTTGAAAATTTCACGGCATCAATTGTCATTTTAATGGTCGCAAATATCCATTTACTGACTCCGCTATCGGTGTCGCCAGTAAACTAAATTTGCCACCATCAAATCTCCAACTGATGCCATGAAATTTTCAAATACAATACAGTTATCTCCTAAATCTTTTCCAGAGTTATCAATCCTTACACTCCCTTCCTCTCTGTCAACGTCTAAAACATAGTCCTGTTTTTCCATGTGAGCAAAAGATCACATGATCTGTCATATGTACAAAATGGTAGACAAATGACAACGCAAGAGTTGACCCATGTTGACTGCTTTGTTTGTTTTGGAGAGCATTCTACAATGTGTAAACTATCAGGAAGGAAACTACAATCTGAAAACTTTATACTAAAGTTACAGTTGTTATTGAATGATAGCGGTGTGATATTTCGACCTAAAGACTGAAATCCAGAACGCATTATGCCTGAATATAGTGCAGCCACGATTTCATTCAAAATATTGTAAATGGAAAATGAAATCAAGTTAACCATGAATTTCCTCAGTTTATCTATCCCCTTTCATGCTTTTACAAGAATCTTGTAAAACTGAGACATTGACAGAGAGGAAGGGAGGGTAAGAACTGATAACTTTGTGGAAGAGATTGTAAAGAATGCACTCTTAAATTTTGTTTGGAATGGCTTACATGTCATTTGTTATGTTATTTTTTGTCATATTAATTTGACAGCTTTAACTTGTTTAACATTGCAGGATAAACACAATATACATAATACCCTTTGAATATAAAATGTATTTGTACTCAGAGCTGAGAGGTGAGTAATGTTCAGCAAGCCTTGCATTTCTACATGTTCCTAAGCCTCATAGTCAAGGTATGAATAGTCTACATGTGTTAAATAGTGAAATATTGTAACTAAAAATCACAACACATCATCAATTTTGTGAGGGGACTTCATGGACATGATTGTACCTGGATTTACATTATCTAAGCAATCAGTGCCTATCACCACTTAAGTCTTAAGTACAATTCCCACTCATGGTAAAGTGTACTTGATACAACTCTTTGTGATTGTAAGTGACTTGCATCAGGTGGGTATGTTTTTTTCCAGGTACTCTTGTTTCTTGCCACAATAAATCAAGTATTATTGATAATCCCATTAACCCAAAACCAAAACCCTAAATTTGAGACAGAATTTTATTATAGCTTAAAATGTAGATTCTAATATGACGTCCTTCAAACGCTTTGAGTCCAAACCCGTGGTAAAAATATAGAATCTTTCTTTGAGAGCAGTTGATTATCGTATTTCTACAGTCAAGTTAGTTATAAACTTTAAAATTTCGAGCCTCTGGCGAGAAATTTTAAAGCTTAACTATCGAGACTGTAGAAATACGATAATCGACTGCTCACAAAGAAAGATTCTGTTTCTCTAATTCTTTAATACGTCAATTATTTCATTTTAGAAATATAGCACTTTAAATACCCCGTGGGGAACCCATCACATTCCATTTGATGACGTATTTTAGTGTTGATATTAATACGTCATTCATAACGATGTTGCTTGTTAAAGAAAACAAAATATTGAAATGACACTGTTTTTCATTTGAAGTAAACAATAGTTAATAACAAATTACAATTGAAGAAAGTATTTGAAAGGCACTAAAATACTAATAGTCCGTGATGGAACAAATTTTTCTCTCACCAGTAAAAAACACGAAGAACAGCCAAAGAATTAGAGAAATAATATTAATGTATGACCGATTATGTCATAGATAGACGTGGTCTGTGCTTTATAAGCGGCTGTTCCATGACACTCCCCTGTAAAAGGTACACAATGATAAGTATGCAATACACAAAATAAATAAACATTTGTGTATTGGAAAACAGACAGGAAATATAAACCCACATCCTTTGCGAAGATCCCGACTAACATATAGTATTCCATTCTCTATCCAGAGTTGTCGTTCCTGCTACGCTACACTCCATCTCTGTCAACACTCATTTTACAAGATTTTTGTAAAATTTAGAAACAGTAAAAACATGTACTTAAAATTGTTTTAATTATTGTAAATATCAATAAAGATGAAAATTAATCACTCATTTCTCTCTTAAAAATGATTTGTGATCGTTTTTAACTTTTTAATTTTTACCTCCGCAAAATAATTCTCCAAGAAATGAGGGGGAAATCATTTTTAAGAGAGAATTGATTTGAAATGAGTGATTTATTTTCATCTTTATTGATATTTACAATAATTAAAACAATTTTTAGTACATTTTTTTTTACTGTTTCTAAATTTTACAAAAATCTTGTAAAATGAGCGTTGACAGAGATGTTGTGTAGCGTAGCAGGAACGACAACTCTGGATAGAGAATGATAGCATTCTTGCATATCCCTGGGCCTAAAAATCACACAAATTAAAATTCCGCGAAATGTTGTTGACAATTTTGGCACGTAAGCAACATGACGTCATATGAAGACTTCCAGTTTAGAACATAAAGATCCTGACGTTTTTTGGTTTTGTGTACGCCTCCTTGTCGAAGTGGAATTTGTAGTATTTTCCCTTTCTTTTGAATTGATGTTCATGAATGACAACATTTAGTAATCTCAAAACATATCTGTCATCGGCATGAAACACCTTTTCGGTTGTTATTTCAAACATCTTTGAAAAAAACCGGAATAGTATTGTAACATTTCAGTCAGGTCATTTAACGGAACAGCCAAAAACAATGGATGACCTAGGCTGCTTCGATTTGAAAATGTTCCGTAATTGTCCTATTAGAATCGAAATAATTACTGGTTATAATTATTTCTTAATTATATTAGAAATTTAATATAAAAAACTTACCCTATCTTCAGTTTATTTTTTCTTACTGGGGTCTCTTTTGATCTACTAAATTTGGCAGTCTGACAAAAAAAATATGACAATAAATATCAATTATGACAAAAATAGAATACACAGTACATATGTATAATAAATTGTTAGTAAATATAGATAAAAACACAGTTTATTTAAAAAAGAAGCTAAGGTTATTTACTTAAATATCAATTATTTGATTTTAACATTAACATTTTGATGAGAAATTGTTCATTGAATCAATCACAAATATCTCTACCCCAAAATAACATGGGGTTAAAGTGTAAAATTCCCCATTATCTATCTAATCTACACTAAAACAGCATGTTATGGCAGTTCATTTTAATGAAATCCTAACAAAAAAAATGGAAAAGTGAACAAGGACATAACTCAGCAACCGTAAAAAAAAGCATAATAGTCAAAATTAAATAAGTCCTATGTATTGTGGTAAAAAACATTGTGTAAAAATTTCAAAATAATTTTTTTTAGCCAAGGGAAACCACAGATTTGCCATTTTTCAATTATTTAAAAGGCACAATGGAACCAATAGTGGACTATTTTAAGAACACAATTACAATATGTGTATTGATGTCAAAGACAATGTGTCAACATTTTCAAATATATGGCCAAGAAAAATTAACTTTGGGTACATTTACGACAAAATTACCATTTTGCAGTTAATTAAAGATGTATACCTCTGAAACCATAAAAGGAACAATAACCAACTTCAAACTTCATCTGTGTATTGTGGTTAAAAACAATTTTTTTTAAATTCATTTTAATTTCTTAAAGGGAACTTAAAGTATATAAAGAAAATCTGTGAAATTGGTATTTTTCCTCAAATCAAAGTATATAATTCAAATGATTTTGAGCAGAAACCAAATGCAGAACAAACGGTGATTAGAAGACAGAGGTCAAACTTAATACCCAGGAAGCCTATGTAGCATGATCGTAATTATGAATGTACAACTTATGACCAGTAAAACAGGGTAAAGATTCAACATGTCTAAATAGATATGACTTACAGGAGCAGGAGAATGTTGACCTACGTGTTGTGTACAAAACTTATGACCTGTAAGACAGGGTATAGATTCAACATGTCTAAATAGATATGACTTACAGGAGCAGGAGAATGTTGACCTACGTGTTGTATACAAAACTTATGACCAGTAAGACAGGGTATAGATTCAACATGTCTAAATAGATATGACTTACAGGAGCAGGAGAATGTTGACCTACATGTTGTATACAAAACTTATGACCAGTAAGACAGGGTATAGATTCAACATGTCTACATAGATATCACTTACAGGAGCAGGAAAATGTTGACCTACATGTTGTATACAAAACTTATGAACAGTAAAACAGGGTATAGATTCAACATGTCTACATATATATGACTTACAGGAGCAGGAGAATGTTGACATACATGTTGCATACAAAACGTATGACCAGTAAGACAGGGTATAGATTCAACATGTCTACATAGATATGACTTACAGGAACAGGAGAATGTTGACCTACGTGTTGTATACAAAACTTATGACCAGTAAAACAGGGTATAGATTCAACATGTCTACATAGATATGACTTACAGGAGCAGGAGAATGTTGACCTATGTGTTGTATACAAAACTTATGACCAGTAAGACAAGGTAAAGATTCAACATGTCTACATAGATATGACTTACAGGAGCAGGAGAATGTTGACCTACGTATTGTATACAAAACTTATGACCAGTAAGACAGGGCATAGATTCAACATGTCTACAAAGATATGACTTACAGGAGCAGGAGAATGATGACCTACATGTTGCATACAAAACTTATGACCAGTATGACAGGGTATAGATTCAACATGTCTACATAGATATGACTTATAGGAGCAGGAGAATGTTGACCTACATGTTGTATACAAAACTTATGACCAGTAAAACAGGGTAAAGATTCAACATGTCTACATAGATATGACTTACAGGAGCAGTAGAATGTTGACCTACATGTTGTATACAAAACTTATGACCCGTAAGACAGGGTAAAGATTCAACATGTCTACATAGATATGACTTACAGGAGCAGGAGAATGTTGACCTACGTGTTGTATACAAAACTTATGAACAGTAAAACAGGGTAAAGATTCAACATGTCTAAATAGATATGACTTACAGGAGCAGGAGAATGTTGACCTACGTGTTGTATACAAAACTTATGACCAGTAAAACAGGGTAAAGATTCAACATGTCTACATAGATATGACTTACAGGAGCAGGAGAATGTTGACCTACGTGTTGTATACAAAACTTATGACCAGTAAGACAGGGTAAAGATTCAACATGTCTACATAGATATGACTTACAGGAGCAGGAGAATGTTGACCTACGTGTTGTATACAAAACTTATGAACAGTAAAACAGGGTAAAGATTCAACATGTCTAAATAGATATGACTTACAGGAGCAGGAGAATGTTGACCTACGTGTTGTATACAAAACTTATGACCAGTAAAACAGGGTAAAGATTCAACATGTCTACATAGATATGACTTACAGGAGCAGGAGAATGTTGACCTACGTGTTGTATACAAAACTTATGACCAGTAAGACAGGGTAAAGATTCAACATGTCTACATAGATATGACTTACAGGAGCAGGAGAATGTTGACCTACGTGTTGTATACAAAACTTATGAACAGTAAAACAGGGTATAGATTCATAATGTCTACATAGATATGACTTACAGGAGCAGGAGAATGTTGACCTATGTGTTGTATACAAAACATATGACCAGTAAGACAGGGTATAGATTCAACATGTCTAAATAGATATGACTTACAGGAGCAGGAGAATGTTGACCTACGTGTTGTATACAAAACTTATGACCAGTAAGACAGGGTATAGATTCAACATGTCTAAATAGATATGACTTACAGGAGCAGGAGAATGTTGACCTATGTGTTGTATACAAAACTTATGACCAGTAAGACAGGGTATAGATTCAACATGTCTACATAGATATGACTTACAGGAGCAGGAGAATGTTGACCTACATGTTGTATACAAAACTTATCACCAGTAAGACAGGGTAAAGATTCAACATGTCTACATAGATATGACTTACAGGAGCAGGAGAATGTTGACCTACATGTTGTATACAAAACATATGACCAGTAAAACAGGGTAAAGATTCAACATGTCTAAATAGATATGACTTACAGGAGCAAGAGAATGTTGACCTACATGTTGTATACAAAACTTATGAACAGTAAAACAGGGTATAGATTCAACATGTCTAAATAGATATGACTTACAGGAGCAGGAGAATGTTGACCTACGTGTTGTATACAAAACTCATGACCAGTAAGACAGGGTAAAGATTCAACATGTCTACATAGATATGACTTACAGGAGCAGGAGAATGTTGACCTACGTGTTGTATACAAAACATATGACCAGTAAAACAGGGTAAAGATTCAACATGTCTAAATAGATATGACTTACAGGAGCAAGAGAATGTTGACCTACGTGTTGTATACAAAACTTATGAACAGTAAAACAGGGTATAGATTCAACATGTCTAAATAGATATGACTTACAGGAGCAGGAGAATGTTGACCTACATGTTGTATACAAAACTTATGACCAGTAAGACAGGGCATAAATTCAACATGTCTACATAGATATGACTTACAGGAGCAGGAGAATGTTGACCTACATGTTGTATACAAAACTTATGACCAGTAAGACAGGGTATAGATTCCACATGTCTAAATAGATATGACTTACAGGAGCAGGAGAATGTTGACCTATGTGTTGTATACAAAACTTATGACCAGTAAGACAGGGTAAAGATTCAACATGTCTACATAGATATGACTTACAGGAGCAGGAGAATGTTGACCTACGTGTTGTATACAAAACATATGACCAGTAAAACAGGGTAAAGATTCAACATGTCTAAATAGATATGACTTACAGGAGCAAGAGAATGTTGACCTACGTGTTGTATACAAAACTTATGAACAGTAAAACAGGGTATAGATTCAACATGTCTAAATAGATATGACTTACAGGAGCAGGAGAATGTTGACCTACATGTTGTATACAAAACTTATGACCAGTAAGACAGGGCATAAATTCAACATGTCTACATAGATATGACTTACAGGAGCAGGAGAATGTTGACCTATGTGTTGTATACAAAACTTATGACCAGTAAGACAGGGTAAAGATTCAACATGTCTACATAGATATGACTTACAGGAGCAGGAGAATGTTGACCTACATGTTGTATACAAAACTTATGACCAGTAAGACAGGGTATAGATTCCACATGTCTAAATAGATATGACTTACAGGAGCAGGAGAATGTTGACCTATGTGTTGTATACAAAACTTATGACCTGTAAAACAGGGTAAAGATTCAACATGTCTAAATAGATATGACTTACAGGAGCAGGAGAATGTTGACCTACGTCTTGTATACAAAACTTATGACCAGTAAGACAGGGTATAGATTCAACATGTCTACATAAATATGACTTACAGGAGCAGGAGAATGTTGACCTACATGTTGTATACAAAACTTATGACCAGTAAAACAAGGTATAGATTTAACATGTCTAAATAGATTCAACATGTCTACATAAATATGACTTACAGGAGCAGGAGAATGTTGACCTACATGTTGTATACAAAACTTATGACCAGTAAAACAAGGTATAGATTTAACATGTCTAAATAGATATGACTTACAGGAGCAGGAGAATGTTGACCTACGTGTTGTATGCAAAACTTATGAACAGTAAGACAGGGTATAGATTCAACATGTCTACATAGATATGACTTACAGGAGCAGGAGAATGTTGACCTACATGTTGTATACAAAACATATGACCAGTAAGACAGGGTATAGATTCAACATGTCTACATAGATATGACTTACAGGAGCAGGAGAATGTTGACCTACGTGTTGTATACAAAAGTTATGACCAGTAAGACAGGGTAAAGATTCAACATGTCTAAATAGATATGACTTACAGGAGCAGGAGAATGTTGACCTACGTGTTGTATACAAAACTTATGACCAGTAAGACAGGGTATAGATTCAACATGTCTAAATAGATATGACTTACAGGAGCAGGAGAATGTTGACCTACATGTTGTATACAAAACTTATGACCAGTAAGACAGGGTATAGATTCAACATGTCTACATAGATATGACTTACAGGAGCAGGAAAATGTTGACCTACGCGTTGTATACAAAACTTATGAACAGTAAAACAGGGTATAGATTCAACATGTCTACATAGATATGACTTACAGGAGCAGGAGAATGTTGACCTACGTGTTGTATACAAAACTTATGACCAGTAAGAGAGGGTATAGATTCAACATGTCTACATAGATATGACTTACAGGAGCAGGAGAATGTTGACCTACATGTTGTATACAAAACTTATGACCAGTAAGAGAGGGTATAGATTCAACATGTCTACATAGATATGACTTACAGGAGCAGGAGAATGTTGACCTACGTGTTGTATACAAAACTTATGACCAGTAAAACAGGTATAGATTCAACATGTCTACATACAAATGTAGATATGACTTAGAGGAGCAGGAGAATGTTGACCTACGTGTTGTATACAAAACTTATGACCAGTAAGACAGGGTAAAGATTCAACATGTCTACATAGATATGACTTACAGGAGCAGGAGAATGTTGACCTACGTGTTGTATACAAAACTTATGATCAGTAAGACAGGGTATAGATTCAACATGTCTAAATAGATATGACTTATAGGAGCAGGAGAATGTTGACCTACGTATTGTATACAAAACTTATGACCAGTAAGACAAGGTAAAGATTCAACATGTCTACATAGATATGACTTACAGGAGCAGGAGAATGTTGAAATACATGTTGCATACAAAACTTATGACCAGTAAGACAGGGTATAGATTCAACATGTCTACATAGATATGACTTACAGGAGCAGGAGAATGTTGACCTACGTGTTGTATACAAAACTTATGACCAGTAAAACAGGGTAAAGATTCAACATGTCTACATAGATATGACTTACAGGAGCAGTAGAATGTTGACCTACGTGTTGTATACAAAACTTATGACCCGTAAGACAGGGTAAAGATTCAACATGTCTACATAGATATGACTTACAGGAGCAGGAGAATGTTGACCTACGTGTTGTATACAAAACTTATGAACAGTAAAACAGGGTAAAGATTCAACATGTCTAAATAGATATGACTTACAGGAGCAGGAGAATGTTGACCTACGTGTTGTATACAAAACTTATGACCAGTAAAACAGGGTAAAGATTCAACATATCTACATAGATATGACTTACAGGAGCAGGAGAATGTTGACCTACGTGTTGTATACAAAACTTATGACCAGTAAGACAGGGTAAAGATTCAACATGTCTACATAGATATGACTTACAGGAGCAGGAGAATGTTGACCTACGTGTTGTATACAAAACTTATGACCTGTCAAACAGGGTAAAGATTCAACATGTCTACATAGATATGACTTACAGGAGCAGGAGAATGTTGACCTACGTGTTGTATACAAAACTTATGAACAGTAAAACAGGGTATAGATTCAACATGTCTACATAGATATGACTTACAGGAGCAGGAGAATGTTGACCTATGTGTTGTATACAAAACATATGACCAGTAAGACAGGGTATAGATTCAACATGTCTAAATAGATGTGACTTACAGGAGCAGGAGAATGTTGACCTACGTGTTGTATACAAAACTTATGACCAGTAAGACAGGGTAAAGATTCAACATGTCTACATAGATATGACTTACAGGAGCAGGAAAATGTTGACCTACGTGTTGTATACAAAACATATGACCAGTAAAACAGGGTAAAGATTCAACAGGTCTAAATAGATATGACTTACAGGAGCAAGAGAATGTTGACCTACGTGTTGTATACAAAACTTATGAACAGTAAAACAGAGTAAAGATTCAACATGTCTACATAGATATGACTTACAGGAGCAGTAGAATGTTGACCAACGTGTTGCATACAAAACTTATGACCAGTAAGACAGGGTATAGATTCAACATGTCTACATAGATATGACTTACAGGAGCAGGAGAATGTTGACCTACGTGTTGTATATAAAACTTATGACCAGTAAAACAGGGTAAAGATTCAACATGTCTACATAGATATGACTTACAGGAGCAGTAGAATGTTGACCTACGTGTTGTATACAAAACTTATGACCCGTAAGACAGGGTAAAGATTCAACATGTCTACATAGATATGACTTACAGGAGCAGGAGAATGTTGACCTACGTGTTGCATACAAAACTTATGAACAGTAAAACAGGGTAAAGATTCAACATGTCTAAATAGATATGACTTACAGGAGCAGGAGAATGTTGACCTACGTGTTGTATACAAAACTTATGACCAGTAAGACAGGGTAAAGATTCAACATATCTACATAGATATGACTTACAGGAGCAGGAGAATGTTGACCTACGTGTTGTATACAAAACTTATGACCAGTAAGACAGGGTAAAGATTCAACATGTCTACATAGATATGACTTACAGGAGCAGGAGAATGTTGACCTACGTGTTGTATACAAAACTTATGACCTGTCAAACAGGGTAAAGATTCAACATGTCTACATAGATATGACTTACAGGAGCAGGAGAATGTTGACCTACGTGTTGTATACAAAACTTATGAACAGTAAAACAGGGTATAGATTCAACATGTCTACATAGATATGACTTACAGGAGCAGGAGAATGTTGACCTATGTGTTGTATACAAAACATATGACCAGTAAGACAGGGTATAGATTCAACATGTCTAAATAGATGTGACTTACAGGAGCAGGAGAATGTTGACCTACGTGTTGTATACAAAACTTATGACCAGTAAGACAGGGTAAAGATTCAACATGTCTACATAGATATGACTTACAGGAGCAGGAAAATGTTGACCTACGTGTTGTATACAAAACATATGACCAGTAAAACAGGGTAAAGATTCAACAGGTCTAAATAGATATGACTTACAGGAGCAAGAGAATGTTGACCTACGTGTTGTATACAAAACTTATGAACAGTAAAACAGGGTATAGATTCAACATGTCTAAATAGATATGACTTACAGGAGCAGGAGAATGTTGACCTACGTGTTGTATACAAAACTTATGATCAGTAAGACAGGGTATAGATTCAACATACCTAAATAGATATGACTTATAGGAGCAGGAGAATGTTGACCTACGCATTGTATACAAAACTTATGACCAGTAAGACAGGGTAAAGATTCAACATGTCTACATAGATATGACTTACAGGAGCAGGAGAATGTTGAAATACATGTTGCATACAAAACTTATGACCAGTAAGACAGGGTATAGATTCAACATGTCTACATAGATATGACTTACAGGAGCAGGAGAATGTTGACCTACATGTTGTATACAAAACTTATGACCAGTAAAACAGGGTAAAGATTCAACATGTCTAAATAAATATGACTTACAGGAGCAAGAGAATGTTGACCTAAGTGTTGTATACAAAACTTATGACCAGTAAGACAGGGTAAAGATTCAACATGTCTAAATAGATATGACTTACAGGAGCAGGAGAATGTTGACCTACGTGTTGTATACAAAACTTATGACCAGTAAGACAGGGTAAAGATTCAACATGTCTACATAGATATGACTTACAGGAGCAGGAGAATGTTGACCTACGTGTTGTATACAAAACTTATGAACAGTAAAACAGGGTATAGATTCAACATGTCTACATAGATATGACTTACAGGAGCAGGAGAATGTTGACCTATGTGTTGTATACAAAACATATGACCAGTAAGACAGGGTATAGATTCAACATGTCTAAATAGATGTGACTTGCAGGAGCAGGAGAATGTTGACCTACGTGTTGTATACAAAACTTATGACCAGTAAGACAGGGTAAAGATTCAACATGTCTACATAGATATGACTTACAGGAGCAGGAAAATGTTGACCTACGTGTTGTATACAAAACATATGACCAGTAAAACAGGGTAAAGATTCAACATGTCAAAATAGATATGACTTACAGGAGCAAGAGAATGTTGACCTACGTGTTGTATACAAAACTTATGAACAGTAAAACAGGGTATAGATTCAACATGTCTAAATAGATATGACTTACAGGAGCAGGAGAATGTTGACCTACATGTTGTATACAAAACTTATGACCAGTAAGACAGGGTAAAGATTCAACATGTCTAAATAGATATGACTTACAGGAGCAGGAGATTGTTGACCTACGTGTTGTATACAAAACTTATGACCAGTAAGACAGGGTATAGATTCAACATGTCTAAATAGATGTGACTTACAGGAGCAGGAGAATGTTGACCTACGTGTTGTATACAAAACTTATGACCAGTAAGACAGGGTATAGATTCAACATGTCTAAATAGATGTGACTTACAGGAGCAGGAGAATGTTGACCTACGTGTTGTATACAAAACTTATGACCAGTAAGACAGGGTAAAGATTCAACATGTCTACATAGATATGACTTACAGGAGCAGGAAAATGTTGACCTACGTGTTGTATACAAAACATATGACCAGTAAAACAGGGTAAAGATTCAACATGTCTAAATAGATATGACTTACAGGAGCAAGAGAATGTTGACCTACGTGTTGTATACAAAACTTATGAACAGTAAAACAGGGTATAGATTCAACATGTCTAAATAGATATGACTTACAGGAGCAGGAGAATGTTGACCTACGTGTTGTATACAAAACTTATGACCAGTAAGACAGGGTATAGATTCAACATGTCTAAATAGATGTGACTTACAGGAGCAGGAGAATGTTGACCTACGTGTTGTATACAAAACTTATGACCAGTAAGACAGGGTAAAGATTCAACATGTCTACATAGATATGACTTACAGGAGCAGGAAAATGTTGACCTACGTGTTGTATACAAAACATATGACCAGTAAAACAGGGTAAAGATTCAACATGTCTAAATAGATATGACTTACAGGAGCAAGAGAATGTTGACCTACGTGTTGTATACAAAACTTATGAACAGTAAAACAGGGTATAGATTCAACATGTCTACATAGATATGACTTACAGGAGCAGGAGATTGTTGACCTACGTGTTGTATACAAAACTTATGACCAGTAAGACAGGGTATAGATTCAACATGTCTACATAGATATGACTTACAGGAGCAGGAGAATGTTGACCTACATGTTGTATACAAAACTTATGACCAGTAAGACAGGGCATAGATTCAACATGTCTAAATAGATATGACTTACAGGAGCAGGAGAATGTTGACCTACATGTTGTATACAAAACTTATGACCAGTAAGACAGGGTATAGATTCAACATGTCTACATAGATATGACTTACAGGAGCAGGAGAATGTTGACCCATGTGTTGTATACAAAACTTATGACCAGTAAAACAGGGTAAAGATTCAACATGTCTAAATAGATGTGACTTACAGGAGCAGGAGAATGTTGACCTACGTGTTGTATACAAAACTTATGACCAGTAAGACAGGGTATAGATTCAACATGTCTAAATAGATGTGACTTACAGGAGCAGGAGAATGTTGACCTATGTGTTGTATACAAAACTTATGACCAGTAAGACAGGGTAAAGATTCAACATGTCTACATAGATATGACTTACAGGAGCAGGAGAATGTTGACCTACATGTTGTATACAAAACTTATGACCAGTAAGACAGGGTATAGATTCAACATGTCTACATAAATATGACTTACAGGAGCAGGAGATTGTTGACCTACGTGTTGTATACAAAACTTATGACCAGTAAAACAAGGTATAGATTCAACATGTCTAAATAGATATGATTTACAGGAGGAGAATGTTGACCTACGTGTTGTATGCAAAACTTATGAACAGTAAGACAGGGTATAGATTCAACATGTCTAAATAGATATGACTTACAGGAGCAGGAGAATGTTGACCTATGTGTTGTATACAAATCTTAAGACCAGTAAGACAGGGTATAGATTCAACATGTCTAAATAGATATGACTTACAGGAGCAGGAGAATGTTGACCTACGTGTTGTATACAAAACTTATGACCAGTAAAACAGGGTAAAGATTCAACATGTCTAAATAGATATGACTTACAGGAGCAAGAGAATGTTGACCTACATGTTGTATACAAAACTTATGAACAGTAAAACAGGGTATAGATTCAACATGTCTACATAGATATGACTTACAGGAGCAGGAGAATGTTGACCTACGCGTTGTATACAAAACTTATGACCAGTAAGACAGGGTAAAGATTCAACATGTCTAAATAGATATGACTTACAGGAGCAGGAGAATGTTGACCTACGTGTTGTATACAAAACTTATGACCAGTAAAACAGAGTAAAGATTCAACATGTCTACATAGACTTACAGGAGCAGGAGAATGTTGACCTACGTGTTGTATACAAAACTTATCACCAGTAAAACAGGGTATAGATTCAACATGTCTACATAGATATGACTTACAGGAGCAGGAGAATGTTGACCTACATGTTGTATACAAAACTTATGACCAGTAAGACAGGGTATAGGTTCAACATGTCTACATAGATATGACTTACAGGAGCAGGAGAATGTTGACCCATGTGTTGTATACAAAACTTATGACCAGTAAAACAGGGTAAAGATTCAACATGTCTAAATAGATGTGACTTACAGGAGCAGGAGAATGTTGACCTACGTGTTGTATACAAAACTTATGACCAGTAAGACAGGGTATAGATTCAACATGTTTAAATAGATGTGACTTACAGGAGCAGGAGAATGTTGACCTATGTGTTGTATACAAAACTTATGACCAGTAAGACAGGGTAAAGATTCAACATGTCTACATAGATATGACTTACAGGAGCAGGAGAATGTTGACCTACATGTTGTATACAAAACTTATGACCAGTAAGACAGGGTATAGATTCAACATGTCTACATAAATATGACTTACAGGAGCAGGAGATTGTTGACCTACGTGTTGTATACAAAACTTATGACCAGTAAAACAAGGTATAGATTCAACATGTCTAAATAGATATGATTTACAGGAGGAGAATGTTGACCTACGTGTTGTATGCAAAACTTATGAACAGTAAGACAGGGTATAGATTCAACATGTCTAAATAGATATGACTTACAGGAGCAGGAGAATGTTGACCTATGTGTTGTATACAAATCTTAAGACCAGTAAGACAGGGTATAGATTCAACATGTCTAAATAGATATGACTTACAGGAGCAGGAGAATGTTGACCTACGTGTTGTATACAAAACTTATGACCAGTAAAACAGGGTAAAGATTCAACATGTCTAAATAGATATGACTTACAGGAGCAAGAGAATGTTGACCTACGTGTTGTATACAAAACTTATGAACAGTAAAACAGGGTATAGATTCAACATGTCTACATAGATATGACTTACAGGAGCAGGAGAATGTTGACCTACGTGTTGTATACAAAACTTATGACCAGTAAGACAGGGTAAAGATTCAACATGTCTAAATAGATATGACTTACAGGAGCAGGAGAATGTTGACCTACGTGTGTTGTATACAAAACATATGACCAGTAAAACAGAGTAAAGATTCAACATGTCTACATAGACTTACAGGAGCAGGAGAATGTTGACCTACGTGTTGTATACAAAACTTATCACCAGTAAAACAGGGTATAGATTCAACATGTCTACATAGATATGACTTACAGGAGCAGGAGAATGTTGACCTACATGTTGTATACAAAACATATGACCAGTAAGACAGGGCATAGATTCAACATGTCTAAATAGATATGACTTACAGGAGCAGGAGAATGTTGACCTACATGTTGTATACAAAACTTATGACCAGTAAGACAGGGTATAGATTCAACATGTCTACATAGATATGACTTACAGGAGCAGGAAAATGTTGACCCATGTGTTGTATACAAAACTTATGACCAGTAAAACAGGGTAAAGATTCAACATGTCTAAATAGATGTGACTTACAGGAGCAGGAGAATGTTGACCTACGTGTTGTATACAAAACTTATGACCAGTAAGACAGGGTATAGATTCAACATGTCTAAATAGATGTGACTTACAGGAGCAGGAGAATGTTGACCTATGTGTTGTATACAAAACTTATGACCAGTAAGACAGGGTAAAGATTCAACATGTCTACATAGATATGACTTACAGGAGCAGGAGAATGTTGACCTACATGTTGTATACAAAACTTATGACCAGTAAGACAGGGTATAGATTCAACATGTCTACATAAATATGACTTACAGGAGCAGGAGATTGTTGACCTACGTGTTGTATACAAAACTTATGACCAGTAAAACAAGGTATAGATTCAACATGTCTAAATAGATATGATTTACAGGAGGAGAATGTTGACCTACGTGTTGTATGCAAAACTTATGAACAGTAAGACAGGGTATAGATTCAACATGTCTAAATAGATATGACTTACAGGAGCAGGAGAATGTTGACCTATGTGTTGTATACAAATCTTAAGACCAGTAAGACAGGGTATAGATTCAACATGTCTAAATAGATATGACTTACAGGAGCAGGAGAATGTTGACCTACGTGTTGTATACAAAACTTATGACCAGTAAAACAGGGTAAAGATTCAACATGTCTACATAGATATGACTTACAGGAGCAAGAGAATGTTGACCTACATGTTGTATAAAAAACTTATGACCAGTAAAACAGGGTATAGATTCAACATGTCTACATAGATATGACTTACAGGAGCAGGAGAATGTTGACCTACATGTTGTATAGAAAACTTATCACCAGTAAAACAGGGTATAGATTCAACATGTCTACATAGATATGACTTACAGGAGCAGGAGAATGTTGACCTACATGTTGTATACAAAACATATGACCAGTAAGACAGGGCATAGATTCAACATGTCTAAATAGATATGACTTACAGGAGCAGGAGAATGTTGACCTATGTGTTGTGTACAAAACTTATGACCAGTAAAACAGGGTATAGATTCAACATGTCTACATAGATATGACTTACAGGAGCAGGAGAATATTGACCTACGTGTTGTGTACACAACTTATGACCAGTAAGACAGGGTATAGATTCAACATGTCTAAATAGATATGACTTACAGGAGCAGGAGAATGTTGACCTACATGTTGTATACAAAACTTATGACCAGTAAGACAGGGTATAGATTCAACATGTCTACATAGATATGACTAACAGGAGCAGGAGAATGTTGACCTATGTGTTGTATACAAAACTTATGACCAGTAAGACAGGGTATAGATTCAACATGTCTAAATAGATATGACTTACAGGAGCAGGAGAATGTTGACCTACATGTTGTATACAAAACATATGACCAGTAAGACAGGGTATAGATTCAACATGTCTACATAGATATGACTTACAGGAGCAGGAGAATGTTGACCTACATGTTGTATACAAAACATATGACCAGTAAGACAGGGCATAGATTCAACATGTCTACATAGATATGACTTACAGGAGCAGGAGAATGTTGACCTACGTGTTGTATACAAAACTTATGACCAGTAAGACAGGGTATAGATTCAACATGTCTACATAGATATGACTTACAGGAGCAGGAGAATGTTGACCTACGTGTTGTGTACAAAACTTATGACCAGTAAAACAGGGTAAAGATTCAACATGTCTAAATAGATATGACTTACAGGAGCAGGAGAATGTTGACCTACGTGTTGTGTACAAAACATATGACTAGTAAGACAGGGTATAGATTCAACATGTCTAAATAGATATGACTTACAGGAGCAGGAGAATGTTGACCTACGTGTTGTATACAAAACTTATGACCAGTAAGACAGGGTATAGATTCAACATGTCTAAATAGATATGACTTACAGGAGCAGGAGAATGTTGACCTACATGTTGTATACAAAACATATGAACAGTAAAACAGGGTATAGATTCAACATGTCTACATAGATATTACTTAGAGGAGCAGGAGAATGTTGACCTACGTGTTGTATACAAAACTTATGACCAGTAAGACAGGGTATAGATTCAACATGTCTACATAGATATGACTTACAGGAACAGGAGACTGTTGACCTACATGTTGTATACAAAACATATGACCAGTAAGACAGGGTATAGATTCAACATGTCTACATAAATATGACTTACAGGAGCAGGAGAATGTTGACCTATATGTTGTATACAAAACATATGACCAGTAAAACAAGGTATAGATTCAACATGTCTAAATAGATATGATTTACAGGAGCAGGAGAATGTTGACCTATGTGTTGTATGCAAAACTTATGAACAGTAAGACAGGGTATAGATTCAACATGTCTAAATAGATATGACTTACAGGAGCAGGAGAATGTTGACCTATGTGTTGTGTACAAAACTTATGACCAGTAAAACAGGGTATAGATTCAACATGTCTACATAGATATGACTTACAGGAGCAGGAGAATGTTGACCTACGTGTTGTATACAAAACTTATGACCAGTAAGACAGGGTATAGATTCAACATGTCTACATAGATATGACTTACAGGAGCAGGAGAATGTTGACCTACATGTTGTGTACAAAACTTATGACCAGTAAAACAGGGTAAAGATTCAACATGTCTAAATAGATATGACTTACAGGAGCAGGAGAATGTTGACCTACGTGTTGTGTACAAAACATATGACTAGTAAGACAGGGTATAGATTCAACATGTCTAAATAGATATGACTTACAGGAGCAGGAGAATGTTGACCTACGTGTTGTATACAAAACTTATGACCAGTAAGACAGGGTATAGATTCAACATGTCTAAATAGATATGACTTACAGGAGCAGGAGAATGTTGACCTACATGTTGTATACAAAACTTATGAACAGTAAAACAGGGTATAGATTCAACATGTCTACATATATATTACTTAGAGGAGCAGGAGAATGTTGACCTACATGTTGTATACAAAACTTATGACCAGTAAGACAGGGTATAGATTCAACATGTCTACATAGATATGACTTACAGGAGCAGGAGAATGTTGACCTACATGTTGTATACAAAACATATGACCAGTAAGACAGGGTATAGATTCAACATGTCTACATAAATATGACTTACAGGAGCAGGAGAATGTTGACCTACGTGTTGTATACAAAACATATGACCAGTAAAACAAGGTATAGATTCAACATGTCTAAATAGATATGATTTACAGGAGCAGGAGAATGTTGACCTATGTGTTGTATGCAAAACTTATGAACAGTAAGACAGGGTATAGATTCAACATGTCTAAATAGATATGACTTACAGGAGCAGGAGAATGTTGACCTATGTGTTGTGTACAAAACTTATGACCAGTAAAACAGGGTATAGATTCAACATGTCTACATAGATATGACTTACAGGAGCAGGAGAATGTTGACCTACGTGTTGTATACAAAACTTATGACCAGTAAGACAGGGAATAGATTCAACATGTCTACATAGATATGACTTACAGGAGCAGGAGAATGTTGACCTACGTGTTGTATACAAAACTTATGACCAGTAAGACAGGGTATAGATTCAACATGTCTACATAGATATGACTTACAGGAGCAGGAGAATGTTGACCTACGTGTTGTGAACAAAACATATGACTAGTAAGACAGGGTATAGATTCAATATGTCTAAATAGATATGATTTACAGGAGCAGGAGAATGTTGACCTACGTGTTGTATACAAAACTTATGACCAGTAAGACAGGGTATAGATTCAACATGTCTAAATAGATATGACTTACAGGAGCAGGAGAATGTTGACCTACATGTTGTATACAAAACTTATGAACAGTAAAACAGGGTATAAATTCAACATGTCTAAATAGATATGACTTACAGGAGCAGGAGAATGTTGACCTACGTGTTGTATACAAAACTTTTGACCAGTAAGACAGGGTAAAGATTCAACATGTCTACATAGATATGACTTACAGGAGCAGGAGAATGTTGACCTACGTGTTGTATACAAAACTTATGACCAGTAAGACAGGGAATAGATTCAACATATCTACATAAATATGACTTACAGGAGCAGGAGAATGTTGACCTACGTGTTGTATACAAAACATATGACCAGTAAAACAAGGTATAGATTCAACATGTCTAAATAGATATGATTTACAGGAGCAGGAGAATGTTGACCTATGTGTTGTATGCAAAACTTATGAACAGTAAGACAGGGTATAGATTCAACATGTCTAAATAGATATGACTTACAGGAGCAGGAGAATGTTGACCTATGTGTTGTGTACAAAACTTATGACCAGTAAAACAGGGTATAGATTCAACATGTCTACATAGATATGACTTACAGGAGCAGGAGAATGTTGACCTACGTGTTGTGTACACAACTTATGACCAGTAAGACAGGGTATAGATTCAACATGTCTACATAGATATGACTTACAGGAGCAGGAGAATGTTGACCTACATGTTGTATACAAAACTTATGACCAGTAAGACAGGGTATAGATTCAACATGTCTACATAAATATGACTTACAGGAGCAGGAGAATGTTGACCTACGTGTTGTATACAAAACTTATGACCAGTAAAACAAGGTATAGATTCAACATGTCTAAATAGATATGATTTACAGGAGCAGGAGAAGGTTGACCTACGTGTTGTATGCAAAACTTATGAACAGTAAGACAGGGTATAGATTCAACATGTCTAAATAGATATGTCTTACAGGAGCAGGAGAATGTTGACCTATGTGTTGTGCACAAAACTTATGACCAGTAAAACAGGGTATAGATTCAACATGTCTACATAGATATGACTTACAGGAGCAGGAGAATGTTGACCTATGTGTTGTGTACAAAACTTATGACCAGTAAGACAGGGTATAGATTCAACATGTCTAAATAGATATGACTTACAGGAGCATGAGAATGTTGACCTACATGTTGTATACAAAACTTATGAACAGTAAAACAGGGTATAGATTCAACATGTCTAAATAGATATGACTTACAGGAGGAGGAGAATGTTGACCTACATGTTGTATACAAAACTTATGACCAGTAAGACAGGGTATAGATTCAACATGCCTACATAGATATGACTTACAGGAGCAGGAGAATGTTGACCTATGTGTTGTATACAAAACTTATGACCAGTAAGACAGGGTAAAGATTCAACATGTCTAAATAGATATGACTTACAGGAGCAGGAGAATGTTGACCTACATGTTGTATACAAAACATATGAACAGTAAAACAGGGTATAGATTCAACATGTCTACATAGATATTACTTAGAGGAGCAGGAGAATGTTGACCTACGTGTTGTATACAAAACTTATGACCAGTAAGACAGGGTATAGATTCAACATGTCTACATAGATATGACTTACAGGAACAGGAGACTGTTGACCTACATGTTGTATACAAAACATATGACCAGTAAGACAGGGTATAGATTCAACATGTCTACATAAATATGACTTACAGGAGCAGGAGAATGTTGACCTACATGTTGTATACAAAACATATGACCAGTAAAACAAGGTATAGATTCAACATGTCTAAATAGATATGATTTACAGGAGCAGGAGAATGTTGACCTATGTGTTGTATGCAAAACTTATGAACAGTAAGACAGGGTATAGATTCAACATGTCTAAATAGATATGACTTACAGGAGCAGGAGAATGTTGACCTATGTGTTGTGTACAAAACTTATGACCAGTAAAACAGGGTATAGATTCAACATGTCTACATAGATATGACTTACAGGAGCAGGAGAATGTTGACCTACGTGTTGTATACAAAACTTATGACCAGTAAGACAGGGTATAGATTCAACATGTCTACATAGATATGACTTACAGGAGCAGGAGAATGTTGACCTACATGTTGTGTACAAAACTTATGACCAGTAAAACAGGGTAAAGATTCAACATGTCTAAATAGATATGACTTACAGGAGCAGGAGAATGTTGACCTACGTGTTGTGTACAAAACATATGACTAGTAAGACAGGGTATAGATTCAACATGTCTAAATAGATATGACTTACAGGAGCAGGAGAATGTTGACCTACGTGTTGTATACAAAACTTATGACCAGTAAGACAGGGTATAGATTCAACATGTCTAAATAGATATGACTTACAGGAGCAGGAGAATGTTGACCTACATGTTGTATACAAAACTTATGAACAGTAAAACAGGGTATAGATTCAACATGTCTACATATATATTACTTAGAGGAGCAGGAGAATGTTGACCTACATGTTGTATACAAAACTTATGACCAGTAAGACAGGGTATAGATTCAACATGTCTACATAGATATGACTTACAGGAGCAGGAGAATGTTGACCTACATGTTGTATACAAAACATATGACCAGTAAGACAGGGTATAGATTCAACATGTCTACATAAATATGACTTACAGGAGCAGGAGAATGTTGACCTACGTGTTGTATACAAAACATATGACCAGTAAAACAAGGTATAGATTCAACATGTCTAAATAGATATGATTTACAGGAGCAGGAGAATGTTGACCTATGTGTTGTATGCAAAACTTATGAACAGTAAGACAGGGTATAGATTCAACATGTCTAAATAGATATGACTTACAGGAGCAGGAGAATGTTGACCTATGTGTTGTGTACAAAACTTATGACCAGTAAAACAGGGTATAGATTCAACATGTCTACATAGATATGACTTACAGGAGCAGGAGAATGTTGACCTACGTGTTGTATACAAAACTTATGACCAGTAAGACAGGGAATAGATTCAACATGTCTACATAGATATGACTTACAGGAGCAGGAGAATGTTGACCTACGTGTTGTATACAAAACTTATGACCAGTAAGACAGGGTATAGATTCAACATGTCTACATAGATATGACTTACAGGAGCAGGAGAATGTTGACCTACGTGTTGTGAACAAAACATATGACTAGTAAGACAGGGTATAGATTCAATATGTCTAAATAGATATGATTTACAGGAGCAGGAGAATGTTGACCTACGTGTTGTATACAAAACTTATGACCAGTAAGACAGGGTATAGATTCAACATGTCTAAATAGATATGACTTACAGGAGCAGGAGAATGTTGACCTACATGTTGTATACAAAACTTATGAACAGTAAAACAGGGTATAAATTCAACATGTCTAAATAGATATGACTTACAGGAGCAGGAGAATGTTGACCTACGTGTTGTATACAAAACTTTTGACCAGTAAGACAGGGTAAAGATTCAACATGTCTACATAGATATGACTTACAGGAGCAGGAGAATGTTGACCTACGTGTTGTATACAAAACTTATGACCAGTAAGACAGGGAATAGATTCAACATATCTACATAAATATGACTTACAGGAGCAGGAGAATGTTGACCTACGTGTTGTATACAAAACATATGACCAGTAAAACAAGGTATAGATTCAACATGTCTAAATAGATATGATTTACAGGAGCAGGAGAATGTTGACCTATGTGTTGTATGCAAAACTTATGAACAGTAAGACAGGGTATAGATTCAACATGTCTAAATAGATATGACTTACAGGAGCAGGAGAATGTTGACCTATGTGTTGTGTACAAAACTTATGACCAGTAAAACAGGGTATAGATTCAACATGTCTACATAGATATGACTTACAGGAGCAGGAGAATGTTGACCTACGTGTTGTGTACACAACTTATGACCAGTAAGACAGGGTATAGATTCAACATGTCTACATAGATATGACTTACAGGAGCAGGAGAATGTTGACCTACATGTTGTATACAAAACTTATGACCAGTAAGACAGGGTATAGATTCAACATGTCTACATAAATATGACTTACAGGAGCAGGAGAATGTTGACCTACGTGTTGTATACAAAACTTATGACCAGTAAAACAAGGTATAGATTCAACATGTCTAAATAGATATGATTTACAGGAGCAGGAGAAGGTTGACCTACGTGTTGTATGCAAAACTTATGAACAGTAAGACAGGGTATAGATTCAACATGTCTAAATAGATATGTCTTACAGGAGCAGGAGAATGTTGACCTATGTGTTGTGCACAAAACTTATGACCAGTAAAACAGGGTATAGATTCAACATGTCTACATAGATATGACTTACAGGAGCAGGAGAATGTTGACCTATGTGTTGTGTACAAAACTTATGACCAGTAAGACAGGGTATAGATTCAACATGTCTAAATAGATATGACTTACAGGAGCATGAGAATGTTGACCTACATGTTGTATACAAAACTTATGAACAGTAAAACAGGGTATAGATTCAACATGTCTAAATAGATATGACTTACAGGAGGAGGAGAATGTTGACCTACATGTTGTATACAAAACTTATGACCAGTAAGACAGGGTATAGATTCAACATGCCTACATAGATATGACTTACAGGAGCAGGAGAATGTTGACCTATGTGTTGTATACAAAACTTATGACCAGTAAGACAGGGTAAAGATTCAACATGTCTAAATAGATATGACTTACAGGAGCAGGAGAATGTTGACCTATGTGTTGTGTACAAAACATATGACCAGTAAGACAGGGTATAGATTCAACATGTCTAAATAGATATGACTTACAGGAGCAGGAGAATGTTGACCTATGTGTTGTATACAAAACTTATGACCAGTAAGACAGGGTATAGATTTAACATGTCTAAATAGATATGACTTACAGGAGCAGGAGAATGTTGACCTACATGTTGTATACAAAACTTATGAACAGTAAAACAGGGTATAGATTTAACATGTCTAAATAGATATGACTTACAGGAGCAGGAGAATGTTGACCTACATGTTGTATACAAAACTTATGACCAGTAAGACAGGGTATAGATTCAACATGTCTACATAGATATGACTTACAGGAGCAGGAGAATGTTGACCTACATGTTGTATACAAAACTTATGACCAGTAAGACAAGGCATAGATTCAACATATCTACATAGATATGACTTACAGGAGCAGGAGAATGTTGACCTACATGTTGTATACAAAACTTATGACCAGTAAAACAGGGTATAGATTCAACATGTCTAAATAGATATGACTTACAGGAGCAGGAGAATGTTGACCTACATGTTGTATACAAAACTTATGACCAGTAAGACAGGGTATAGATTCAACATGTCTAAATAGATATGACTTACAGGAGCAGGAGAATGTTGACCTACGTGTTGTATACAAAACATATGACCAGTAAAACAAGGTATAGATTCAACATGTCTAAATAGATATGATTTACAGGAGCAGGAGAATGTTGACCTATGTGTTGTATACAAAACTTATGACCAGTAAGACACTGTATAGATTCAACATGTCTAAATAGATATGACTTACAGGAGCAGGAGAATGTTGACCTACATGTTGTATACAAAACATATGACCAGTAAGACAGGGTATAGATTCAACATGTCTAAATAGATATGACTTACAGGAGCAGGAGAATGTTGACCTACGTGTTGTATACAAAACTTATGACCAGTAAGACAGGGTATAGATTCAACATGTCTACATAGATATGACTTACAGGAGCAGGAGAATGTTGACCTACATGTTGTATACAAAACTTATGACCAGTAAGACAGGGTATAGATTCAACATGTCTACATAGATATGACTTACAGGAGCAGGAGAATGTTGACCTACGTGTTGTATACAGAACATATGACCAGTAAAACAGGGTATAGATTCAACATGTCTACATAGATATGACTTACAGGAGCAGGAGAATGTTGACCTACGTGTTGTATACAAAACTTATGACCAGTAAGACAGGGTATAGATTCAACATGTCTAAATAGATATGACTTACAGGAGCAGGAGAATGTTGACCTACGTGTTGTATACAAAACTTATGACCAGTAAAACAGGGTATAGATTCAACATGTCTACATAGATATGACTTACAGGAGCAGGAGAATGTTGACCTACGTGTTGTATACAAAACTTATGACCAGTAAGACAGGGAATAGATTCAACATGTCTACATAGATATGACTTACAGGAGCAGGAAAATGTTGACCTATGTGTTGTATACAAAACTTATGACCAGTAAGACAGGGTATAGATTCAACATGTCTAAATAGATATGACTTACAGGAGCAGGAGAATGTTGACCTACGTGTTGTATACAAAACTTATGACCAGTAAGACAGGGTATAGATTCAACATGTCTACATAGATATGACTTACAGGAGCAGGAGAATGTTGACCTACGTGTTGTATACAAAACTTATGAACAGTAAAACAGGGTATAGATTCAACATGTCTAAATAGATATGACTTACAGGAGCAGGAGAATGTTGACCTACGTGTTGTATACAAAACTTTTGACCAGTAAGACAGGGTAAAGATTCAACATGTCTACATAGATATGACTTACAGGAGCAGGAGAATGTTGACCTACGTGTTGTATACAAAACATATGACCAGTAAGACAGGGTATAGATTCAACATATCTACATAGATATGACTTACAGGAGCAGGAGAATGTTGACCTACGTGTTGTATACAAAACTTATCACCAGTAAAACAGGGTAAAGATTCATCATGTCTACATAGATATGACTTACAGGAGCAGGAGAATGTTGACCTACGTGTTGTATACAAAACTTATGACCAGTAAGACAGGGAATAGATTCAACATGTCTACATAGATATGACTTACAGGAGCAGGAGAATGTTGACCTACGTGTTGTATACAAAACTTATGACCAGTAAGACAGGGTATAGATTCAACATGTCTAAATAGATATGACTTACAGGAGCAGGAGAATGTTGACCTACGTGTTGTATACAAAACTTATGACCAGTAAGACAGGGTATAGATTCAACATGTCTACATAGATATGACTTACAGGAGCAGGAGAATGTTGACCTACGTGTTGTATACAAAACTTATGAACAGTAAAACAGGGTATAGATTCAACATGTCTAAATAGATATGACTTACAGGAGCAGGAGAATGTTGACCTACATGTTGTATACAAAACTTTTGACCAGTAAGACAGGGTAAAGATTCAACATGTCTACATAGATATGACTTACAGGAGCAGGAGAATGTTGACCTACGTGTTGTATACAAAACTTATGACCAGTAAGACAGGGTATAGATTCAACATGTCTAAATAGATATGACTTACAGGAGCAGGAGAATGTTGACCTACGTATTGTATACAAAACATATGACCAGTAAGACAGGGCATAGATTCAACATGTCTATATAGATATGACTTACAGGAGCAGGAGAATGTTGACCTACATGTTGCATACAAAACTTATGACCAGTAAGACAGGGTAAAGATTCAACATGTCTACATAGATATGACTTACAGGAGCAGGAGAATGTTGACCTACATGTTGTATACAAAACTTATGACCAGTAAGACAGGGTAAAGATTCAACATGTCTACATAGATATGACTTACAGGAGCAGGAGAATGTTGACCTACATGTTGCATACAAAACTTATGACCAGTAAGACAGGGTATAGATTCAACATGTCTACATAGATATGACTTACAGGAGCAGGAGAATGTTGACCTACGTGTTGTATACAAAACTTATGACCAGTAAAACAGGGTAAAGATTCAACATGTCTACATAGATATGACTTACAGGAGCAGGAGAATGTTGACCTACGTGTTGTATACAAAACTTATGACCAGTAAGACAGGGTATAGATTCAACATGTCTACATAGATATGACTTACAGGAGCAGGAGAATGTTGACCTACGTGTTGTATACAAAACTTATGAACAGTAAAACAGGGTAAAGATTCAACATGTCTACATAGATATGACTTACAGGAGCAGGAGAATGTTGACCTACGTGTTGTATTGATGTCCCACTGGCTGACTTTAAATGTTCTCTTAACCTATAATGAAACATGTCATTGTAAATCTTTCTGAATGACAACCACTCAGATAATTCCAAATTTGATGCAAATTGATTTTTATTTGAATACATGTAATTGATTTACCAGTATACATATACCTAAAACTCTATTTTATCTGATGGCTTTGTTGTCAATAAACTTTGGAATACAAGTTTTAGCTTGTACTACAAAATAATTCAAACAGAACATTGCATATACTAGATACAGCAGGTGATTTGTGAGTACAAGTAGGACATTCATGCTCCAAACATTTATGACTATAATGCCAAATTCACATTTCTGTGTTTAATTTTCATACAAAACATTGAAGAGCAGGACAAAAAGACCAAACTAAAGTTATCTGTGTCTGAGGGAGATAACTCTTACTCTACCAATAATTTCTAAATTTAAAATAATATCAGTCAATTTCTGAAATAACATCATGCCAACATCAAATAGCATATTATAAATCTACACTTTACAATAAACAAATATAAGAAAATACATACACTTGTAGTGATTTTAACATGATGGCTCCTCTCATATTTAAATAATCCTTTGTAAAATCAACAGTGTTTCCTTTCTTCTCTAACCAGTTGGCTATCTGACCTAAATCCTCTACAATTTTCTCTGGGAAATGTTCTAATGGAATATCAGGGTCAGAAGATGGAATATCTGAAAGTAAATAATTATATTAAATATTTTATTATCAATAAATCTGTTACTTCAAAGGGATAAATATTAATGTTCATTTCTGTCACTTTTATTTAGTTGCTAGGGAACCCTTACAACCACTAAATAAGATTGATTGATTATTGGTTGCTTCACGTCCATCAGCAAACATTTCATGCATATTCATGATGAAAACAAGTTCTACAATACATAATATAAAATGATACAGAAATGAGGAAGGATTGGAGAACCCCTCTATTAATGTCAATATATGAGGACAAGATCAATTGTCAATTAACTGAATTAATGTCCAAGAAAGAAAAATTGTATTTTGAGAACAGTCTGATCTATGATGATTTCTCACGTGACCCCACCTGGCAGATGTATGGAGGTTGAATATGCACCACATATGTTGATGATGTAAAGATGGCAGAGTTACAGACACGAGGAATTCCCATTTAAAATTTAGAAGTTGCAAACACAAATATTTTTATAAAATATTCTTAGTAAAATAATTCTTCCAAAAATGATATTTAAATAAAACTGTTGTAACAATATGAGAATCTTCATATGGTTATAAGCAAGAATGCAGCATTCCATGAAACTCACAGCTAAAATGTAAGAGGAGATGTGCATACAAACTTTTTTATGACAGACAGGGCAAATACAATATGTCTCCCCTAGAGGGGGAGACATATAAATATCAATACATTACAACATTTCTGTAAAGTTTTGCTTACAGAGATTTATATTCCTTTATAATCATCATATCTACAATAAATTGATTGCAGTTGTAATTCAAGATTTAAAGACAAAACAAATAATAAACTAGAAATATCTCTTGATATAAAATTACCGTCATCTCCAATAAGATCCAGTATCATGATGGCTGGACAGGGACGACCATGTCTGTTTAATAACGTACGGAACTCACAACATAACACATCTTTACCCTCCTCAAATACTCTAGTCTGAAAGATAAAAATACCAAAATTATTATAATCTAAAAAATCATACCTCAATTTCTCTAGTCTGAAAAAATACCTCAAATTCTCTAGTCTGATAAATTATACTGCTAATCCTCTAGTCTGAAAAATACCTCAAATTCTCTAGTCTGAAAAATACCTCAAATTCTCTAGTTTGAAAAAATACCTCAAAATTCTCTAGTCTGAAAAATACTTCAAATTCTCTAGTCTGAAAAATACCTCAAATTCTCTAGTCTGATAAATTATACTACAAATCCTCTAGTCTGAAAAAATACCTCAAATTCTCTAGTCTGATAAAATACCTCAAATTCTCTAGTCTGAAAAATACCTAAAATTCTCTAGTCTGCAAATACCTCAAATTCTCTAGTCTGATAAAATACCTCAAATTCTCTAGTCTGAAAAAATACCTCAAATTCTCTAGTCTGAAAAATACCTCAAATTCTCTAGTCTGAAAAAATGCCTCAAATTCTCTAGACTGAAAAATACCTCAAATTCTCTAGTCTGAAAAATACCTCAAATTCTCTAGTCTGAAAAATACCTCAAATTCTCTAGTCTGAAAAACACCTCAAATTCTGTAGTCTGAAAAATACCTCAAATTCTCTAGTCTGAAAAATACCTCAAATTCTCATGTCTGAAAAATACCTCAAATTCTCTAGTCTGAAAAAATGCCTCAAATTCTCTAGTCTGAAAAATACCTCAAATTCTCTAGTCTGAAAAATACCTCAAATTCTCTAGTCTGAAAAACACCTCAAATTCTCTAGTCTGAAAAACACCTCAAATTCTCTAGTCTGAAAAATACCTCAAATTCTCTAGGCTGAAAAATACCTCAAATTCTCATGTCTGAAAAATATCTTAAATTTCTCTAGTCTGAAAAATACCTCAAATTCTCTAGTCTGAAAAATACCTCAAATTCTCTAGTCTGAAACATACCTCAAATTCTCTAGTCTGAAAAATACCTCAGATTCTCTAGTCTGAAAAATATTTTAAATTTCTCTAGTCTGAAAAATACCTCAAATTCTCTAGTCTGAAAAATATCTCAAATTCTCTAGTCTGAAAAATATCTTAAATTTCTCTAGTCTGAAAAATACCTCAATCACTCAAATCTAAAATAATGCCATGATAGTACAATCCATAAAAATTGTTCAATAAACTTATAATAGTTTACTGACTGATGACAGACAACATATGACTGACATCAAGTCATGGAAACAACTCACATGGACCTTTAAAGGTTCAGGTGAGCTAAAAACACTAGCAAGTTAAGATACGATGCGATCTTTACATTTCATTTTTAGTAAAAATATATACATGTACTGCTTTTAATTTTTAATTTCAAACATGTAGAGATGGGCCGTAGTCGTGATCACATGGATTTACAACTACCTATACAATCAGTGCCTATCACCACTAACTTCAAACCCTGTTCATGGCGAGGTGTACTCAATACAACATTATGTTATAAAGTTTGTCAGTGACTTATGGCAGGTCTGTGGTTTTCATCGTGTACTCCCATTTCCTCCACCAACAAAACTGACTGCCACGATATAACTAAAATATTGTTGAAAGTGGCATTAAACACCATAAACCAACCAACCAACCAATCAAACATGTTGCTGCACATAGATTCTATTATACTTACAACATCCAATAACTCTAAACTAGAACTATTATGACTTTCAAAATATATAATGGCTTGTTTCAATCTGTCCATCTGTAAAAGGTATCTGTCTAAACCACAAGATGACGGGCTGAAATAAAATATACAAAATATGCATCTGTAACAGCCATATTTTCAGGTAGAATATTATAAATAAAAGATTACATACAAATATCTACTTAAACTGGGACCGTGGATATAAATAGCTGTGGGCGGAGCAAACTTTCAGATTGTTCATTATTTTGACCACGGTTATCTCAAGGAGGAAAAATCAATAATACATAGTTTCAGTTACTGTTGGAGCAAAATATTTGACAGGCATGGTCACAAGTGTTCCTCCCTACGAAAATTTCAGTCTTATTAAAAATGTTCTTCATCAATCTAAAATCTACAAATCACTTTGAAAATTCAAATTTCTAAGGTATTTCACGTGACCTAAAGGTCACATTGGTCATGTGACATACAGTTTCAAAATTATGCTGTTCATATCAACGGGGATTTTTGATGATAAGCTCCGCCCACAAATTGTGTCCGTAGTGCCTACTGCAAATGCCCCTTTAACATGTTTTGTTATAATAAATTGCTTCATGAAGTCCTTGTATTTTTACACTCATAAAAAAGTACAAAGTTTTACGGTCGGTACATTCAGTTCTAATATTTTTATCATATATATTCGAACTCTGCAAAAAATGTACCCTATGTTGTTTGCATGGACTAAATTAAAGGTTTACTACAAGGAACTTATATAACTACTTACTTTACCAAAAGTAATAAAAGTTGTTTCATTTTACTTACAATGTATCACATGATAATTATATGTGTTCAGTCAAACTCAACATTCAGTTCAAATTCAAATGTCTCCATCTGTAATACATTTTTTAACCATACCACAACAAAGACTTATCCTTAATTAACAGTACAATGTATTGTTTATACTCAAAACTTTTTGCAACCATGGTAACAATAGATATCAAATTATTTGAAACTTATTAATCTTTGATTGGTTGAGATTGGCTTATTGCTTATTTAAAGACATCTTTAATACTTTTTCAGTTATATTCTGCCTACCAATCTCATTGATGGAGGAAAACCTGGACAGTTATAATGAACTGACAGTTGTCTCCCTTGGCCTTGGCTAGGTGTGTGTGTGGCTTAGGATTAGGCTTATGGTGTTTAACACAACTTTCAACAATATTTCAGTTATATCGTGGCGGGCAGTTTTATTGGTGGAGGAAACCGGAGTATCCAGTGAAAACCACTGACCTGTCTCAAGTCACTGACAAACTTTATCACATAATGTTGTATCAAGTACACCTCGCCCGAGCAGTATTTGAACTCACAACATTAGTGGTGATAGGCACTGATTGCACAGGAAGTTGGATACCAACTACCATACGATCAAGACCATGACAGCCCCTAGGTGTGTGCAAAACCCATAACACTTCAGGAGAAAACTCATGTTAGTGGTGTTGGGCTTGGATCAAAAGTAAACAGCCTAAAGCATGCGGACACCCAAGCCCACTCAACAAAGTCTCTCTATGTCTTTTCTTTCATGGTAATAATCAACTTACCCATCTTTAATCATGGTCTCTACATCTTTTGCTACATGGTAATAATCAACTTACCCATCTTTAATCACAGTCTCTACATCTTTTGCTACATGGTAATAATCAACTTACCCATCTTTAATCACGGTCTCTACATCTTTTGCTACATGGTAATAATCAACTTACCCATCTTTAATCATGGTCTCTACATCTTTTGCTACATGGTAATAATCAACTTACCCATCTTTAATCACGGTCTCTACATCTTTTGCTACATGGTAATAATCGACTTACCCATCTTTAATCACGGTCTCTACATCTTTTGCTACATGGTAATAATCGACTTACCCATCTTTAATCACGGTCTCTACATCTTTTGCTACATGGTAATAATCAACTTACCCATCTTTAATCACGGTCTCTACATCTTTTGCTACATGGTAATAATCGACTTACCCATCTTTAATCACAGTCTCTACATCTTTTGCTACATGGTAATAATCAACTTACCCATCTTTAATCACGGTCTCTACATCTTTTGCTACATGGTAATAATCAACTTACCCATCTTTAATCACGGTCTCTACATCTTTTGCTACATGGTAATAATCAACTTACCCATCTTTAATCACGGTCTCTACATCTTTTGCTACATGGTAATAATCAACTTACCCATCTTTAATCACGGTCTCTACATCTTTTGCTACATGGTAATAATCAACTTACCCATCTTTAATCACAGTCTCTACATCTTTTGCTACATGGTAATAATCAACTTACCCATCTTTAATCACGGTCTCTACATCTTTTGCTACATGGTAATAATCAACTTACCCATCTTTAATCAGGGTCTCTACATCTTTTGCTACATGGTAATAACCAACTTACCCATCTTTAATCAGGGTCTCTACATCTTTTGCTACATGGTAATAATCAACTTACCCATCTTTAATCACGGTCTCTACATCTTTTGCTACATGGTAATAATCAACTTACCCATCTTTAATCACGGTCTCTACATCTTTTGCTACATGGTAATAATCAACTTACCCATCTTTAATCACGGTCTCTACATCTTTTGCTACATGGTAATAATCAACTTACCCATCTTTAATCATGGTCTCTACATCTTTTGCTACATGGTAATAATCAACTTACCCATCTTTAATCACGGTCTCTACATCTTTTGCTACATGGTAATAATCGACTTACCCATCTTTAATCACGGTCTCTACATCTTTTGCTACATGGTAATAATCGACTTACCCATCTTTAATCACGGTCTCTACATCTTTTGCTACATGGTAATAATCAACTTACCCATCTTTAATCACGGTCTCTACATCTTTTGCTACATGGTAATAATCGACTTACCCATCTTTAATCACGGTCTCTACATCTTTTGCTACATGGTAATAATCAACTTACCCATCTTTAATCACGGTCTCTACATCTTTTGCTACATGGTAATAATCAACTTACCCATCTTTAATCACGGTCTCTACATCTTTTGCTACATGGTAATAATCAACTTACCCATCTTTAATCACGGTCTCTACATCTTTTGCTACATGGTAATAATCAACTTACCCATCTTTAATCACGGTCTCTACATCTTTTGCTACATGGTAATAATCAACTTACCCATCTTTAATCACAGTCTCTACATCTTTTGCTACATGGTAATAATCAACTTACCCATCTTTAATCACGGTCTCTACATCTTTTGCTACATGGTAATAATCAACTTACCCATCTTTAATCAGGGTCTCTACATCTTTTGCTACATGGTAATAATCAACTTACCCATCTTTAATCAGGGTCTCTACATCTTTTGCTACATGGTAATAATCAACTTACCCATCTTTAATCATGGTCTCTACATCTTTTGCTACATGGTAATAATCAACTTACCCATCTTTAATCACGGTCTCTACATCTTTTGCTACATGGTAATAATCAACTTACCCATCTTTAATCACGGTCTCTACATCTTTTGCTACATGGTAATAACCTAGTACAGTATCTAGTGTCACTGTTGTTTTCTCAATGTCTTAATTTATTAAGGAAATTATTGTTAACTACAGGTGCCTGTATGAAGTCATGAACTTGAAACAAAACCTGGGTTATCTTTAAAAAAAAACCTCACAAAACTGATGTCAACTTTTTTTTATATGAGCTATAACATTTAAACATAAAATATCCATCAATAAAGGCATATAAAATCTATTTCATTGGTGGACCCTACAAAATTGGCATCAAGCAAATGTCTAATTCATATTTATGGGTGGTACATATTAAAAATATCTGTCTTCCTTGAGTGGAGATACATTGTACGTGTAAATGGAATGACCATAAGAGAAAATGACATTTAACTAGAAAAATACAAACAAAGGGTAATTGTTATAAGCTGAGGAATTTCCATAAATTATAACTGACATATAAATTTTAATTTCCAAACCAATATTTTTATTTTTCAATTTTGTCTCTTAAAAGTGTTTAAATAGAATAATAGAATAAAATGTCAATGAGTAATTTATGATAATTATGCAGTTTGAAAAACAGTTTTGGCATTTTTTATATGACTGCTTATCTTCCTTTACACATATGTACAAGGTTCTTACACATGTGTCTTCCTTTACACATATGTACATGGTTCTTACACATGTGTCTTCCTTTACACATATGTACAAGGTTCTTACACATGTATCTTCCTTTACACATATGTACAAGGTTCTTACACATGTGTCTTCCTTTACACATATGTACAAGGTTCTTACACATGTGTCTTCCTTTACACATATGTACAAGGTTCTTACACATGTATCATCCTTTACACATATGTACAAGGTTCTTACACATGTGTTTTCCTTTACACATATGTACAAGGTTCTTACACATGTATCATCCTTTACACATATGTACAAGGTTCTTACACATGTGTCTTCTTTTACACATGTACAAGGTTCTTACACATGTATCATCCTTTACACATATGTACAAGGTTCTTATAGTTACATGTGTCTTCCTTTACACATATGTACAAGGTTCTTACACATGCATCATCCTTTGCACATATGTACAAAGTTCTTACACATGTGTCTTCCTACATAGCATGAAACCATCCGTGGAATGAATGTGAGCACTTGATTTATTTTGCTACTCATCATTGGAAGACAGAACTTTCATTAAACAACTTATTGCAACACAACAAAGAGTTGTGGTTATGGTGTTTAATGCCACTTTCAACACTATTTCAGTTATATCGTGGTGGTCGGTTTATTGGTGGAGAGAACCGGAGTACCCTGAGAAAATCACTGACCTGTAGCAAGTCATTGACAAGTTTTAAATATACATAATGTTGTATCGAGTACACCTCATCATGAAGGGGATTCGAACTTGTGATAGGCACTGATGCATAGATAGTTGTATATCCAACTACCATACGTATATACGTTCATGACCATGACAGTCCCTGCAACATAATAAACGATAAAGGATACTTTCTTGTCGTCTTCTCAACATTTCTGTTTCATTGTAGACTGGTTCTATAGTACTCTCTAATTTCTGTAGACGATTCTCAAAACTATTCAGAATTCCTAACATACTGTGTGTGTTCGTTCTACTTTTGTTCATTGCATCCTTTAGAATGGCAAGGTTGTGTTTTTCCTGTAAAAAAAAACAAAATATTTACAGTAGGATGCCAGCTGCACAAACATTCTCAAACCTTATTTGAAGTAAACCAATTATGCAAGCCTTCATTAACAGTGAACAATTGATAAGCTGATGTGCAAATGTACAAAACTAGTATTTTAAGCAGATGTAATAGTACCAAGATCTATTTGGGTTTTTTTTTTCTGAATTATTGACCAACACAATTTACCGATAATATTCAAGAAATGTATTGTGACAAACAGTCTAATTTTCTCCATGCATTTGAAATATCAACAAAACAAAAAATCATAAATGATGTTCATGTTTGTTCAGCATTAATCTTTCCAGGTCTAATACCAAATATTTAAAGCAGCACATTTTTCTTGTAGTTAAATATTGCATTATATAAACAGTACTAGTAGTGGAAATTTAATTGAAATTTGACCCACATAATAAGGGAAGCTACTTTAAAAATCTGTGTGGCATTTTTTTTCTGTTTCATCAAACACAAGTTGATTCTGGCCTTTATAAATAAGACATGACTTTTGCCTGGTTTTGTCAGCCCTGTAATATTAATATGCAAGCAACAGTTTGGTCTTGACTGTTTCAAGTGTTGGAAAAATAAAAATATCGCTATCAATCTTTTGTTCATTTTCATCACAAAATTAATTTTCTTACACTGTATTATTGTAAAGTAGAAATGTTTGAACTTACTGGCCCAAATTTGGATATAAACTGTAATTGTAAACTTAATCTACTTTATTCAATATTGATAAGAAATTATCAATAAATAAAAAACCTAAAAAAAATGAAAACCAGCTTCATGTAAGAGGAGGTCTTCAACATGTTTAATAAACAGGGTTACCGTATAATTTTGATTTGTTTTATCGTAAGACCATGATCATCGTACACAGTAAAATTGTCACAGATTTTTTTTACTTTTAAATGATTGCAAATGTCATTTATATTACTTCAGAGGTGTTCATTGGTGTTTTTAAAGTGATCACTATGTCTTAAAAAAATACTGTAAAACAGTAGATATTTGTAAAAATGCTGAGATCACTATTTTTTGCAACACTGAAAACTCAAATGAGATATATTGTCGTGTGATCTAATGTTCAACTGCATAACCCAGATAAACATCTGTGAACAAATGATCCCAACTGAGTAAAGGAGCTATTAACAAGGAGTATAACAATTTAACTGGTGGCTAAAACATCATGTCAATTCAGATGTTTATTTAGTTGCTTACCTGTAACTGATTAATATGAACACATGCACATCGATCATCATATTACTTGAACAGTCTGTTCATTAGATAATTATAAAAGTGACCCACCTAGGCCACCTGGGCACCTCTAGGTTTTTCACAAAAGTAAATTAAAGTCCATAATATGTGGGAAAACATGAGGACAAGGGACATACATATTAAACATTATGATGACAATTGAGTATTGCACAGCACCATCATAATAAAGAAATTGAAGTGTTCAAAAATAGACGACTGCATTTCTTTAGAAATGCCTGTACCAAGTCAGGGTCATTACGGTTTTCACAGTTTTCCGGTTGTTGACTGATTTTGTCTGTTTATATACTTATGAATTTTGACTTTCCCTTTGGAACATTGTTCGGAAATTTTGTTATTACCCTTATTTACTTATATAACATAACAGAACGACAACAGATCTGCACAAATTTCTGAGTTATAAATAGCATTAATCTATCACAAAACAGATTGCGTTTTACGCATTATTATACAATATATACAACAACACTCCTCTGCCAAAAAAACAACCCTATCAATGTCTATTTTTGTACTACATACTTTTCATAATCTATATATACCTCACCAGACGCAATTACAAACAATTTCGATGATATTTACATTTGATAATAAATTTGGCCAAACTGATGAAGCTGATTACAAATGTACATGTTTCATATTTCAGATTAAACACTAATATTCCTTTTGAATCATAGCCCATATATTATTCAATGCATTGTTATGGGTTTTAAACAGATTTTCACGACCCCGTTTTAGTCACTCTGTGACCTAGATCTGGACACAATTTCCAACGACATAATAAAAACCTTTCTAGTGTAAATTATTTGATGACAACTACTAAAATGAAAGAGCATTCATTCATTTACGTTCACATATCTTTTAATTATGTTATTCGGTGTAAAACCATAAAAATTTCACAAATACGTACATGTTGTTTTGCAGACGAAAAGACTGTCATTATTTCCTGTCATACGTAAAACCTGTCGTCTACAACATTCAACAAATGCGCATGAATAATTCTCAAAACACGAGTAATTTAGTGGGGTATCTATTTATAAAAACATTTTTTTAATTCATGTTTTGAAGGAACAAATAGGGGACATAAATTTTATTCTGTTCGTTATTTTGTCCATTCGTAATATCGCGTCCGTAAAGGCTATGCAAGTTATTAAATTTTCATGCCAATCTTGCATGCATTTTATGCCAGCGTCAGTTGGATCTGCATGAGAATCTCAAAAAATTGCATGTAAAAAGGTGAATTTTGTGTTAACATAACCTCTGAAAAATTCTGTAAACCTAAAGCAGACATGCTCAACTACAGAGGCAGTCAGAGCATTTACTTTCAAAAATGTGCCTCCAGTTAATAGAGTTGTCTTACAATGCAAGAGGTGATAAGATTGAATCTTCTTCTTCTTCTTCCCGGATACGAGTCGGACTCTGTAGTTACTGAGTGTGTGTGTGAAACAATCAGACAGGTGGCCCCTCCAAAACAGGTAAAAGTCCAAAGAGATGGATGGTATATACAAATAAAAATCATGTACAATATATACATCGTACGGCTGCCCTGTCGTTTATCTGTGTAGTGATGAAGGACAGGGGATGGAATTCAACCTGACCTTAAAGTCCTCTAGGGAACCAGCATCTACAACTGAAGATGGTACTCGGTTCCATTCCCTGATGGATCTCGGGAAGAAGGAATGTTGGTATGTGTCCTTCTTGGCTTTGATCTGTCTGAGTCTATGGTTTCCTCTTGTTCTGGAATCCCCTGCTATGTAATAGTTGGCTGGTTCAATGGCAATCAGCTGATGGTGGATCTTGTAGCACATTACAAGGGTTTGTTTCCATCGTCTTTGCTGAAGGGATTCCCATTGAAGACTGTTTAGCAGGTTTGTTACACAGCCTGGGGAGTTGTCCTGGTAACAGTTATAGGCAAAGCGAGCTGCCCGCCTTTTGTACTTGCTCTATGTCTCTTGTGGTGGTAATCTGGTGTGGGTCCCATACTGGGGAAGCATACTCCAAAACAGGTCGCACTAGAGTGGTGTGGGCTGTTGCTTTGGTTTTGGTAGTGGATCTTCCCAGATTTCTCCTGAGGAAGCCAAGAGTCTTAGAGGCTTTCACTATTGTCTGGTTGATGTGTTTCGTCCAGGTCGGGTCTTTGTTGATGGTGACTCCAAGGTATCTCCCACTATCAACTACATCAAGAGTGTGTCCGTGCAATGTGCATGACGTCTGGTGGAACTGACATTTGCCAGGAACTCTGATTACAATGCATTTTTCAGGATGGAAACACATTTGCCATTTTCTCTACTTTTGAATACTCCAGCGACGGTTGGCACGACATTGAGGTGCAGGCGTAATTCACGCCAGTTCGAGGCAGGGGTACCTGAAAAAAAATTTCCGAATAGAACTATGCATGGTTGATAAGGGATTCGGAGGCAGGCAATATCGGAAAACAACTCTGGCTTCGAATCCCAAAAGGGATTAAAAGTCTGGCACTTGAGGATGTTGCTTCAGGTAAGTCATTTATGTATGCCAGGAACAATAGCGGACCCATCACGGTACTTTGAGGAACTCCGGAGACAACGTCAAGTGGATCTGACTTGTGGTTCTCAAGTATTACGGACTGAGTTCTGTTGGTCAGGAATTGTTTGATCCATTCAAGGGTATTCTGTCGTGCTCCGTAGAATTCCATTTTATGCAATAGCCTGTCATGGGGGACCTTCTTCTTCTTCTTCTTCTTCCTGGTATAGTACAGGACTCATCTTGAGTGTACATGTAATTTTGCACTGACGCCTCAAAGACGACTAAAAACCCTTCCGAATATGTCGAAAGCTTTGGCGAAATCTAGCAATATGATGTCTGTCACATCATTGACAGTAAATTTATCTCACAGACAAATCAAAACCTGCTCTACTGTTAAAAAAAAATGAAGAATTGACACCACAAATAATGAAATATGAACACCGGAAAATGGGCGTATGCGCTTTCTCAGTTTCTTTTCTTTTTACAGTTTAACAATCACAAATTACTTTTTCAAGTTTCATATCAATATCAGCTTTGAAAATCTTTGTTAGTTCCATCTTTGCCTCCTAACTATTTTCTAAGTCATACGTCATTTAAAACAATAGCTTAGCATCTATTTAAAAATCCAGAGAGCTCGGTTCTTTTTTTATTTTGTGTGAAAAAAATATCTTGGGTGTCTACGAAAAAAACTTCGCTTTTAAAACGTTGCAAAGATTTAAAATGTCGTAATAAAGTAAATTTTAGTTAATTGTATTTTGGCAACCAATCTACCTTTCTTGACATGATAATAATTATCTTAACTTATTCAGCAATTAAAAAAAATAATTCTAAAAAATAAGTAAGCTAAAAAATACAGTAATTTACGACAATTTATAGCGAATTACGGTAGCCAACAAAAATGGATTCCAAATTTTCATGCTTCTCGAAGTTGAATGTTGATTTGATCTGTATGGTCGACTAGATCAATAATTATTCATATCACATCGAGAAAATACTTGATCGTTTTCAATTCTATTGAAATTTTCCATTAAGTTAGCTCCTGATATTTGCATATCTCCAAATTCAGAGTTGTAAAGATACCAGTTTAGCGTCAACATGGGTCGACGATCAATCAACACCACCAAGAGTGGGAAATATATGAATCCTACTGATCAAGCCAGTATGTAGCAAAACATAAATAATCAAAGTAGTCTGTTATATTGATATGGTTTGTCCTTTTTGAGATTTCGGATTTATTAGTAACAAAATTTGCAGGCCAATTTGGGTCTTGTTTAGTTATTATATTATGTTGAGAGTTGATAGTGTTGACATTGTTGTGTCATCTTCCTTGGATCGAAGTTGATGAATGTCGAAGGAGTAGGGGCAGAATTAGCATAGGTCCTGCAGAGCCAACATTGGTGACAGACCGAATGTTTGACATGATCTTGTGGCACAAGGCTAAAGGTGTCATGCGTGGATCAAGGAAGACGTTCCTCTTTTGGCTCTAGAAAAAAGTGAAATTTCCTAAATATTAGAATCATTTATGACAAATTTATAATAAGAATCATCATTATTGTGGTAAAAGTACATAACCAACTCAAAATTCCCCATTTAAACCCAGTAAACAAGATAAACACAACATTAAAAAATCAATGAATCAGAATGATAACATTGCCGGTAAAACAGTCACATGACAAAGTATATCGGAAGTAAACAAACATTTTTACTTTCAATAGTTTCATGCTGTCTAGACTTTATACTAACCAGGCTTTTCGATAAACCTGAACTCCTGAGTTGCCCAGGAGACGAAGATTTAACTAGTCTACTCTGCTAATATGAACTATTCCCACCTTTTCACAATTCCATATTCGAGCACAGATAAAGCTTTAAAGAGAAAGAAAAAAAAGATCAGGTATGTGGAAAATTTGTTTTTGTATTTTGGCAATAACAAGCTCTGTATTTAACATACTACACTCACCAAGTAGCACTTTGTCTACTGAAAACATACTGCTCAGATGTCTGACAGAACATTTTCCTTTTGTTGCCATTTCCAAGGCCCTACACCATCCAAATAAAAACTGTAACCTGTATAACAGCCTAAGAGTTACCAAATACCTCAAATATAGTCCTAATAGAAAGGTACAACTATATCTGTGCCTATTACTTTTTGCAAACTCTTCAGACACTGAAGCAAATCCTGGCCCTAGAACTCCTAAATGGCCATGTGGTACATGCCAAAAAGCAGTAACAACAAAAAATAAAGCTATATGTTGTGATAGCTGTAACACCTGGTATCACATAAGACTGTCAAAATGTACACCCTCATATCTATGAATGTATGAATGCTAGTAACATCAGCTGGGAGTGCATACAATGTGGAATGCCCAACATTTCTACGTCAATTTTTAATAATTATTCGTTTGTGTCACCCAATCCATTTGACAAACTGAATAACTTGGGGAAAACCATTAACAATAACAATGATGTACATGTACCAAGTAAAAGCTTATTACCACCAACAAGCATAGAAAGAATTAATTCAACAACTCCTACAAACCAACAAAAGAGAAACAAAATCACACGATGGCCATGTGGCACTTGCCAGAGGGCAGTAACATGGAAGCAAAAAGCACTTTGCTGTGACAGTTGTGATACTTGGTACCACATACACTGTCAGGGTATGACATCTCACAACTGAATGTATGAATGCCAGTAACATAAACTGGGAATGTACCAACTGTGGAATGCCAAACTTTTCCACCAGCTTATTTAATAATCAAACCGACATATCATTTAATACCACAAATAACTGGAGCTTGATGAATGATACATCTCTTAATAATAGCTTAGGAGCTCCACAGGCATCTTCATCGCCTATGACTAAGGTTAAACTAAATTCTAAACCACCAAAGAAAACTCCAAATAAAGATCGTAAACCAATTAGAATCTTGAACATTAATTTTCAATCAATAAAAAATAAGAAAGAAGACCTTAACCAAATTATTGACTCTGCTAAACCTGATATAATCTTAGGAACAGAGACATGGTTATATAAAGATACGTCATCGTACAAGTTCTTTCCATCAGAATTATTCAATGTCTACAGGTCAGACAGGAAACCAAATAAAAACAACCAAAGTTATGGAGGAGTGCTTATTGCCATCAACAAAGAATTTATTAGTTCTGAAGTAAGCGAACTCAAAACTGATTGCGAAATAGTTTGGTCTCAAATAAACATGTCTGGAAGTAAGAACTTACTAATAGGTGCATACTATAGACCACCATCTGATAAGGGAACATCTCTACAACAGCTTGAATTATCCCTCAGTAGAATAAATCATGCATCCAATACCAATATTATTTTAGGAGGAGACTTTAATCTGGGTCACATCGACTGGTCTATACCACAAGTTATACCAGGTAAACCAGAAACAGAACTTGACATCAAACTCTTAGATATCATCGATGAATACAATCTCCATCAATTAGTAAATGTTCCAACTAGAAAAGAGCGAACTCTTGATCTCATTTTAGTAATCAATCCATCTATCATCAATAAAGTTCATACATTACCACCTCTTGGGCTTAGTGACCATGATGTTGTTTAAATAGAAGCAGACATATGGCTGCGTAAAGTACGTCAACAACCCAGAAAAATCCTTAGTTATGACAAAGCAAACTGGGATAACATCAAATCTGATTTAGAAGACACACTTAAAAAGATAATAAACATAAACAATGATGCAAAAATTACTGTAAATGAAATGTGGAACTTATTTAAGAACAATCTTGCAAAATCAATTAATAAAAACATCCCACATAAAATGCTAACATACAAACATCGACTACCCTGGATCCATAATAAACTAAGAAAGATGATTAATAAAAAGAACAAAAAATATAAAGAGAAATATAAACAGCTGAAACATCAGGTCCAGAAAGAACAAAGACATGCTTACAACACCTATATCGAAAAATTAATCCTAAACCTTCCAACAAATAATCCAGATCAAAGTTTTAATAATCAATCGAAACCAAAAAAACTCTTCTCCTTCATAAAGTCACTCAGAACTGACAACAGTGGAGTTGCTCCCTTGAAAAAAGAAGGACAACTAATTGCCGACACTAAACAAAAGGCAAACATCTTAAACGAACAATTTAAATCTGTATTTACCACTGAATCAATAGATAACATTCCTAACAAGGGTGTGAGTCCACATCCAGATATACCACCACTTACCATCACAACACCTGGCATCCGAAAACTACTTGACAACATCAACCCGCATAAGGCCAGTGGCCCAGACAACATCAGCGGCAGAATACTAAAAGATCTTCAAAATTTTACAGCTCCAATCTTAACCATTATTTTTCAAAAATCACTTCAAACTGGCTGCATACCATCTGACTGGAAACATGCAAATGTTGCACCAGCATACAAAAAAGGTGAAAAATACAACGCAGCAAATTACAGACCAATCTCTCTCACTTGTATCAGCTGTAAAATTATGGAACATGTCATTACAAAACACATACTTAACCATCTGGAAAGCAACAGTTTATTATATGATCTTCAACATGGCTTCAGACATTCTAGATCCTGTGAAACCCAACTACTGTCCTTTGTTCAAGAACTTGCTGCAAATTCAGATAAAAATATTCAAACTGATCTCATTATCATGGACTTTGCCAAAGCCTTTGACAAAGTTCCACATCAACGACTTCTATACAAACTCAAATTTTATGGAATCAAGAATCAAACATTAAACTGGATCTCTGCCTTTTTATCAAACCGTACACAAACAGTGGTTCTGGATGGAGAGTCATCAGATATTGCTCCGGTCACTTCTGGTGTCCCTCAGGGAACAGTTCTGGATCCTGTTTTTTTCTGGTATATATTAATGACTTATCAGAATATATGAAATCCAGCCAACTCAGACTGTTCGCCGACGACAGCATCATCTACAAGACTATCAAATCCCAAAAAGATTGTGATAGTCTCCAAGAATACCTTGATGCTGCCGCAAGATGGGAAAGTGACTGGCTGATGACTTTCCACCCAGACAAATGCTCAGTCCTTACAATAACAAACAAGAAAAATCCTGTAAAACATAACTACTTGCTACACAATCATACTTTGGAATCACTCTTCAATCCGACTTAAAATGGACACAGCATGCTAACAACATAGTAGCCAATGCAAATAAAAGTCTTGGATTCTTGAAAAGAAACCTTAAAACCTCCAACACAAATATAAAGTCGCAGGCATACCTATCTCTTGTCCGTCCAAAACTAGAGTATGCATGCTCAGTTTGGAACCCTCACACTGCAGAACATTGCAATAAAATTGAGATGGTCCAACGACGGGGCAGCTAGGCATGCCTGCAACAGATACCATAATACTAGCAGCGTCACAAACATGCTACAAACTCTCACCTGGCCTACATTACAACAACGTTGACTCAAAACAAAACTTATCATGTTCTACAAGATTGTTCACCATATAGTTGCAGTTCCTACAACAATATTAATACCTACAGACCCAACAATCAGACAATTTCATCCATTTAGATACAGACATCTTCATGCATTCAAAGATCTGTACAAGTACTCATTCTTTCCGAACACAATCATTCACTGGAATTTACTACCTCAAACTATAGTTCTATGCCCAACAGTCAACACGTTTAGAGAACAGCTAACACCAACTGTTCTCAGCCATCTACAATCACAAATTTAAATAAAAATGAAATTGTAAATAGTTTTAACCACAAATTTATTTCTGTTGGCACCACTTGTAAATATGTTATAAACTGTCTGAATTTATTATTATTTCTTATTCCCACGCATGCGCAACAGCTAGTGATCATCCAGTGGATGGATAGCTGTATACCGAAAGAAGAAGAAGTGTCTAGTGATAGAAATCGGTCACATTTCAAAAGTGATGATCGTTAAACCAGCATTGACCGATGATCAATCATGATTACTCAAATGTGAATAGTCTTATTTCAAGTGTATGTTTGTCAAAATAAAGAGTTGTAATCATATAATGTACACAGATTAATATATTTTTCAGAATCGATCATCGTATCGGACCACGACATCCCACCAATTAGTCCATGTTTATGATGATCGGTGCACCACTGCACAAAAGGTCGTGAGTCCCACTACTGGCCACTAATGCATTCTTTGTTATTATGTGCAAAAAATGAGTCCCAAACAAATGTGATGAGTCAGAGATCACTTTGGGCCGTGCAATAATGCTAAAATTTGATATGGCCCATTAAAAAATTATGTGTGCGCCAGTAGGGCGCATTACCGTCACACATGGCCCATACAATTGTACATCGTGCGCCGGTAACCGGATCTGCATACTTATTTTGCTTTGACTGGTTCTTAATTTATGTTTCATCCCACGAACGTAGTCAGGCGAAAAAGTAAACCAGTCGTATAATCATCTGATACTCTGTATTTTTCATACTCGGGTCTCGATTATAACGAAAACTGTCGAATGACAACAAAATGCCTCCCAAAAAGGCAAGATCTGAAAAAAATCAACCGAAAATATCATTTTTCACGACGTCAGAGAAGGAAAATCCTTGGTCAGCAGATGAAACGGACACAGGTACAACCACAGAGGCGAATGAGCCTATTGAGGTCGATGATGACGTATCACACAAAGCCAGCGAAAACAAGGAACAAGGAAAGTTTCAGTCCCGTTGGGCCAGTTTATACACATGGTTAACATACGACAAAGATAAAAACAAATTGTACTGCAGTAAATGCATTAGCATTGGAGCAAACAATACTATGACAGCTGGTTGTGATAATTTTAAAATATCATCACTCACTATTGGCATGCAGCTAGTGCAAATTACAAGGTTTATTGCCTCTAGAATTGCTCAGAATTGCTTAAATTGCTGAAAATCGTTTTCGGGCCAGGGGGGCCCCATACCCCGGCCTAATGGCCCATTACTTTTGATGATGATGGGCCTTCATCATCTTCAAAAGCTAGGGTGATCTCTGTGAGTTGCAGGTTTCTCTGACTGATATTTTTTTACATATAATCTTTTATTATTTTAGGAAAAGAAGCAAGAAAAAGAGAGCTGAAAAAGGTAAAATTCTTTCTTAAAAAGTAATGGTTGTATTTTAGGGGTTATGGTGTTTAATATCACTTTCAACAATATTCAGTTATATTGTGGCAGTCAGCTTTATTGGTGGAGGAAACCAGAATACTTGGAGAACACCACCCACCAGCTGCTGCAATTCACTGACAAACTTCATTATATAATGTTATATCGAGCCCACCTCGCCATGAGCAGGATTCGAGCTCACAACATTAGTGGTGATAGGCACTGATAACACAGGTAGTTGTAAATCCAATTACCATATGACCATGACAGCCCCAGTTTTATCTTATATATTAACAGATAATATTACAATTATAAAAATTACAGATAATAATTTTCTTCATGTTCTTAAAAGACATTGCTGCACAAGTAACTTTACTATATGGATTTGGGGCTTGATTTTCCTATTTTAAAGTGAAACATGTTATACAGCTATTTATATAAAATCCAGAATAAACCATAACCAGGTGAATAGCATAGGTGGTGTAATGGTTAGCGTGCTCTCCTTGAATGCTGTAGACTATGGGTTCGTGACCCTGTCAAGCAAACCAAAGACTATGAAATAGGTATTTGCTGCTTCTCTGCTAGCATGTGCAGCATTAAGGAGTTAAAAGCCAAGATAGGTTGGCTCAGAATCACGATAATATGTCATAGTGGAGCGGCATGTATATTTTTTTTACTTTTATTTCAGTGAATAGCCCTATAAACAGCCAGTTAAACGTGGTTGTCTATTAGCAGAAAAGTTGCTCACATGGCGTTAAACAATATTAATGACTTGTGGACACAATTAAGTTTCTATATAAGTGACTTTTTGTGTATATGTAGCAGCAGATTTATCATTTCTGTTGAAAACAGTAAAATTGTTATTTAAAAAAAAATTAATTTCAATCTCTCTACTGTACTACACATATTGATGACATATATAAACAGAAAGTTCACCAACAGTACATATATATATATATTACAGAACAAGAAGCAGCGTATGCTGGTGAGACAAGCTGTCCTGAAAGGAAAAGATCCAGTACAATTACTTACAGAGATGGAAATTATAGATCAAATGGGTAAGATTAAAGTGTGTTTGAAGACTTGATCGTTTGAAGATTAGAAGATGAACCGTTAACATTCTTTGTATATTTTTTTATATAACCACAAAAATTGTGTCGTATTATGGTATGGCACAATATTTCCACCAATTTCAACAAACGATCAACTACCTCTCACCTGAAATCATTAAACACAGGAATGACAGTGACATATGTCGATGGAAATCCAGCTCCTGTCTTGGAACAGTCTCACAAATGTGGTGGGTTTAAATCGAGTCAATGAGATCCCAACTCTCACCTTCTTGATAATTGGATCACCAAAGACAATACAGATATAAGGAAACAATTAAAAAAACCTGCACATATTCATTTCCACACAAATGGACAGTGTTTGGTTTATGGTGTTTAACGACATTTTCAACAGTATTTCAGTTATATCGTGGCAGTCAGTTTTATTGCTGGAAGTACCCAGAGAAAACCACCGACCTGTCGCAAGTCACTGACAAACTTTTTCCCATAATGTTGCATCAAGTACACTTTGCAATAAACAGAGTTCAAACTCACAACTTTAGTGGTGATAGGCACTGATTGCACATGTAGTTGTAAATCCAAGTACCATCATGGATACAAAAATGAACAGTGTAAATATGTACAGTAGCAGAGACAATATTTTCTTGTAGTATAGTTGTTACAGTGTTATTTTTATTCTGTTTTGTATTGGTAAATATTTACATTTCTAATTATATCACAGCGATAAAACTTATCAGGGGCTTGGCTACTAAGATTGTTATTTTAGGGAGCCCAGATGGCAACTGTAGCAAAAATGTGAAGTTATGTTCCTGTTGTATGTACCAAAGATTTACAAAAATGTGAAGTTTTGTCCCTGTTGTATGTACCAAAGATTTACAAATATGACTGAAATAGAATACTATTGTTACTTTTAAGGATGGTCATGATTTCTGTGGATTTGTCTTCTTTTGCCTCAAGACTGTCTAAATATACCACCAAGATGTATCTGTCTTGATTACAATAAATAATACTAGAGTTTCACCATACAATAATGTGTATTGGGTGTAGTTAACTTAAATATTTTTTTCCTGATTGTAGAATTTTACCATTTTTTTTAACAGAATACAATCCTGTGGAAGCTCCAAAACTGAATGAGAAAGTGTTAAAAGACAAGCGTAGAAAATTAAAGGAGACTTTTCAGAGAGTTCTGAGACTTTATGTAAGTAGAGTATTATTGAACATTTGTTAAGCATGTTTTAGACAAGCTTGATATGAACACTATATAAAAAGGGATATTACACCATATTTTTATATGATATGATACATTTTCTTGAAAGACGTAACATTTTAAGTATGAAAATTTAGAAATCTAATTTTATGTGTTTGATCTTGTGTTTATATATTCACGTAAGAGTCCTCATCCATGTCATTGTGCTTATGTTTACCATTATCAGCTGTTTTTTATCAGTAACTCTCCCAGCCCACTTTCAGGGTTTTCAAAATGTGCCAGCAACCGGCGATTTTGTCGTTTACTTTCACATTTTCGGCGGTTAAAAATTTATCGAGTATGGGTTTTCCAACAATTTTTATGTTTATGTGAATTGTCGTTATCGTGTTTTGTTGATCTATATCTTCTTATCGATTACTTTTACTATTGCAATCAACTGAAGGAATAAACGTCTGTGCGACCCCGGATTTACATTCAGTTCCATTTCCGAAAGTGGAAAATTTAGAATCATCATTACACTTCCATCGCCTCATGTCTGACTACATGCCAGTACATAAACAAAGAAAAATTTCGGCTTTTTTTACTCAAAAGGGTAAGTAATCCATAGAAGAATTCAATTTAAGTACAGGAGCATGAAATATACAATTTATTTGATTGTAAAACATGCCAGACTCCAATACTCGAGGTTTAAATCCCGTTCATGCATAGACTATGACATTCCCCATTTCCTTTTTACTTCTATTTCAATTTGAAATTAGAAACAACTAATTTTTTAACAGATTTACAATCCAAATGAAACATCGTCGGTCCTCAGGTCCTGTCCTGACCTGTAAAAATTTGCAAAGACCGATGATTACGAAAAGATTACTGGACGTTGTGTCCTGTGAATTTAAAAAAAAATGTTTAAAAAAAGGAGGTCCTGTGGAAGCAATGAAGATTCAATGAAATTTTTATCTACACAGGACCTTCCGTCCTGTTAAAAAAAGTTAAGTTTCACTGGGACTGGATTTAAGCCAACATTCCTTGTGGCCAAAAGTGATATTCTAATCTTAGCACAGATGGTTATTCAGAAAAAAATATGAGACCTCTAGTTATTTATAGTTATATATTACAACATTTTTCAATTCTTCTTGCAGAAGAGATATTCTGAGGTTGATTTTGTCATGAAAGTTGCCTGGAAAATTGCTTTGTATAACCTTGTTTTTCACCAGCTGCCACTGATACAACATTGTAGTATATTTTACAAAACAAATGCCTTTCAGAGTACCAAAATTTTTAGGAGAATTCAATGGCAAAATATGCTCAGAATGGCCTCAGAATGCATCTCCTGCAATCTAGAATTTCTGTATTGAGACTCAGTATTATTCTTATCTTGTGTGGAAAGTTGACTTGTTAGCTCACCTTTGTCGTCCGTCATCCGTCGTAGAGGGGGGAAACCCTCCTCTCGGGCTCTCCCCTCCCTCTTGCACCTGCATCGCTGGGTTCATGCCTCTGACACTCAATTCTCCCACTACTTTCTAAATTGAGACTCCTACTTCAATTCTTTTTGAGAATCCTGACTTTACTATAAATAATGACATTTTAATGTGCATGTCTCTCGATCAGACTGATCGGATGTTACGTCTTTAAGATTAGATCTTTAGCATTAATTTTACTACTAGTACTTCACATAGACGACACATCATATATGATATATCTAAGTCTCCCTAACATAGTGTGGAACACTTATACTTTTTGCTCAGTTTCTGATTAATATTGCCATTATCGTAGCAATTCAGAAACTTCAGTGTTAAGCAATGTTGTCCCAAAATACTTTTCAGTAACATCTTTGGTAAAATGGAAAATTTTTAAAGTAGAAATTTTCAAATGAAATCTTAAAGGAATTGATGGATGTAATCATGGGAAGGAAAATCTACCCTGGTACTAAATTAATGTGTTTAGAATATTGAATAGAATTACCCAATGAAAATGTCTGAATTAGGAAGCCAAGTATCTGGGTATGTTGTATTTTGTTGTTGAGGAAAGAGAAGTTTGTCATAGAAAAAAAACAGGAAAGTTTTAACAACATTTCTGTATTGAGACTTGGTATTATTCTTATCTTGTGTGGAAAGTTGACTAGTTAGCTCACCTTGCCAAAGGCAATGTGAGCTTTTGCCATCACTTGGCGTCCGTTAACTTTTCACATTTTAATCTTCTCCTCTGAAACCCCTAAGCCAACTGAACTGAAACTTGGTAGAAAGCATATATGGGAGGTCCTCTATAAAGATTGCTCATTTCGTCCCGATTCATTAACAAACATGGCCACCACAGGCAATTCTTGTTTCTGATTGGACGATTCAAAAAAATCTTCTCCTCTGAAACCACTTGGCCAAATGAACCGAAACTTGGTAAGAAGCATCTATGGAAGGTCCTCTGTAAAGATTGCTCATTTCGTCCCGATCCGTTAACAAACATGACCGCCACAGGCAACTTGTTTCTGATTGACTGATTTTTTTAATTCTTCTCCTCTGAAACCGTTTGGCCAAATGAACCGAAACTTGGTAGGAATAATCTATGGGCGGTCCTCTCTAAAGATGGCACATTTTGTCCCGATCCATTAACAAACATGGCCGCCACAGGCAATTCTTGTTTCTGATTGGCTGATTTTTTTTAATTTTCTCCTCTAAAACTGCTTGGCCAAATGAACCGAAACTTGGTAGGAAGCATCTATGGAAGGTCCTCTATAAAAATTGCTCATTTTGTCCCGATCGGTTAACAAACATGGCCACCACAGGCAATTCTTGTTTCTGATTGGTTGATTTCTAAAAAATCTTCTCCTCTGTTAAAAGAAAGATAACTCTTGCCATTATCTCCCTTAGAAATTAAACTAATGCTGATATAGTGTAACATGTTTATTCTATACATTACAAATAGGTATTCACATTTTTATATTCTTTTTAGCAAACCTTGCCAAAGGCAATATGAGCTTTTGCCATCACTTGGTGTCCGTCGTCTGTCATCTGCTTACTTTTCACATTTTAATCTTCTCCTCTGAAAACCCTCGGACAAATGAACTGAAACTTGGTAGGAAGCATCTATGGAAGATCCTCTCTAAAGAGTACACATTTTGTTATGATCCATTACCAAACATGGCCGCCACAGGCAATTCTTGTTTCTGATTGGCCGATTTTTTTAAATCTTCTCCTCTGAAACCGCTTGGCCAAATGAACCGAAACTTGGTAGGAAGCATCTATGGAAGGTCCTCTATGAAGATTGCTCATTTCGTCCCGATCGGTTATCAAACATGGCTACCACCGAAACTTGATAGGGATCATCTATGGAAGGTCCTCTATGAAGATTGCTCATTTCGTCCCGATTGATTAGCAAACATGGCCACCACATGCAATTCTTGTTTCTGATTGGTCGATTTCTAAAAAATCTTCTCCTTTGAAACTGCTTAGCCATATGAACCGAAACTTGGTAGGAAGCATCTACATGTATGGAAGGTTCTGTATTAAGTTTCCTCAAAGCAGAATGAAAGGTAAGCGACACAGACTCAGCCCACTTAGCCTCTAGTTATTACTTGTTAAAAGTTTGTAAGTTCCCTCTGACATTCTGTATCAAACCATTAATAATGCAGCTGATATATTACTGTAAATGTCACCAAAATAATATTATCTTGTATATCTGTTGTAGGAGAAAGAAAATCCAGAATATGGGAAGGAATTACAAAAAGCAGAAAATGACTATGAAAAGAAACGTCTCAAACTTCAGCTTTACTTTGGTATAAAAATTGTTTTAAATTTATAAATATGAATCTAGTGTCTTGATGCATAATTACATTAATTATGATACAAAATGTAAGAAGATAGATGTAATATCATATTCTTAAAAGGATAGTTTAAACATTCTAAGACAACACCTATATATTCTGAAATTTTTGTTTAAAAAAATGTCCAAATTTTTTCACTACAATTGTTAATTGAATATATTGAGTAAATTTCATAACAATGTTAAGGAAGAAATAATGTATGTTACTCTATTATTGGTATACTTTAGACAATGCAATACACAGAAGAAATAATGTGTGTTACTCTATTATTGGTATAGTTAAGACAATGCAATACACATTGAAGAAATTTAGTAATTCAGAATTATTCAACTACATGTGGATCTTTTGTATTCATATATTGACTAATATTCAGTCTTATGTAGTCCACATCTGCAATTTTAGTTCTCATATGTATGATGTCACACACGAGACTTATGAGAATTGCAAATTTGAACTGTATAAGCATAATGATGAACTTTTTAACATATATTACGGGATTTTTTATGAACTTTGAACTTTTGCCTATTTTGACCAATTATGCAAATTAGAAAAAAGGGGGGATGAAATTGAAAAAAAAATCTTCTCCTCTGAAACTACTGAGCCAATCTCAACCAAACTTTGCTGAAATGATCCTTGGGTGGTCCCCTTTCAAAATTGTGTCCGTCAGCACCGTCTTGTATCCAAGATGGCCGCCATTACTAAAAATAGAAATTTCTTCAAATGGCCAAAAACGGCTCTATTTTAAGCCAGAAAGTGCCCAAATTTGAACTGTATAAGCATAATGATGAGCTTTTTAACATATATTATGGGATTTTTTTATGAACTTTGAACTTTTGCCTATTTTGACCGATTATGCAAATTAGAAAAAAGGGGGGATGAAATTTTAAAAAAATTCTCTCCTCTGAAACTTCTGTGCCAATCTCAACCAAACTTTGCTGAAATGATCCTTGGGTGGTCCCCTTTCAAAATTGTGTCCGTCAGCACTGTCTTGTATCCAAGATGGCCGCCATTACTAAAAATAGAAATTTCTTCAAATGGCCAAAAACGGCTCTATTTTAAGCCAGAAAGTGCCCAAATTTGAACTGTATAAGCATAATGATGAACTTTTTAACATATATTACGGGATTTTTTATGAACTTTGAACTTTTGCCGATTATGCAAATTAGAAAAAAGGGGGATGAAATTAAAAAAAAATCCTCTCCTCTGAAACTACTGTGCCAATCTCAACCAAACTTTGCTGAAATGATCCTTGGGTGGTCCCCTTTCAAAATTGTGTCCGTCAGCACCGTCTTGTATCCAAGATGGCCGCCATTACTAAAAATAGAAATTTCTTCAAATGGCCAAAAACGGCTCTATTTTAAGCCAGAAAGTGCCCAAATTTGAACTGTATAAGCATAATGATGAGCTTTTTAACATATATTACGGGATTTTTTATGAACTTTGAACTTTTGCCTATTTTGACCGATTATGCAAATTAGAAAAAAGGGGGGATGAAATTTTAAAAAATTCTTCTCCTCTGAAACTACTGAGCCAATCTCAACCAAACTTTGCTGAAATGATCCTTGGGTGGTCCCCTTTCAAATTTGTGTCCGTCAGCGCCGTCCTGTTTTCAAGATGGCCGCCATTACTAAAAATAGAAATTTCTTCAAATGGCCAAAACTGCTCTATTTTAAGCCAGAAAGTGCCCAAATTTGAACTGTATAAGCATAATGATGAGCTTTTTAACATATATTACGGGATTTTTTATGAACTTTGAACTTTTGCCTATTTTGACCGATTATGCAAATTAGAAAAAAGGGGGATGAAATTTAAAAAAAATCCTCTCCTCTGAAACTACTGTGCCAATCTCAACAAAACTCTGCTGAAATGATCCTTGGGTGGTCCCCTTTCAAAATTGTGTCCGTCAGTGCCGTCCTGTATCCAAGATGGCCGCCATTACTAAAAATTTAAATTTCTTCAAATGGCCAAAACTGCTCTATTTTAAGCCAGAAAGTGCCCAAATTTGAACTGTATAAGCATAATGATGAGCTTTTTAACATATATTACGGGATTTTTTATGAACTTTGAACTTTTGCCTATTTTGACCGATTATGCAAATTAGAAAAAAGGGGGGATGAAATTTTTAAAAAATCTTCTCCTCTGAAACTACTGTGCCAATCTCAACAAAACTCTGCTGAAATGATCCTTGGGTGGTCCCCTTTCAAAATTGTGTCCGTCAGCACCGTCTTGTATCCAAGATGGCCGCCATTACTAAAAATAGAAATTTCTTCAAATGGCCAGAAACTGCTCTATTTTAAGCCAGAAAGTGCCCAAATTTGAACTGTATAAGCATAATGATGAGCTTTTTAACATATATTACGGGATTTTTTATGAACTTTGAACTTTTGCCTATTTTGACCGATTATGCAAATTAGAAAAAAGGGGGGATGAAATTTTAAAAAATCCTCTCCTCTGAAACTACTGAGTCAATCTCAACCAAACTTTGCTGAAATGATCCTTGGTTGGTCCCCTTTCAAATTTGTGTCCGTCAGCACCGTCTTGTATCCAAGATGGCCGCCATCACTAAAAATAGAAATTTCTTCAAATGGCCAAAAACGGCTCTATTTTAAGCCAGAAAGTGCCAAAATTTGAACTGTATAAGCATATTGATGAGCTTTTTAACATATATTACGGAATTTTTTATGAACTTTGAACTTTTGCCTATTTTGACCGATTATGCAAATTAGAAAAAAGGGGGGATGCAATTTAAAAAAAATCTTCTCCTCTGAAACTACTGAGCCAATCTCAACCAAACTTTGCTGAAATGATCCTTGGGTGGTCCCCTTTCAAAATTGTGTCCGTCAGCACCGTCTGGTATCCAAGATGGCCGCCATTACTAAAAATAGAAATTTCTTCAAATGGCCAAAACTGCTCTATTTTAAGCCAGAAAGTGCCCAAATTTGAACTGTATAAGCATAATGATGAGCTTTTTAACCTATATTACGGGATTTTTTATGAACTTTGAACTTTTGCCTATTTTGACCGATTATGCAAATTAGAAAAAAGGGGGGATGAAATTAAAAAAAAAATCTTCTCTGAAACTACTGTGCCAATCTCAACCAAACTTTGCTGAAATGATCCTTGGGTGGTCCCCTTTCAAAATTGTGTCCGTCAGCACCGTCTTGTATCCAAGATGGCCGCCATTACTAAAAATAGAAATTTCTTCAAATGGCCAAAACTGCTCTATTTTAAGCCAGAAAGTGCCCAAATTTGAACTGTATAAGCATAATGATGAGCTTTTTAACATATATTACGGGATTTTTTATGAACTTTGAACTTTTGCCTATTTTGACCGATTATGCAAATTAGAAAAAAGGGGGATGAAATTTAAAAAAAATCTTCTCCTCTGAAACTACTGAGCCAATCTCAACCAAACTTTGCTGAAATGATCCTTGGATGGTCCCCTTTCAAAATTGTGTCCGTCAGCGCCGTCCTGTATCCAAGATGGCCGCCATTACTAAAAATAGAAATTTCTTCAAATGGCCAAAACTGCTCTATTTTAAGCCAGAAAGTGCCCAAATTTGAACTGTAGAAGCATAATGATGAGCTTTTTAACATTATTAAGGGATTTTTTATGAACTTTGAACTTTTGTCTATTTTGACCGATTATGCAAATTAGAAAAAAGGGGGGATGAAATTTAAAAAAAATCTTCTCCTCTGAAACTATTGAGCCAATCTCAACCAAACTTTGCTGAAATGATCCTTGGGTGGTCCTCTTCCAAAATTGTGTCCCGCATTTCAGAACACTGACCAAGATGGCCGCCACAGCCGAACTTAATTTAACATAGGACCCTAAGGGAAATTCCCATAAACATCTTCTTGTCTGAAACCATTTGCTCAATAAGAACAAAATTTTGATGAAATAGTCATTGGATGGTTCTCTTCCAAAAATGTGTCCGGCGGTTCGGCCCTTCGATCAATTTTTTTTTTTAGTTTTAATACTTTTCGTGTTATATTTCAAAAACTATAAGAGATAGATGTTAAGTTTAAATTGCAAAAATGTGCACCATGTCGATATCTACCTACCCTGCAATTTTGAAGTAAATATGATTACCCATCTTGGAGTTCTTGCCCTTTTTTTCATCAAATTAAAAAAAATAATAATACTTTTCGTCTTATATTTCAAAAACTATAAGAGATAAAGGTTAAGTTTAAATTGCAAAAATTTGCAGCATGTCAAGATCTTCCTACCCTGCAATTTTGAAGTAAATCCCATTACCCATTTTGGAGTTATTGCCCTTTTTTCATCAAAATGTTCTCAATTTTAATACTATCATCTTATATCTCAAAAACTATTAGAGATAGAGGGAAAGTTTAAACTGCAAAAATGTTCAGCATGTCAAGATCTACAAAAAATTTCCCCACAGTTAAAAATGTGTGACAACTGTGTGAAGAGTTATTCCTCTTGAAATGCATTTTTTGTTGACTCACTGCTTTTGGTTACTCAAATAATCAAAGGGAAGCAACTCTATTACAAAATGTGAAGTAGGAAAAGCTAAATTTTGAGAATCATTGACATATATGGTTTTTTTTACAGCATTTTTGATAACTTACATTAAAGGAGGGAACCCCTGCCCAAATTTTTTTGTAGAAGGGGTCTGCAATGACGAAGGCTACATTTAATAATTTTTTTCACCGAAGTTATCAAGTTTTATTGACTGATGTTCTTATTATACCCAGGTGAGCTATACAGGCTCCTGGGAGCCTCTAGTTTCCTTTTGAAATATTACTGTGTTGTGATCCAATACCACACAAATTGTAATAACTCATATTTGTGTTATATAAGTCCTTGTTTCTGGTAAAAAAAATATACCAGTATCTAGGTATATTTTTTTTACCAGAAACAAGTGCCTGTGATATAAATAAAGCAAAGTATTTTATTTAAATTCACAGAGAAATAAAATTTTAGTGGATCTTTTCAACCAGATCCGGAAAAAGCTTGTAATATTTGTCCATTTCAAAGGTTTCAATATTTCCCAAAAGCCTAAATCAAGTCCTCTATCGTATTTTGCACAAAAGACAAGTTTAAATTTGGCACCAAATTGATATCCGATAATTTTTACGTGTCCGTTCTGGAGTGATTCTTGTTCTTATATTTCAAATATTTATATTTCCGTTCATTAAAGCATTTCTGAGATTGCGTCTTTATTTTGTCAATGTCCTTGAACTTCATCAAAGCATGATAAATGATATCAATAAAAGAGTTTTGATCTGGCGTTTCACTTTAGTTTTAATCAAAATAAATCATGGACAAATTGGAGATCAAACAGGGCTCTTTTATACAACAAACCCAGTATTTTATACCAGTGGAAATAGATTTGTCCATTGTACCGGCACGTTTGGGAATCTGATTTTTTCACTTGTCCCGTCGGACAACCGTAATACAAGATGTACTTGTCCGATGTCAGTTTTCACTGGTATCGGACAAATGTTAATGTCAAGGCCTGGTCTATGTATACTATTCTGCTAGCTAACCATTTAATGATCGTGCACCTTTCACAGTGTTTGACTCTTTTTCTCACCCCTTTCTACTGTGTCAATGTTAAACTATAGATTGCTCTCCCTTGTTAGTAATTAACGTAAAGAAAGAAATTACCTCCCTTTGACCAAATAAATTTTGTACAGATATTTATAGCTGTTGTAGTAGCATTTATAATGTATTTATAAAATACATTGTATTTTATTATGAAATACATTGAAAATACTCGGGTCTATATCGATGAATCGACAATTTATTTCAGCAATGGAAAACAATTTTGCGAAAAAACACTCGATGGAATGTAAGCAACACAAAGGTGTTTAGTGACAAATAAAATCAAACACCAGAAAAAAGTACAAGATAGGGAAATCTCCGACAACCTTGGTTAAGATTTCAATCATTCTCTCACTCTGCAAGCCTTTTCAGAGAACGATTGAAATCTTACCCTTGGGTGTCAGAGATTTCCCTATCTTGTGCTTCCCCCAGTGTTAGATTCTATATTTCAGTGTTCTTTGTGAAGAATTATGGTACAAGATCATTGCATGATAACTGAATGTGATCTTAATGAGTGATCCTACAGTATGATCAAATGGAGTTGTTAATTTCCATATTATCGAGTTCAGTCATTTTTCTGTGGTTTTGATAATATTTGTTTATACGTAGTTTTAAAATTTAAATGTTTTGTTTATAGAACAAGTAAAGAATGCTGAACGTGTGCAGTTAGATCAGATTCCATTACCAGATATACCACAACAACTTACAAGTAGGTTATCTCTAACTAGTGGAGTTGAAAATATAGAATACTAAAGTTATTATTCAATTGACACTGACACACAAAATTAAGAGGAAAAAACAGCCATTAAAAAATTGGGACAAAAAGACAGTTGTTTTATATTGTAAACATTAAACATTTCTTTTGAGTGACTGATTGTTGCTTAATGCCAAGTGAGTAATTTTTCAGCCATATTATGACGAGAACAACTTGCATTTTGATTAGATAGTGATGATGTCCGCAGGTAGATATGTCACTCAACTCCAACATTTTATCCTGATTCCGAGCCAACCAGTCTTTCTTCTTACTCCTTAATGATGTGTGCGTAGCAGAGAAGCAGCAAATACCAATTTTATAGTCTTTGGTTTGACTCGACCAGGTTTCTAATCCACGATCACTCAAGGAGAGCATGATAACTATTATATCACAGATACTGTTAACATTTCTTGTGTAGGACACCATTGAAATGTCCAGTTTATCAAAGTCAATGTAAGTTGAGACACATGATAACCACAAGTGGTTTTAAGTGACAAGATTTATTTCATAATAGCAGCTTGCTTTATTGACAAAGTTAACCTCTATCTCAAACAATGGTGGATTTGTTATTAGGTATCACTTGTGATAATTTATCTTGCTTGATTGCCACTGTGCATTTCAAAGACTCTAATTCCATTTACAGTTCAATACATTTTGATCTTGTTACATTCCTCATTAAAACTTTATTATTAACCTAAGTGAAGCAAACAAAACAGAAACATGGAATTATTAATGAAATTATAATATTTTCTTATACCGTATAACCGGTAATTTCTGCAGTTTTGGTCTAAAAAGATGACATTTAATTTTTGCGGATTTTTATTTCTGCGGATTGAAAATCTTGGCACCGAAAAAAAGTTGTTTGTATTACAGGAAGCAACAACTGAAGCGATGTTGCGATAAACAACTGGTGCACATTACAGTGATCATTAGAAGTAAAAACATATTTAGTTCTTTAGAAAGTTTTCAAACGTTACAACTTCTGAATACGGATTTGGTTAACTTCAAATTTGTCTTAAGAAACTATTTTTTCACTGTTTTCGCGATCTATTTTGTTGACAGGAAATACGAAGTCAACAGCTGGATCGATATTGGTATAAACTTTGATATATTTCGAATGTATATTTTTAATGTCGAATTTTCATACTTTATCATATAACAATGTTTTTTAAAGAATTATGATTAGAAGCAATTGTATTCAATTCTTTTAGTATAATGTAGACATAAAAACTAGGGTTAACTGGAATTCTACTACCAGTACATTTCTATTTGTTTGGTCTTTAGATGAATCCTGCGATCACGCAGTTTGATATTATTCAATCGAAGCTAGCTACTACAACAATTAAAAAAAATATCTAATGTTAATTTATGAAATAAAAATTTTAAATATTGCTTTAATAAACTTTATTATGATTGTAAATATTTAATCAGGTGATTGTTTCAATTATATTGTCGGTGTCAGCTTGGTACAATCATATTTCTTGATCTGGAGTAATTGTAATTAACAGGTAAAAATCATCATGCCACAGCTAAATAACCTTTAATTGTTGTGTAAACATTAATATAGTACCAGGTTTTGTTTATCTGGATATAGTAATTACGACTAATTAAATATTTGACACTTACGGCGGAATCGGAGTTCGAGTTTGAAAATGTATTTTGTACGGGACATTAAACATTTATTTTACATAATATTCTGCGATTTCAATTTCTGCGGTCCGGAGTTGACCGCAGAAATTACCGGTTATACTGTATTCTTTATCAACTTTTAAATGGTCATGATCGTATGGTAAGTGGATTTACAACTACCTATGCAATCAGTGGCAGGTTGGTGGCTTTCTCCCTGGGTACTCCGGTTTCCTCTACCAATAAAAACTGACTGCCACAATATAACTGAAGCATTGTTGAAAGTGGCATTAAACACCATAACCTTAACCCTCAAATGTCTAACACGAGAAATCAACAGAGGTTTTATACTTAAAATATGATGTTAACCTTGCTTATTTTACAGTACCCTCTATGATTCCATTACCTAATGAAATACCCCTACCATCATCACAAGATAATTTACCACATGGAATACTGAAGAAAACATCTGGCTTTAGGTAAGTTGAATCACATTTATTTATGCATGTAATATACAAAAAAATAGAAAACATCTGTCTTTAGGTAAGTTGAAGCACATTTATTTATACATGTAATATACAAAAAAATAGAAAACATCTGTCTTTAGGTAAGTTGAATCACATTTATTTATACATGTAATATACAAAAAAATAGAAAACATCTGTCTTTAGGTAAGTTGAAGCACATTTATTTATACATGTAATATACAAAAAAATATCATCAAATACACAGGGATTATTATTTTCAGTTATTTAAAGAGGCATTAGCTACGATTTTGACCAAAAAAATTATATGTTTTGGAAATTGGTAAATAGCTTTAAAATGATGAAATAAAGGTAAATATTTCACATTAAACAGCTTATCGTACCACTTTTCGCCTTCTGAGAACGAAAATTACCATCGATTATTATTCCCTTGCAAGCAAATAATTTGACCTCGCTTTCTCCGTATGCAACTGACCTTACTAGTGACAGGTAAAAACGAATAATTTGTATTTGGTCGCTTATTAACTGCAAACTTGCATGGTTCTTTGTCCATAATTAACTCCAACTAAAAGCAGATTCACAGAAAATAATAAATAAGTGCATTGTTGTACTGATTTAATGACGATTCGGGAAACCCCGTAAACAATGCCGATAATTAATAAGATGGCATCCATTTCTTGATCTCAAAACACGAGCAGTTGCACCTTTTCCCCCCGATGCACGTACATTTCATAACATTTATAAGTTACAGAAACACGTTTTATTAAGGCATCAATCATATCTGATAGTTTTTATGGGTAACAAAAATTTACGATTTTGGCAGATAATGCCCCTTTAACTGATTTCAGCTATTTTCCTTTGAAAAATAAATTCTACATGGACATGATCTGAACATGTCAAAAATGGAGGCTTTGAAAGGGGGTGTAGATGGTTTCAGCAATTTTTCAACTATTTTCACTTTTCTATCTTTGGGGCAGTTTTGGGAATCTGGATAACTAAATCAGCACGAGTGAAACATAAATACAGATTACAGGAATCAGTGCAAGCAAATCACAACCAGGAAAAACAAACTACCACTAGTGAAAGATAGAATTGAAAATGTAGTAAGATTGATATACAATAAAATATTTACTTCTCAGTCTTGTTACATTAATGGGGTATTTTTTTTTATGTACTTTTTATTAGAGAAATAACACTGATGGATGTCGACCACGATGCCATAAGAAAGAGAAAACCACCAGGCCCCCCTCCTGGACCACCACCACAACTCAGTGATAGTGAGGACGAGGAATATGACCCAGAAAAGGGTATTACTGTAAAAAAAAATGTTCAAATGTTTATTTTTAGGGATATTCAGAGAAATTTATTACTTTATATGTAAACTAGTCTTTTTTTTTTTTAATCTGGTGTACTAATATTGTTTATATTTTTTGTATCTTTTATCATATTGGTATCAAATACGAAAATGAAATACTTGATGAAAACATTTTGAACGACATTTTTCTGTCATTTTCTCTTATTTTTAAAAGTTTGATTTTCAATTTGTATTTCACAATCATGGTCAAAAATAAGTTTGTATGCTGTATTAGAATTTAAAATTATTAAAAACAAAAACAAAACAAACAGACTTAAGGACATGTGGCTGAAATGTAATGGAAACTTAAGAATTATGAATTATGGTGATATGACAATATTCGATTTTGTTTAAATTATTTTCTTAGGTATAGAGGAGAATATAGGAACAGTAGATTTAGATCTAGAACATCCACATGACAGTCCTGATGAAGATGATGATGATCTACCATGTAAGTATGAATTATCTCCCTTATCATACCATCCACATGATCACTTCAGTATAGTTTTATCTCCCAGTGTTAGAACATTGTGATATTTGTGTCACATGATGATGAAGATGATTTTAATGCATACAATTATCTCACTGTTAAAGCATCTATATAACAGATTAAACATTTTAGATGAAGATTAAAAAATTATCTATTAAGTTGAAATTTATATACTCAGCAAGTATGACATTATCTCCCCTGATAAAAATTGGCATGACAGTTGTGGTGAAGCTACAAAGTAAGTAACAGAGGTGTTTACTGCTACGGAATTTCCATATTTTACACAGATTTTCGGTTGAAAATACGGGCTACGGATTTGTTCTGGAAACTACAGTTTCTGCTCGAATCCGAATTTTAAAAGCGTTTCAGCTGTATTAAAAAGTGGATTGACTAAAGCGCTCTGATGATTAAGAAATATTATGATTTCGGAACACCTCTAATTTATCGCTATTTCTTACGAAAAGCGCCTGTTTCAAAACATTAGAAAATGTCAGCCATGAGGCGTCCACAGCATGTAGCGATTTAGTTGATGATGGGGACAATGACCACCTCACTCCCCCGAAGAAGAAATAGAAAATCACAATAGAAATACAAGGATTCGTATCACAACCAGTGGCCATGTCTTCATTCATCTCAAAAAGTAGAATGCAGAGTTCACCACTCCATATGCAAAACCGACTTTTCATGTAAAATTGAGTCGAAAACGCACCAGCAATTATTGAAAACTAGGTAATCAAACATGTCTATGACTTTGTTTGTTGCAAAATCGTCAACTGAAGTGGAGCAACAAAGATCGATCACCGGGCTGAGGAAGTGAGGTTATGATGTGCGAAATAAATATCAAATAATTACTGGGCTTAACCTTCCTATAGTATAACAGCGGCTGACGTTCTTATTAAAGCTGTAAAAAATATGTTTCCAGATTAAAATATTACTCAAAGTTTGTAAAATCATGATTTAAGTATTAAAATTCTGTCATAGGCTCAAGATGGTGTATGGTTTCTTATCTTATATATGGAACCTGTTCCAGCACCACTTGTTTTCTCTCTAAATCCCCTCTGTTTGGTCTGGGACATTGGTTGGGGGGTTGAAAATCACATTTCTTAGGGAGGGGTGCTGCCCAATTTTTTTTTTCCAGTTGTTGGACTTTGTCATTTTTGTCATTGAAACATGGTTTAAATATCTAATGCTGCATCATTACAAGATCTGCATCTATTTATCCATAATTTAATAAATGCTACATGTCTACCACTGATAGTCCTCGGATAGGGTAAACACCTCCGAAGTAAGTACAGCATTGCCTACCTTAAAGTATTTTTTGTAGTTGGATGATCTTCAACAATCCTATAAAGAAATCATGGAGTCCATTTGATAGCTTGTATTTGTCTATTTGCCTTGTTTTAATATGGAGTACATTTGATAGCTTGTATTTGTTTATTTGCCTTGTTTTAATATGGAGTACATTTGATAGCTTGTATTTGTTTATTTGCCTTGTTTTAATATGGAGTACATTTGATAGCTTGTATTTGTTTATTTGCCTTGTTTTAATATGGAGTACATTTGATAGCTTGTATTTGTTTATTTGCCTTGTTTTAATATGGAGTACATTTGATAGCTTGTATTTGTTTATTTGCCTTGTTTTAATATGGAGCACATTTGATAGCTTGTATTTGTTTATTTGCCTTGTTTTAATATGGAGTACATTTGATAGCTTGTATTTGTTTATTTGCCTTGTTTTAATATGGAGTACATTTGATAGCTTGTATTTGTTTATTTGCCTTGTTTTAATATGGAGTACATTTGATAGTTTGTATTTGTTTATTTGCCTTGTTTTAATATGGAGTACATTTGATAGCTTGTATTTGTTTATTTGCCTTGTTTTAATATGGAGTCCATTTGATAGCTTGTATTTGTTTATTTGCCTTGTTTTAATATGGAGTCCATTTGATAGCTTGTATTTGTTTATTTGCCTTGTTTTAATATGGAGTACATTTTGTACTTACTTTTCTTGCTTCTTTACTTTACATTATATTTTCTTGACTTTCTATTTCAGCTTCTAAATCAAGAAAAATCAGATTTGTTGATGATGACACAAGAGATCCAGATGAAGTAGAAAAGGATACCAGACTGAAATTTAAAGCTCCAAAAGGTGTGACAGCATTACAGGCTAAAATGTTACAAATGGCTGGACAGGAAATACCAGAGAAAAAGAATGAGGCAGAAAAGAGACGTGAAGTACATGTAAGTGTAAATAACTTGATATTGATGATGGTTTTCTTTAGATTAAAACAATTAGAATGTCTGTCATAGGATTATTCCTGACATTTTTTATTAAGATGTATTTTTATTTATATAACGTTTTTCTATTACCTACAACATAAATAGGGGAAGCTGAGATATACATATTACTTTTCTATATATTAGCACTTTTTCAGACGAGAATTGTTTTGTCACATGTGGAAGGAGGGATATGTATATTGTTTATCCAGTAGTGTTAACACAGATTAGGTCTGTTCTTCCATAAATCATAAGTTCACTATTATTGGTCCACACATTCCATAAATCATAAGTTCACTATTATTGGTCCACACGTTAATTCTGGAGTGTACTCTGCATGTCAGGAAGGCACATGTTGCCCGACTTTGGCATCATTTTCAGTCCATTGACTTATGCAGGGCTCCCACTACTTTGAAATCAGAGGGAGAAGTGACTTCTCTTTAAGGTGCTGACAAAAGAGAAGTGAGAGACAACAGGTAGAAGTGGTGAGAGTACAGGGAGAAGTCAAACTATTTCTCTAATTGTACCACTTTTCACATTCGCGGGTCATTATCGTGGCATTCGTATGTTATAATGTACTTGTTATGCATTAAGGTATATTCAGTAGTTGTTTAATTCCTTGTTTTTGTTAGCATATCATCTCTCTGATTTACATATGTCCTTGTATTTGTTTTTTGTTTGTATTAAATAAACCCTTTTCAGATTCTTTGTTTTTGTGTTGCAGATGATAAAGGCACATATATGATAGTCAACTATTGTCCAATAAATAATAAATAAATAAAATTGAATAATAAATTTTATTTCAACATCAGCATTGTTTCAAACAAGTCACACATAGATAAAATGACAAAACATTAGATAAGATAAATATATGCAAAAAAAAACTCAAACTCAATGCACTATTTACTTATGTTCTTTGCACTATACTATAATCAATCTAAACATATATTAACAACAATTATACAGATTTAAAACAACATATGCATGTCAAAAAATGATGAACAAAAAGTAAGTCCAAAACATACACACAGTTCTATATTAAGGACATTCAGTTCACTGAACTGAATAATCATGTTGGTTGGACAACTGAAATCATCTATGTAAATAAAGCAGGACATATATATATTACTTTTCATACAGGCTTGGGTGGAAAACATAACCACCTTTGTTCTTTTAAATAAATTTACTCACCTTCTTTGATCTACGTATACAAATACAATCAAACAATCGACCAAGCTATATCACATTATCACAAGCTGTGAAATCGCTAATTATTTAATCAAATTTTAATGAGTATATATTATTTACATCGCTTCTCTTTAATCACTGATTGATATTAATTAAGAAACTAATCATATCCACAAAGTTAACAATCCCTTTGGATAGCTGCCATAAAACCCCAAATAAATGAAATGAAACAATACCGATGTTATTTTCCCGAGTACGGATCTATAGTACAGTTTTTATATTCATAACTGTTTCGATTACGTCCCTTTACAATGGCGGTTTGAAAAACGGAAATTTAGTGGTAAAAATATACCAATGTTTTACGGTTACCGTTAAAACAGTTAAAATTAGCAAAGCGATTTGGTAAAATTACAGGGCGACTTCCACTTCTCTTTTGGCACTAGTACAAAGCGAAGTGAGCAGCCACAAGGCGACTTCTTCGCCCGAATCGCCTTCCTACGTGAGCCCTGCTTATGCTCTTAATCTGGGTGGTTAGGTAATTTACAAATAGTCGACTCGAATAAAATGTATCAAATTATTTTTGTCTGAGATCCTGTACAGTATTGTATAAAATAAGCCAGAAAATTTGTGTCACAACTTTCATCAAAGGAATATTTATTTCTCAGATCATTTATTAGACCTTTCCGATAAATTTTTGTTTGACAAGTGTCGTAAATGGAAAACAACTAAAACAGAAATTGTATTGATTTATTTAAGCATTGACGAGTAGCGCAATATCTTTGCCCATTCTGCTTTCTCAAGTTGTAATTATTATCTTGACCTAACATGAAAATTGAAAAATTAGTTCAGTTGAAAAAAAAATCAGTTGGGTTTCTGTTTTGTTTTGTTATCTTTCTGCTGCCATTGTTTGATTTACAAATCATGTAAGTTCTGTCAAATTTGCAGATATAGGTAAATAAAAAATAGTAAAAATTTCAAGGGAATTTATAAATTGTATTTGTAATTTATAATTATCAAGGTTCTAACTCAATACTTGGAATGAATCTATTTTTATGTTAGAGTTCAGATAGTAGTTCAGATTCTGATAGTGACGAGGAAGACAGGAGGAAAAGACGACGGAGAAGAGATGAAGAAAGAGATAAAAGGAGGAAAGAAGATGAAGATAAAAAGAAAGCCAGAGACAGCCTACCAGATGGACCTCCTGGTGATGATGAAAGACAACAGCAACCTAGACTTATACCCCCAGGTCCTCCCCCAGGGGCACCTCCTGGACTTCCCCCAGGACTTCCACCAGGTAAAAAATGTTGACAACTTTGGGGTATTTCATTAACGGTATATGTTCTACCCTATATACCTCCAACTCTCCTCATGTGACCTCTTCTTATCACAAGTTGTCCCCCTTGATTCCCACCATCTAAAACGTTTAAATTTGTCAAATAAGTTTCTCTAAATGTGACATCCCTTATGATCGTATGATAGTTGGAATTACAACTATCTGTGCAATTGGTGCCTATCACCACTAAGGTTGTGTGTTCGAATGCCAATCGATACAACATTATGTGATAAAGTTTGTCAGTATTTTGCGACAGGTCTGTGGTTTTCTATAGGCACTCGGTTTTCCTCCTCCAATAAAACTGACCGTCACTATATAACTGAAATACTGTTGAGAGTGACGTTAAACACCATAACTCTAAACCCTATAGATAAAATACTTACAGGACAATGCTCTCCCTATGTAACACCTCTTTTATATAACACATGCTTTACCTTAGATTACCCTATTGATTACCCCATATAAAACCTTCTGTTCAACAAGAGTACCCCCATATGAACCTCTCTGTATCCCAGGATCTATCCGTTGATTATCTCTGTTAACACATATGTCATACGAGATTCTTTCTGTATGATATCCTTTTTACCCCCAGGTTCTAGACCCCTAAGTACTACAGGACTGTACTGCACAGACCGTAATTATATTTAAGTATTAATTAAACTTAATTGACACTTAAAATTACTGAATGAATACACATGAAATTAATTTACACTTAAGGTTTAATTGAAACTTAAAATTTATTGATATTTGTGCAAATGCAGTCCTGGTACATGTATATTAACTATCCCTGTCAACACATTTGTCATACATTATTATCTACCATTAAACACCCAAGATAAAACATTTGACATTTGAAACTTTTATTCCATATTTAACTGCTTAAATACTCCTGGTAAAACATGTTTGACTGCAATGACACTTCAGATCTTACCAAGACTGTATTTACCAGATGTTTTACAACTGGGTTTTCCATTGGTTAAGATCACTGACTTCTGGCCACAACCCTGTGACATGAGTTAGAGCCCAGCACTGGGTTGCACAAACGTTATTTAAATTTAAGTGTCAATTAGAGCTTGAAATGTACATGGAATTAATTTACACGTAAGGTTTAATTGAGACTTAAATTTAATTGAGGTTTGTGCAACCCAGTCCTACAATATTTGCACAAATGTTATTTGTAATTTGTTTTTACTTACCTCATAGTTTCCAGATACCTACCCTTTGGCTTGTGGTCTCCCCTGTCAGTTTGCTATAGCTGCCCTGGCTTTAACACTGTCATTTGGGATGTAATTTCTATGAAAATAATGTTCTTTATGTTAAATCTGCATCAACTTGTGGCTTCCATGAATTACTTCTGAATTGATATAAAAATAATATTGTAATTTGTTTTTAGGTCCTCCACCCGGTGTTCCTCCTATGATGTTTAGGCCTATGAGAGGACCAATGCCACGAATGTTACCTCCTGGACCACCTCCAGGTAGACCATCAGGACTTCCACCTGGACCCCCTCCTGGGCTGCCACCAAATATTAGACTGCCACCAAGAATGCCACCTGGGCCACCAGGTAAGTGTTTTATTAGTGTAATCTCTGGTCATTGTGAATAGCATTGATTGAATACATGAGATTAGAGGATTGCAATCATCTTGACTAAAATTATTTTATCTTGAACTGTCTGTCAGAAGATACCAAGAAGTGATTAAAAAAAACATTAATCAATATAAATAGATATTTGACCAAATAAAAAAGCCAACTAATCATAATCAACATGAACTAACACGAAAAACTGAAGATAAGCTACAGGAATCCAACCAATGATTGAACTGTTGCAACTGATGTGTTACTCATGGTACTGTTCAAAATCTAGTAAATGTCATAAATGAGATAAAATTGACAGAAAGAGATCATGTCAGTCACCTGAAAGATTAACACTGCATAGTGATCGATGAATTCATCATGAGAACCTGTACAGTGTTTATTTTCGGCTTTATTATAAGTCTGCAAAATTTTTTCTCCAAAATCATTTAAATTTCTGTACAAAATGTCCTGGTGATAATCTTTTATGTTTATTATTACTTGTACATCAATTACAAATTATGATGTAATAAAATATTTTTTCATCAGTGTACCAAATAATATCCACATTGGAAAAAAATTTTGTTTCCAAAGCATATGTAGTAATTAACCCACAGATAATCTGCAGTAGCTAAATTAATAGACATGTCTGGCAGTTAACTATTACAACAGTTGTGGTAGATAGCAAGATTCCTTATAGTCAAGTCATGTAACTTATGTTTAAGATTTACTGTGTGGCGGTACTTTTAATGCTTTGTTAAATCCTTTTATCTATTGTATTTATTTATTGTAAAGCACTTATATTTAAGGTGTTCCACCTCCCAGAATGCTCCGACCACCAGGAGCACCCCCAGGCATGCCTCCTCTTAGAATGGTTCCACCTGGTACCCAGGCACCACAGAATCCTAATGTTATTAGTGCTCAGCCAAGTATTATGAAACCACCACAGATTTCTTCTGAGGAGGAAAAGAAAAACACAGCAACAATAGAAGCTAAACCACAAATCAAGAATGTTGTAGGAGATGTCACACGGTTTACACCTGTAGCATTGAAAATCAAAAGAGATCCAAGAGATGCTAAAGGCAGAATTATTAAGAAAGGTGGGTACATGCAGAATTAAAGATTTTTCTTATGAAAGAATATTATTATTTGACAGACAAGACATATATTTATGTTGTACTGGTATATTTTTCCAGCATCAACATTCCCACTGCATGGTCATTTAGGAGGTTTTCATTTTTTGTTATGATCAGAATTCCAAGTTAGTTGACACCTCAGGGCATTGTTTAACTAAGAGAATATGAATAAAAGGCTTTTTTTTTTCTCAAAAACTACAAAGTGTTTGAAAACAAACAGTGCATGAATAACTAGATGATCCATACAGGCTCAAATGAGCATCTAGTGTGTGTTTACTGCCATGTATGTTGATCAAAACTTTGGAAATCCTATCATTCCTGGTTTAAAAATTTGAGCCATATACATCACATGAAAGAAGTGAAAAGAAGTAAAAAAAATGTAATCAACACACTGTATGCACATATATGTGACTGCCCACTTTCATGGTTTGGTACAGGAAAAAAGTAAAGAATTGATTATTGTTTTTGACAATTTTAGCTAAGGAAGAAGAGAAAAGAGTACCAGGAGTGACACCTAAGTCAGCACCAGTGGTGGCAGCAGCTCATACAAAGACAAAAGATGATGCTTACGATCAGTTTATGAGAGAAATGGAAGATTTGATATGAAGAGCAAACATGGTAAAAATATTTTTTTTATAATTGAAAATTGCTGTATATTTAAATATTGTATGATTTTTATTAGGGAAAAAAAACATAATTAAAAGTCAGCACCACAAAGTGTTTATTACAGATATGGCAACTAATGGAAATGAGAGAAAATGTTTATTTTACACCCAAAAAACTGACTGAGGACATACTACTTGTGTTACTTATCTCACAGTCATACAAGTGAAGGTTAGTTTGGTCATGTTCTGATGTTCCTCTAGTCTGTAATTCTAGTGATTATGTACTTTATATTTGTAGCTTATTACTGTGACGTCATGTCTACTTCTAGATGTTGATATCATCAGTAACATTATTATGTAGGTGACATAATCTTACAAGCAGTCTTCACACTAATTTTTTCAGACCACTTGCCCCATAATAGCCTACTTGTCCAAACCATATTGTACTAGCCGGAAAAGAAAAAATATATTTTATGGTATTACTTAGCAGCTGAGTTGAAATCTCTTTTCAATCGCCATTTATGTCTGTCACTGACGTCATGGTATTTTATACCGTCTTGTCTCATCACGGCACTGCCTTTTACAAAAACAGAATCTTTTTCCATCGCCCCATCTTCCTTACATGCCGTACAGAACATGAGCCTGTCTGTATATTTCGGCCCTGCATCCAGCTGAACTGGAACGACCTTTCCCACGTTTCTTCATATATTTTTTTTACAATCAACAGTCTGCGTGTCATCTTTTATTTTCCGTTTTTTGCCAGGTATGGCATCTTTGTGATATTTCAGAAACATTTTGAATTTTCAAACTCAACTTTTAACTTTCGGAACGTTTCTATTTAAATCTTTAGCATTTGTGTAAAATCCGGAACATGTGTTTGTGCGAAAATATGTGCTTACGTCACTTTATGTGTCAATACATAGTACACAAATATGTGACATGTTTTGGAAAATACATTGTCAAAAATGTTCGAAATTGTCATTATAAAATTGAATTCTTTTGAAAAAACATTCTGATGATCATGTAAATACAAATCAAGAAGTAAAAAGTTTACTTGCCCGTTCGGGCTTGTGCCTATGAAATTTCTCTTGTCCAACGGACGAACTACTTGTCCCAGGCTTCAGGCAAGTGGGTTACATCGAAGACTGGCAAGCAATGAAACGTGACTCCCATTCTGGAATAACAAAAACAAGTATAAAAACTGGCTTCTGTCAGGTAATTTGTAAGAAACTTTGTAGTTCAAAACAATTTTATGTTGGAAGATAAATCAGATCACATCTGAGAAGTAAAAGTTTTATCTTTATAATTGTATTAAAATATAGACCATACACATTAAACAGAGAGAACAGAGGTACATGTAGGTACGATTTAGACATAAGCTTCAAACTCCATAAAAGTCATGTAAATTTGTATTCAATTAAATTGACCTTTTTCTCTAAATTGCTAAATATAAATACTATCTGAAAATCTTAGTATATTTAAAAAGAAGGTGACAGAAGTAAAGTTGAAGAGTAAAATTAGGCAGATTAAAGTATTTAAATAATGTATTAATGTTTTATAGTTTGTGAATATTGTAGATTATCTCCCATTATTTTGTATAGGTAAACCAGAAATAGTTATCTCCCTTTAAATGTCATTATTTTTATATTTTTGACATGTATGAGTTTATACACACACTGACATAGAATAATTGGGAACCTTTTTTTTTATTTCTCCCATAGATCATGTTACATGTTATATTTTTATATGACAGGTTGTTGTGTCATCAGATGACACCTGTTAGTGTTAAAATTTCACCTTTGAATCTTCTTCTGGGGCCGCCGTGGTCGTGATCGTATGGTAGTTGGATTTATAACTACCTATGCAATCAGTGCCTCTCACCCCCAGGCAAGGTGTATTTGATACAACATTATGTGATGAAGTTTGTCTGTGACTTGCGACAGGGTACTTCGGTTTCCCCCACCAATAAAACTGACCACCACGATATAACTGAAATATTGTTTAAACTGGTGTTAAATACCATAACCCTCACTCTCACCCCCTTTAATATTCTTCTGTAAAATTAAACCAACCTTGACTTGATGGTCCTTTGATTGGTCATGTTTCAAAATTATATTGTATGCTCAACCTCCATTAAAGAAGTCCACAGTTACTAAAAATAGAAATTTCCATAAAGAGCTCAAATTTCTACATTGAACTGAAGATGTGGTCGAGTGGTCTGGGGCACTGGACGTAAGGCTAAGCGAATGGTGCTGCAGTGTATCAATGGTGTGGGTTCAAATCCTGTCGAGGGAAGAACAAAAATTCAGACGTATATATATATATATATATATATATATATATATATATTACAGGTTTTTCTTTTAAATTTGTAATTTTGATGATATTTATTAATTATGCAAAAGAGACCTATTTTGACTAAAAACCATTTCAAAATAACCCCATCTGAAAGAAAGCTGGGTCAAATCCAAACAAACTTGTCTGGTATGGTCTCTGGATGGTGTGGTTTCAAAAATCATTCTTTTACAATTGTCTTTAAGAAAGCCCATTTGGTAAATGTATCTGCTAATTTAAGGGTGTAGGCCTGGAGTATGGGAGACAGCTCTATGTTCATTGTCTTCTCAAATATATGGTCATCTGTGCATTTGAAAATCCCCCCTCAATTCCAAGCTTCTTGGCAACACAGATTGTTTACATTGGATATGGGCAGTTTAAAAAAAATGACTCCTTTTCCTTTTACCTTTCTATAGCTGTGCTCCTTGTTATTTATATCTTAATGCTGCTAATAAGAGTGTGTTATTATTATATGCTTATGCCCACAAAATATCATTGAAATATCTCTTTCCAGAAAAAATTGCCATCGAAATATGTTGTTAAAAATGCCAGGAGTGAAACACATTTTGTGTGACAAACTTTTTTCCAATGAATTTCAAGGGTTTGTCAAATAGAAAATATTAAATATATACACCAACATCTTAGATATTATGAAACTATAGTACAATTGCTTTATTTTTCAGGAAATCACTTACCCCTGGTAATGATTTATAAAATAAAATGGCCACATTGAAAAACTTAATACTAAAATATACTGGTATGAAAAATATCAATATATTGAAAAGAAAGTGTCATGTTGGAATAAATGTAGTGTTTTTAGAGTGTGATATTGAAATTGTATGATGTATGTTTCATGAAAAACATTTTCATTGCCCCCATGAACATGCATGTTTGCACCGTTTTGACCTTCACATAATTATTTGGTGACCAGAAAATGTCAGAAGGGTAAGCAAGATATATTTACATTGTGGTCATTTTATACATTGTTATACTTTGTTGAATTTTGTATTATTTTTTAGCACTTCATGAGTCTGTGACTATTAGTAACAAGATGTAAATTAATTTTATGGTAGTAACAAAATGGAAATCTATGTTTGGGGAATTTTTTTTGTAATATCTGATCCTCTCGGAAATTCAAGATGGCTGCCATGACTCGACTTAGTTTAACATTGGACCCTATGGGAATTTCACATTTTCATCTTTTTTTCTGAAACCACAAAAGAGATTTGAACCAAACTTGGCAGAAATGTTCATTGGATGGTCATATACAAGATTTTTGTTTTTGGCGCTGATCGGAAATCCAACATGGCTGCCAGGGCCCATAATGTGTTCTGATTGGTCGAAATTTTAAAAATCTTCTTGTTAGAAACCACTAAGCCAATTGAATTGTGACTTTGCAGGAATGATCATTGGGTGGTCCTGTACTAAATTTGTGAATCGTTTGCCGATCGAAATTCAAGATGGCCGCCATGACTCAACTTAGTTTAACATAGGACCCTATGGGAATTTCACATTTTCATCTTTTTTTCTGAAACCACAAAACAGATTTGAATCAAACTTGGCAGAAATGTTCATTGGATGGTCATATACAAGATTTTTGTTTTTGGCACTGATCGGAAATCCAACATGGCTGCCAGGGCCCATAATGTGTTCTGATTGGTTGAAATTTTAAAAATCTTCTTGTTAGAAACCACTAAGCCAATTGAATTGTGACTTTGCAGGAATGATCATTGGGTGGTCCTGTACTAAACTTGTGAATCGTTTGCCGATCGGAAATTCAAGATGGCCACCATGACTCGACTTAATTTAACATTGGACCCTATGGGAATTTCACATTTTCATCTTTTTTTCTGAAACCACAAAACAGATTTGAATCAAACTTGGCAGAAATGTTCATTGGATGGTCATATACAAGATTTTTGTTTTTGGCACTGATCGGAAATCCAACATGGCTGCCAGGGCCCATAATGTGTTCTGATTGGTCGAAATTTAAAAAATCTTCTTGTTAGAAACCACTAAGCCAATTGAATTGTGACTTTGCAGGAATGATCATTGGGTGGTCCTGTACTAAACTTGTGAATCGTTTGCCAATCGGAAATTCAAGATGGCCACCATGACTCGACTTAGTTTAACATTGGACCCTATGGGAATTTCACATTTTCATCTTTTTTTCTGTATGTTCATTGGATGGCCATATACAAGATTTTTGTTTTTGGCACTGATCGGAAATCCAACATGGCTGCCAGGGCCCATAATGTGTTCTGATTGGTCGAAAATTTTAAAAATCTTCTTGTTAAAAAACCACTAAGCCAATTGAATTGTGACTTTGCATGAATGATCATTGGGTGGTCCTGTACTAAAGTTGTGGATCGTTTGCTGATCGGAAATTCAAGATGGTTGCCATGACTCGACTTAATTTTAACATAGGACCCTATGGAAAAAATGTTTAAAAGTCTTCTCCTCTGAAACCAGTAAGTCAATTTAAAGCAAACATGGCATGAATGGTCCTTAGGTGGTCTGGTCAACTTTCAAAATTATGTCCTGTGACCCCGACCTCCATCCAAGATGGCCGCTCTCAGTGGACATAGAATTAACATAGGACCCTATGGGAAAAATGTTTAAAAAAAATTCCCTCTGAAACCAGTAAGCCAATTTAAAGCAAACATGGCATGAATGGTCCTTAAATGGTCAACTTTCAAAATTATATCCAGTGACCCAAACCTCCATCCAAGATGGCCACCATCAGCGGCAGAGCTCCAGATAAGCTGCGTATTTGCGTTTTTTACACTATGAAAACGAGTAAAAACGCATGTATTATCAGATCAGAGTGTACATTTACGCATACATATTGCTGTGTAAGCATAGTTTCCAAATTCGGAGCGTACTTGTACGCTGTTGACGATAATACATCGTGTACATAAACAATACATTTTTGACTTTGAGAAATTCCCCATAATTACTTCTCTTTATACTTTTCGAAAGAGAAAGTGTATACATCCGAGGGGTACTGAATATTTGCCTTTCTAAGCATCGATGTCAAAAGAGATCTGATTGGATGTTTAGGATAAATCATCCAATCGCGGTCAATATTACAAATAAATGCGGTTTAGTTAAGAACTAAAACGAAAGTGAATTTGGGAACACGTTGTTCGTTGAAAATGAGCAAGAACATGAATAAGCGCGCTATGGAAAATTATATACTTTTTAGCTCACCTGGCCTTTAGGCCAGGTGAGCTATTGTCATCACTTTTAGTCCGTCGTCCGTCCGTCAACATTTCACATTTTAATCTTCTCCTCAGAAACCACTGGGCCAATTGCAACCAAACTTTGGTGGAATGGTCCTTGGATGGCCCCCTTCCAAAATTGTGTCCGGTGATCCCGACTTCCAACCAAGATGGCCGCCAAGCTAAAAATAGAAAAAAGAAATTTTTTAATTGTCCATTGCTGCTTTAGTGTAAGTCAAAATGAGCTCAAATTTTTGCTGCAGCTACATGGCAAGGAGTAGTTTAACATATATTCCAGGTTTTTTTGTGAAATTTTTCTTTCAGCCGATATATACCGATTATGCAAATTAGGCATATTTTTATAAAAGATCACATTTAAATTTTCTCCTCTGAAACCCCTGAACCAAATTAAACCAAACCTGGCAGGGATGGTCCCTTGGTGGGTCCCTTTCAAAATTGTGTCTGACAGCCCAGCCCTCCATTCAAGATGGCTGCTGTTACTAAAAATAGAAATTTCTTCAATTTTCCATTGCTGCTTTAGTATAAGTCAAAATGAGCTCAAATTTTTACTCCAGCTACATGGCAAGGAGTAGTTTAGCATATGTTCGGGGTTTTTGTTTGAAATTTTTCTTTCAGCCAATTTATACCGATTATGCAAATTTGGCATATTTTGATAAAAGATCACATTTAAATCTTCTCCTCTGAAACCGCTGAACCAAATTAAACCAAACCTGGCAGGGATGGTCCCTGGGTGGGTCCCTTTCAAAATTGTGTCCGTCAGTGCCGTCCTGTATCCAAGATGGCCACCATTACTAAAAATAGAAATTTCTTCAAATGGCCAAAACTGCTCTATTTTAAGCCAGAATGTGCCCAAATTTGAACTGTATAAGCATAATGATGAGCTTTTTAGCATATATTACAGGATTTTTTATGAACTTTGAACTTTTGCCGATTTTGACCGATTATGCAAATTAGAAAAAAGGGGGGATGAAATTTTTAAAAAATCTTCTCCTCTGAAACTACTGAGCCAATCTCAACCAAACTTTGTTGAAATGATTCTTGGATGGTCCCCATCCAAAATTTTGTCCGGTGATCCCGAATTCCAACCAAGATGGCCGCGAAGCTCAAAATAGAAAAAAGGGGGGATGAAATTTTAATTGTCCATTGCTGCTTTAGTGTAAGTCAAAATGAACTCAAATTTTAACTGCAGCTACATGGCAAGAAGTAGTTTAACATATATTCCGGGTTTTTCTGTGAAATTTTTCTTTCAGCCGATATATACCGATTATGCAAATTAGGCATATTTTGATAAAAGATCACATTTAAATCTTCTCCTCTGAAACCCCTGAACCAAATTAAACCAAACTTGGCAGGGATGGTCCCTGGGTGGGTCCCTTTCAAAATTGTGTCCGACAGCCCCGCCCTCTATTCAAGATGGCTGCTGTTACTAAAAATAGAAATTTCTTCAATTGTCCATTGCTGCTTTAGTATAAGTCAAAATGAGCTCAAATTTTAACTGCAGCTACATGGCAAGGAGTAGTTTAGCATATGTTCGGGGTTTTTGTTTGAAATTTTTCTTTCAGCCGATTTATACCGATTATGCAAATTTGGCATATTTTGATAAAAGATCACATTTAAATCTTCTCCTCTGAAACCGCTGAACCAAATTAAACCAAACCTGTAGGGATGGTCCCTGGGTGGGTCCCTTTCAAAATGGTGTCCGACAACCCCGCCTTCCATTCAAGATGGCTGCCGTTACTAAAAATAGAAATTTCTTCAAATGGCCAAAACTGCTCTATTTTAAGCCAGAATGTGCCCAAATTTGAACTGTTGTACATAATGATGAGCTTTTTAACATGTATTACAGGATTTTTTATGAACTTTGAACTGTTGCCAATTTTTACCGATTATGCAAATTAGAAAAAAGGGGGATGAAATTTTTTAAAAATCTTCTCCTCAGAAACTACTGAGCCAATCTCAACCAAACTTTGCTGAAATGATTCTTGGATGGCCCCCTTCCAAAATTGTGTCCGGTGATCCCGACTTCCAACCAAGATGTCCGCCAAGCTCAAAATAGAAAAAGGAGGGATGACATTTTAATTGTCCATTGCTGCTTTAGTGTAAGTCAAAATGAACTCAAATTTTAACTGCAGCTACATGGCAAGAAGTAGTTTAACATATATTCCGGTTTTTCTGTGAAATTTTTCTTTCAGCCGATATATACCGATTATGCAAATTAGGCATATTTTGATAAAAGATCACATTTAAATCTTCTCCTCTGAAACCCCTGAACCAAATTAAACCAAACTTGGCAGGGATGGTCCCTGGGTGGGTCCCTTTCAAAATTGTGTCCGACAGCCCCGCCCTCTATTCAAGGTGGCTGCTGTTACTAAAAATAGAAATTTCTTCAATTGTCCATTGCTGCTTTAGTATAAGTCAAAATGAGCTCAAATTTTAACTGCAGTTACATGGCAAGGAGTAGTTTAGCATATGTTCGGGGTTTTTGTTTGAAATTTTTCTTTAGCCGATTTATACCGATTATGCAAATTTGGCATATTTTGATAAAAGATCACATTTAAATCTTCTCCTCTGAAACCGCTGAACCAAATTAAACCAAACCTGGCAGGGATGGTCCCTGGGTGGGTCCCTTTCAAAATTGTGTCCGACAGCCCCGCCCTCCATTCAAGATGGCTGCCGTTACTAAAAATAGAAATTTCTTCAAATGGCCAAAACTGCTCTATTTTAAGCCAGAATGTGCCCAAATTTGAACTTGTGTACATAATGATGAGCTTTTTAACATGTATTACAGGATTTTTTATGAACTTTGAACTGTTGCCAATTTTGACCGATTATGCAAATTAGAAAAAAGGGGGGATGAAATTTTTAAAAAATCTTCTCCTCTGAAACTACTGAGCCAATCTCAACCAAACTTTGCTGAAATGATTCTTGGATGGCCCCCTTCCAAAATTGTGTCCGGTGATCCCGACTTCCAACCAAGATGTCCGCCAAGCTCAAAATAGAAAAAAAGGGGGATGAAATTTTAATTGTCCATTGCTGCTTTAGTGTAAGTCAAAATGAGCTGAAATTTTAACTGCAGCTACATGGCAAGAAGTAGTTTAACATATATTCTGGGTTTTTCTGTGAAATTTTTCTTTCAGCCGAGATATACCGATTATGCAAATTAGGCATATTTTGATAACAGATCACATTTAAATCTTCTCCTCTGAAACCGCTGAACCAAATTAAACCAAACCTGGCAGGGATGGTCCCTGGGTGGGTCCCTTTCCAAATTGTGTCCGACAGCCCCGCCCTCCATTCAAGATGGCCGCTGTTACTAAAAATAGAAATTTCTTCAAATGGCCAAAACTGCTCTATTTTAAGCCAGAATGTGCCCAAATTTGAAATGTATAAGCATAATGATGAGCTTTTCAGCATGTATGACAGGATTTTTTATGAACTTTGAACTTTTGTCGATTTTGACTGATTATGCAAATTAGAAAAAAGGGGGGATGAAATTTTAAAAAAATCTTCTCCTCTGAAACTACTGAGCCAATCTCAACCAAACTTTGCTGAAATGATTCTTGGATGGCCCCCTTCCAAAATTGTGTCCGGTGATCCCAACTTCCAACCAAGATGGCCGCCAAGCTCAAAATAGAAAAAAGGGGGGATGAAATTTTAATTGTCCATTGCTGCTTTAGTGTAAGTCAAAATGAGCTGAAATTTTAACTGCAGCTACATGGCAAGAAGTAGTTTAGCATATATTCCGGATTTTTCTGTGAAATTTTTCTTTCAGCCGAGATATACCGATTATGCAAATTAGGCATATTTTGATAACAGATCACATTTAAATCTTCTCCTCTGAAACCGCTGAACCAAATTAAACCAAACCTGGCAGGGATGGTCCCTGGGTGGGTCCCTTTCAAAATTGTGTCCGACAACCCCGCCCTCCATTCAAGGTGGCCGCTGTTACTAAAAATAGAAATTTCTTCAAATGGCCAAAACTGCTCTATTTTAAGCCAGAATGTGCCCAAATTTGAACTGTATAAGCATAATGATGAGCTTTTCAGCATGTATGACAGGATTTTTTATGAACTTTGAACTTTTGCTGATTTTGACTGATTATGCAAATTAGAAAAAAGGGGGGATGAAATTTTAAAAAAATCTTCTCCTCTGAAACTACTGAGCCAATCTCAACCAAACTTTGCTGAAATGATTCTTGGATGGCCCCCTTCCAAAATTGTGTCCGGTGATCCCGACTTCCAACCAAGATGGCCGCCAAGCTCAAAATAGAAAAAGGGGGGATGAAATTTTAATTGTCCATTGCTGCTTTAGTGTAAGTCAAAATGAGCTGAAATTTTAACTGCAGCTACATGGCAAGAAGTAGTTTAGCATATATTCCGGGTTTTTCTGTGAAATTTTTCTTTCAGCCGAGATATACCGATTATGCAAATTAGGCATATTTTGATAACAGATCACATTTAAATCTTCTCCTCTGAAACCGCTGAACCAAATTAAACCAAACCTGGCAGGGATGGTCCCTGGGTGGGTCCCTTTCAAAATTGTGTCCGACAACCCTGCCCTCCATTCAAGGTGGCCGCTGTTACTAAAAATAGAAATTTCTTCAAATGGCCAAAACTGCTCTATTTTAAGCCAGAATGTGCCCAAATTTGAACTGTATAAGCATAATGATGAGCTTTTCAGCATGTATGACAGGATTTTTTATGAACTTTGAACTTTTGCCGATTTTGACTGATTATGCAAATTAGAAAAAAGGGGGGATGAAATTTTAAAAAAATCTTCTCCTCTGAAACTACTGAGCCAATCTCAACCAAACTTTGCTGAAATGATTCTTGGATGGCCCCCTTCCAAAATTGTGTCCGGTGATCCCGACTTCCAACCAAGATGGCCGCCAAGCTCAAAATAGAAAAAGGGGGGATGAAATTTTAATTGTCCATTGCTGCTTTAGTGTAAGTCAAAATGAGCTGAAATTTTAACTGCAGCTACATGGCAAGAAGTAGTTTAGCATATATTCCGGGTTTCTTTCAGCCGATATATACCGATTATGCAAATTAGGCATATTTTGATAAAAGATCACATTTAAATCTTCTCCTCTGAAACCGCTGAACCAAATTAAACCAAACCTGGCAGGGATGGTCCCTGGGTGGTTCCCTTTCAAAATTGTGTCCGACAACCCCGCCCTCCATTCAAGATGGCTGCTGTTACTAAAAATAGAAATTTCTTCAATTGTCCATTGCTGCTTTAGTATAAGTCAAAATGAGCTCAAATTTGAACTGCAGCTACATGGCAAGGAGTAGTTTAGCAGATGTTCGGGGTGTTTTTTTGAAATTTTTCTTTCAGCCGATTTATACCGATTATTCAAATTAGGCATATTTTGATAAAAGATCACATTTAAATCTTCTCCTCTGAAACCGCTGAACCAAATTTGTGTCTGGCGGTCCCACCCTCTGACCAAGATGGCTGCACAGCTGTACTTAGTTTAACATAGGACCCTATGGGAAATTCACATAAAAACCATCTTGTCTGGAACCAGTAGCTCAATTAAAACCAAACTTTGATGGAATAGTCATTGGATGGTCCTCTTCCAAAATGGTGTCCGGCAGTTGCGCTCTCCCGCCAAGATGACCGCCACAGTGCAGTTGCGTTGTTATTGAAAGCAGCTTTGATCCAGGTGAGCGATTACAGGCTCCTGGGAGCCTCTGGTTTTAAATTGAATTGATCAAATGAATGGTAAAAATATTAACAGGTTGAGCTGACTAAAATAAAAGTACTGATTAGTGTTGCATTATGAATTGTGTATTTTAATTTTATTTTAAAATTAATTCATTGTGTCAGTTCACACAGAATCACAACAGTTCCATTTGCAAACATAAGAACAGATAATAAGTTTATAACATGGAAACTGAGGGCCGTGATAGAAGTACCTGGTCTTAAATATTTAATATGAAAAAACTTTTTATTCATTTGAATGATACTTGGAGATTTCAGTTCTTCGTTAATAAAGAGGGTTTTGAAAAGGTTTTTAGCGAAAATGAATTTTTGGCCACTAACAAGGCATGAAAGTTACTCATTGACATTCTCAGTACATTTGTATCAACTTGATTTTCTTATTGGTAACTTTTCCAAACAAAATATATGAAAGTATGGGGATATTCTTTGAGGGTGGAGGAGTTAGTAGAGGAACAACATTTTTGTCTCATCTGTGATAACGTTACTGATGGTTGGTTGGTTTATGGTGTTTAACTCCACTTTCAACAATATAATTATGTTTTAAAAATCTTTGAAAACACACAAAATCAAGAATGTCTGCTAATTTAGGGCATTCTTTAATAGAGGCATCAATGCAATATTTGTGTTGTATGGTAGGCTATTTAACAACAGGTGAGTGATACAGGTTATTGAGAGCCTCTGGTTTACTTGTCCTGTCAGACTTGGTTGGTTTATGATGTTTAACACCACTTTCAACAATATTTCAGTTATTTCGTGGCGGTCAGTTTTATTGGTGGAGGAAACCGGAGTACCTGGGAAAAACCACCGACCTGTTGCAAGTCACTGACAAACTTTATCACATAATGTTGTATCGAGTACACCTCGCCATGAACGGGGTTCGAACTCACAACTTTAGTGGTGATAGGCAATGATTGCACAGGTAGTTATAAAATCCAACTACCATACGACCACTTGGTGATAAATACTTGTTCTGGCAAGCTTCTGATAACATTTTGAGGGTTAAGACAAAATTCTGGTAGCATATCCAGAATGTTCCAAATTTATTTGTATTACATTTGCTAATGGTGAAGATATATTTCACTACATGTGGTGGTCATATAAGTTTTTTTCTGGTTTCATGTGGATAACTTGATAGTTTTTGGACCTGCATGTTAATCTATCATTTATAGCAAATTAGTTTTATGTCCCTCCTGAGATGGTAGGAACCAACAAATTAAAGATGGGATACATTTTTTTTTCATCCCTCACTGTTAAAAAAAACTATCAATATCTGATGAATTGCAATACAATAACTGTATCAGTTATATTCGTAGTTTGGTTAGAGCTATTAACTCTAAATTGACATGAGAAAAAGTACAGTGGAATTAAATTTTTATAAGAAGTGGATAGTACAAGTAATTAAAGGAGTTTTATCTATATACATCTATTAAACATTGAAATGGATTTTATTTTGTTGACATAATTGTAAAAACAAGTACAGAGTTGTCTTTCTTGAACAGGTGTTTGTTTGAACATGGATTTTGTGGTCAAATTTTTAGCAGTAAATACATTAATATGGGTATTGTTGAGACATTCCCTAATTATCTAATGCAATGAACCAATTGTGCATTTTAATAACATAAGCTGATTATACAATTAAGGAGATAATCTATTTTATCCGATTTTGAAATATTGATTTAATTAACATAAAAAAGAGCTGACAGATCTTTAATTGTTATCATGTGATTGATAGCTGTAGCAAGCATAAAAATTACATTTAAATATATCAGATTATTTGATGAATTTGCCAGTTTGATATCTACCCCCCTGAACTTGATGTTTTATGAATATATAGAGTGTGAGATACCACACATAAAAATAGGATTCTAAATGTTCTAATATTAAAAGGAACACATGAAATGATATGTTATTTTCTTAGCTTTGTTGACCTTCTGTTTAAAGTAAAATTTTAATTATCTTTTATCTGACTTGACATGGCATGTGCCTTGTAAGAAACAGGACCTGCTTACCCTTCATGACCCAAGGTTCATACCTTATTTTTTGATTGGGTCTGTGTTGCTCATCTTTTTGTTGTTGTTTTATTTATCTTTGTTCTGTGTCTTGTGCCCAGTGTTGCCTCTGGATTGTCCATTCTTGATTGTGCCTTCAGTTTTTTCTTACTTTTATTTATAAAGAATTTGTTGACTGTTCTTTTTTTTTTTAGAATTTACATAATTTAAATTTATTTGTAATTCTGGGAAATTATTTACAAATATATTTTTTTTATGAATTAACAAAAAATGAGATGATTGGTGATTTTTTTTTTTTTTTTTCCTCATTTCTACCTTTTCTAAATTGCCAGTTTCTATGAAAACTACAAAAAATTATGTCCAACATAAATTTTCACTAAAACTTCAGATATCAAATTTGACATTTCAAGAATTTGATGATTGAAATGTTACAGATTTTATTATCTACTTCTGACGAATGGAATAGTATGATAAAAAAAAAATTAATTTCCATGATTGCTGGGACTATTTGTTGTAAGGTTGTAGTTTCTGTTATAATTCATGACCAAAAATAAAAATTGTTAGAAAAAAATTTGGGTCCTTATTTAACAATTTCAACAGTGAAAATAATTGTTCAAGAAAATGTTATTCTTCAAAGCTATTTTCCACAGATATTTCTCATTTTAATTATTTGTATGTATATATATATATATATATATACGTCTGAAAATTAAACCAAACAGTGTTAGAATTAGATTTTAGAGCTGTCAAATTTTTGTTCTTCCCTCGACGGGATTTGAACCCACACCATTGTTACACTGCAGCACCATTCGCTAAGCCTTACGTCCAGCGCCCTAGACCACTCGACTATATCCACTCCCTATATATATATATATATGTGCATTGTATATGGTTTTACCATTTAGTTTGTGAACAAATTGGTAGTATTTGTATGTTAATTCAAGGACGTCTATATACGTCCTTGGTTAATTGTATACGGTAATATAAGATATTTTGTACTTTGTATTTTAAATAAAAAATAGAAAAATAAGCACAATATATTTATTTACATAGAAATTAAATATTTATTAAAATTCTTGTTTTTTCCCAGGAATGGACATTGAAAGATTTTCATACTTTGAGTGCTATTTTCTAAAACTTTTTTTTGCTATAGGGATAATTAATAAAAAAAAAAAAAAAAAACCTTTTACCATTAAAAATTTATATTCCAACTTTTATCAAATAAAAAGTAATTTAAAAAAAAAAGAATAGAAATGAACAAATAAAACATAATTGTGACATCAGTCATTTTAATGGCAGGTATTGTGTAAACTGTGAGTATTTTTTTTACACATTCTACAAGAATGTAGAGATTATTTTATTACATTTTAACACATTTTGAGATTTATATTATTTCCTTATCAGATAAAATATTGATACAATAGAGATTTTATAACATTGAATTGGTCGATGTAAGATAAATGATATTTTGATCTGGTATACCCACGGTTGGTTAATCTTGTGTAGCACACCTAATGTAATACAACCAGTACTTAATGTAACGGTATATACCAGTACAAAACACAACATATTATTGGTCTACTAAATATTCATTTCAATATTTTGATACTGTAAAAGGTTAAAAATTTTAATATTAATACATGTACTTATATTATTACTCATTAAAATGTTTTATTTTTATAATAACTACGGGGAGTTTGTGTTTATTTACACTTCTACTTAGTGCCAATATTTATGACAAAAAGATCTAAAAAGTCCCTTTATATTTTGTTAAATTTGGGTCATATTATCCTAAAGATAGTTCTCATGTAATTGCCTGAATTATAACAATTCAAAACATTTAAAATCTCTGACAAAATTTAAGCTACCAGTGTCATGGTATTTTGAACCCCATGATAAATTGACCCCGATACTGGCTTTAAACCTAGGCTTTAATGAATGTTTTTGATAATTTCAATCCTGTAATGTTTACTTTTTCAAAGTAATTTTAGGAGGGGTTAAGGTCGGTGGTGTAATGGTTAGCATGCTCGCCTCAAGTGCGGTAGATTGTGGGTTTAAGCCCAGATTGAGTCAAACTAAAGACTAAAAAATTGGTATTTGTTGCTTCTCTGCTAAGGACGCAGCATTAAGGAGAAAGAGCAAAGACTAGTTGGCTCGGAATCAGGATAATGTGAGTGGGGAAACATGTCTATCCACGGTCTATAAAAATCCAACTAAGCGTATTGGTCTAGTACAAAGGGGACCTCGTCATGATATAGCTCAAATATTGCTGAATTGACGTTAAACAATAATCACTCACTCACTCACACCAAATGGATTTTTCTATGGAATATCTGCACTGAACTGATCAGCTCAAGTGTAATGTCCCTTGAAATTTAGTTTTCTGTGAGATAGTAATACATTATACTTAAAGGTCTAAATCTGGTATGTTGGTCCATAAAGATAAAACACACCATTTATTAAGAGGTGAAGCCTACCAATTATTGATCTGCAAAATTATGCCCCTAGAAAATAACTTAAATTTTACACAAAAATTCTTTGTGTCAAACATTTTCTTCTGGAAATGAAATTGTATTGTACCATATCATAATACTTGTGATTGTTGGCTTTCACTTAAATAAAGTAACCATCACCATGATGATGATGATGACCTTCATTTAATTTTTTGACAGAAAAAAAATGTTGCTACACATAATTTTGAATAAAATCAATAGTTCTGCTAAGTCGTGATAAAAAAGTACTGGTAATCAATGTCATCATGAACTTATTGTGACCTAAATGTGCCCCATAGAAGTAAGTTATATTTTAATCTTCTGGCAACTGTTCAGTTAAATTGAATTAATCAAAATAAGCTTGGCTTTAACCAAAATCCTAAATTTAATAGTCAAAATTCTAACATAATCTCAACTTTAATAGCCATATTTCAATCAAAATCTCAACTTTAATGGCCATAATTCCACCATAATTTCAACTTTAATATAAAAAAAAAAAATTCAACTAAAATCTGAACTTTTAATTGTCAAAATTCAACCAAAATCTCAACTCTAATGGTAAAGATTCAACCAAAATCTCAACTTTAATAGAACATGACAGGTTGTATAAATGGAATGTCTGTATTATGGAACAAAAACATCAATATCGTTTTTGTTTCCAACCTTCTTACGTTTTCAATCACATATCCCGCTATATTATTAAAAGGTATGGTGTATAAATTATAGGACAAGCATTAGAGAGCCTTGAACTACTTTATAATTTTAATATTTCAAAATATAAATAGCTTCATACATATTTACACAAATGAATGTAAACACTTCATATTTTCTCAGCTAAATGAAAACCATTAATATTTTGGGAAAATGTTTAGTCTTTTGTAATCCAAACATTTAAACATTTAAAGTACTGTCCAGCACATAATATTCTGTTGAAGTTAGCAAATACCAATGCTATCAGGCAGTAGAATGTAAGGAAATATGTTAATGCTAACTTAATCTGGATTTTCTGTTTTTAAGATCCTTAAGCAATGTTAGGTAAATATTACTTGATTTTTTTTTGTCAATTTGAAATTGAGTAATAAAAAAATCTGGGCGTGGGTCATTTATGATTCAAACATTAAATCATATCAACCTATACCTATTACAAATTTCTTCCCAGTTGTCATATTACAGCCACATTTTTTAACATCACACAATAACACAAGCTTATTACTGTAAACTTGTGATATTGACAAGGACTTATCACTTCAAGTATCCAATACTCGTCAGAACTTGTCACTTCAAGTATCCAATACTCACCAGAAATTATCACTTCAAGTATCCAATACTTGGCAGAAATTATCACTTCAAGTATCCAATATTCGACAGAAATTATCACTTCAGGTATCCAATACTCACCAGAAATTATCACTTCAAGTATCCAATACTCACCAGAAATTATCACTTCAAGTATCCAATATTCACCAGAATGTATCACTTCAAGTATCCAATACTCACCAGAATATATCACTTCAAGTATCCAATACTCACCAGAAATAATCACTTCAAGTATCCAATTCTCACAAGAACTTATCACTTCAAGTACCAACATATCACTTTAAGTATCCAATGCTCACCAGAACTTATCACTTCAAGTATCCAATACTCGTCAAAACTTATCACTTCAATTATCCAATACTCACCAGAAATAACCCAAGTATCCAATATACACAAAAACTTGTCACATCAAGTATTCAATACTCACCAGACATTATCACTGCAAGTATCCAATACTAAACAGAAATTATCACATCAAGTATCCAATACTCTGCAGAAATTATCACTTCAAGTATCCAATTCTCACAAGAACTTGCCACTGCAAGTATACAATACTCAGCAGAGCTTATCACTTCAAGTATCCAATATACACCAGAACTTATCACTTCAAGTATCCAATACTCAGTAGAAATTATCACTTCAAGTATCCAATTCTCACAAGAACTTGCCACTTCAAGTATCTAATACTCAATAGAACTTATCATTTCAAGTATCCAATACTCACCATAAATTATCACTTCAAGTATCCAATACTCACCAGAAATTATCACTTCAAGTATCCAATACTCACCAGAACTTATTATTTCAAGTATCCAATACTCACCAGAAATTATCACTTCAAGTATCCAATACTCACCAGAAATTATCATTTCAAGTATCCAATACTCACCAGAAATTATCATTTCAAGTATCCAATACTCACCAGAACTTATAATCCCAAGTATCCAATACTCACCAGAACTTATAATCCCAAGTATCCAATACTCACCATTCATTGTGGTGGTCAGAACTTCTTTGTATTTTTGATGCTAGCAAGATAATTTAAATATATCATGTAAATTAAGCTTGTAAGTATACCATTTGCTACTACACGGAACAGGGTAGCAAATGATATATGCGTTCCACGGAAAATCCTACGGAATACCCCCGATTTGTCTTACGTTCAGCCAGAGGGTAATTATTATTTCAAAACTTCAGATTTGTATCAAATTTTAAAATCTTGTTCTATTAATATTTCGGACTGTCTTAAATCTCCAGGTACTTGTGACTCTTCTCCATGCATTACTACTTGCAAAATAAAAACTGACAAAAATAATACTTGTAAAACATGCGTCATGCTAATAACTTCTACTGAATTTACAAGTAATTTAACTGGAAAAACATACTACACCAAATCGTTTGACCCTCTGGACTGTTCTACTAAAAATGTCATTTACGGCATAGAATGTACACTCTGTGGACTTTTGTATGTTGGTGAAACTCGTCAAACATTGCGAAGTAGGATGAGCCAACATCGATATGATGCAAAAGATCTGAAATACAGGATTTTGTATAATCATTTCAATCAACCGAGTCATGACCGCTGTTTGACGATGAAAGTTCGAATCATCGAGAAGATTTACCATCATACAAACAGTCCTATACTTAGTACACCTTACCGTACCGATAGAGAGTTGTTTTGGATAAAAGAATTAAGCACTGCAATGCCTTACTGTTGCAATGATAACATCAAAGGAGTGGGAAATTTGTCAAGTCCTGGATGCAACGAAATCAACGTGATGAGCCTTTTTAATACTATTCCAAGAACTAAACGTATCCATGGTCATAAAAGAATTCAACATCCTAATGTTAAAAAGTCCTCTAAACCAAGAACGTTACAAGATACTTTTAATGATTTACTTTCTAATATACAGAAACCTCTTGGAATTCATCATATTCGTACAATCTTATTTTCACTACCTGTAAACTACCTCAAAGATCTTAGGGATTTTGGACTTGACAAAGGAGGCGTAGATCCTTTTTCTCCTAAGTACAGATTGTCTAGTATTATATGTGACGTGGTGTCCTTTCGTCTTTTTAAACCAGTTCGATCTGAACCTCTTTATGATAACAACAGAAAATTCCTCAATATTCCGTTTGCTAACAAAGGAATCGATGCTATTAACATCAGCAACATTCTTAATAGAAAAGAGGTCGTAAAAGAAATTCCACCATATTTCAAAAATCAATCTGTTCCCATTGTCTCCTATAGCTACACTAACAGCATTGGCCGTAACATTTTCAACTACAAAGAAGCATTGCAAGATATTAACATAGAAGAGTACCTTAAGAACCCTCTGACTTGTGACTGCTCCCACTCTCCTTTTCAATACAACCCATCTGGACATGTAATCACTGGTGATCTGAATATCATTCAACATGAGAGTCTCCGAAAGGTGATTTCTCATGGTCCTAAATTCAGAGAACCTCAACACATCAATTGGAAACATAATTTCAAGATAATTATGGATGCTGTTGAAGATTATGCCAGAAGGTGGATAAAGAGAGAAGTAGACCAAGATCCTGAGTTAGAGTCCTTGTCAGACTGGGTTAGAACAATTAGGTCTCTAGTACAAGGTCGGATTCACAAACTCAAAAATTGTGTTAATAGTCGACCTAAGTCTGTATTTAAAGACCAAGAAGCTGTTAAGTGTCTTTCCTCTCTTCATGACAAATATGTTATCGTTCCTGCGGACAAGGCTTCCAACAATATCGTGTTTGTATGTAAATCATATTACTTCGAATGCCTAATCAAGGAATTAGGCATAAATAGCAACACCTCTAGTAATATCACATACAAACCAACTTCGTTCGACAAAGATGAAATCCTAGCTAACCACAGATCATTCATGACCTCTTTAAACATTCCCTCTGGTAAAGAGTCTGAGGATTTACCCTATTTATATTGGATACCTAAACTCCATAAGACACCATACAAAGAAAGGTACATAGCAGGATCATCAACTTGTTCGACGAAAGAATTGTCTATTCACCTGACAAAGATTCTGTCTGCAGTAAAAGAGGGACAACAGAAATATTGTGAAACTGTTTACTCGCGTAGTGGCATAAATCACATGTGGATTTTGAAAAACTCTAAAGATCTTTTGGATAACCTGAAATCAAGATCTTTCTCTCAGGTATCCTCCATCAAAACTTGATTTTTCAACTCTATATACCACCCTACCGCATGACAAATTAAAAACCCGCTTAAAAGAAACAATTCATAAAGCTTTTAGTCATAGAAACTATGGCTCAAAATTTGTTGTGTTAGGCTACAATTCCACATATTTTTCAAACAAAATTCAAAAAGGTAAAACATGCTACTCCGAGGAACAAGTGATCAGTATGCTGGAGTTCCTCATCGATAACATATTTGTCTCCTTTGGAGGGACACTTTCAGCAGGTCGTCGGCATACCAATGGGTACGAATTGTGCCCCTCTTCTAGCCGATTTATTTTTATACTCATATGAGTCGGAGTTTCTTCAAAAGCTTGTAAAAGATAAGAAGATTCATGAGGCTAGAGCCTTTAATTTCACATACAGGTATATTGATGACGTTTTATCTATCAATAATTCTAGATTTGCAGAATTTCTTCCATTGATATATCCTCCAGAGCTGGAAGTTAAAGAGACCACCGATACAGCTTCGTCCGCATCATTTTTGGACTTATACCTCGAATTTGACGACAGTGGTCAACTCAGTACTAAAATTTATGATAAGCAGGACGACTTCAATTTTAAAATCATAAATTTTCCAAACATGTGCAGCAATATACCAGCTTCTCCTGCATATGGTGTTTACATCTCGCAATTGATTCGCTATGCAAGGGCCAGTAGCAATTATTCTGATTTCCTGAAACGTCATCTTCATCTGAGAAACAGGCTACTGGACCAGGGCTATAAAAACATTCGCCTTATTCGATCTCTTAAAAAGTTTATATTCCGATACCAAGATCTTGTCGAAATATATTCCGTCTCTGCAGAAAAAATTATAAGCGATGCATTTTCATATAGTAAAAATGTATAAAGATAAAGAAGTCAACAAATGTCAAGGATATTTTTTTTGTCAATGTGTGACGTAAAAATATTTTTGACATTTACGTCACCGAATATGGTACTGCTTTGACAACTATTTTACCTATTTTGTTCCTGTATTTAAATACTGTTATAGTGACAGCCGGAACCTTTGAACCGTAATGAGAGCGGGAGGTTTGGCGCCTTAAAATCTGATTCAACCCACCATTTCTTTAGAAATGCCTGTACCAAGTCAGGGTCATTACGGTTTTCACAGTTTTCCGGTTGTTGACTGATTTTGTCTGTTTATATAATTATGAGTTTTGACTTTCCCTTTGTAAGATTGTTCGGAGTTCGGTAATTTTGTTATTACCCTTATTTGTTATATCAGACAAACAAATTTACCAAAGATCTACTAAACAAGATTATAAAAACAGAAATAGAACATTATGTGTCAACAATGCCTGTATTTTAATACAATGAAATGTTGCATGTTGGTTTATCACTCTTATAGATATAGGTCTTTCTTATCAAAATAATCCCTTGAGATTTTATTTCTTCTTGGACAGCGGAGACGATTTTGGGGTGTCATTATGCATTTGCTATCATAATTACTTAAATTGACAGAATTGAAACTAACTACTGATAAATAATATATGTATGAAGCTAATATTTGTCAACATTTGTGATAGACTATCATTACAGCTATTTACACAAGGTGCCAAGTTTATAATACATAGCTAGACTGATACCTAAAAATAACACAGATTTTTACCACAGTGATTTAGTATTGCAAATCAATAGACTTATTTGATCATGTGTAATTTACAGTTCTTTTATCAGTATTAAACATTTAATAATCCATTTAAATGATTTAAACCAGGCCAGTGATGTTAGAATTCTTTACGGGTTTGATCATGACCAGCAGTTTCTTATTCACTACCAGGTTAATATATATAGACCTATATATATTTTAAACATAGAATGCCACATGAATTATTTATATATACATGGAAATTTAATGATAAATAAAAAAAAAATTAAGTAATATACTTTAAATTGAATTACAAGATTGAAATAGAGGTCTACTTATAGATGTCACTTCAGTTTTACCTGACAAACAACATTACAGACATTACTAATTAGCATTACTTACTACCTTCTACAGGTGTTATCTTTCAAATATAGTCTGCTCCGTTGCCATTGTGTATAGTGGTCAAAATGTGCCTATGTTTGTGGGTGGGGAGGGGGAGGGGTTATGGTGTTTTAATGCCACTTTCAACAATATTTCAGCTATATCGTGGCTGTCAGTTTTTAGTTCACCTGGACCAAAGGTCCATGTGAACTATTGCCATCACTTGGCGTCCGTCGTCTGTCGTCTGTCGTCTGTCGTCTGTAAACTTTTCACATTTCAAGCTTCTTCTCCGAAACCACTTGGCCGATTGGAACCGAACTTAGCAGGAATGTTCCTTGGATGGTCCTCTACAAAGTTACTGTTTTTCGTTCCAGTCGGATATTCAATATGGCTGCCAGGGCCAATAATATGCTCTGATTGGCCGAAATTTCAAAGATCTTCTTCTCCGAAACTAATGAACTGACTGAACCCAAACTGTAAAGGAATGATCATTGGAATGTCCTTTACCAAGTTACTGTTTTTTATGCCGATCGGAAATCCAAGATGGCCGCCATCGCAGGACATAGATTAACATTGGACCCTATGGGAAAATGTTCAAATGCCTTCTTCTCAGAAACTACAAATATGATTAAAGCCAAACTGTACATGAATGTTCATTGGATGGTCCTCTACAATCTTAAGGTTTTTTGTTCCGATATGAAATTCAAAATGGCGGCTACGGCAGGACTTAGTTTAACATTGGACCCTATGGGAAAAATGTTTCAAAATGCTTCTTCTCTGAAACCACTTGGACAGTTGAAACCAAACTGCCCAGGAATGATCATTGGAAGGTCCTCTACAAATTTTTTGTTTTTTATGCCGGTCGAAAATCCAAGATGGCCGCCACCGCAGGACATAGATTAACATTGGACCCTATGGGAAAATGTTCAAATGCCTTCTTCTCAGAAACTACAAATATTATTAAAGCCAAACTGTACATGAATGTTGATTGGATGGTCCTCTACAATCTTAAGGTTTTTTGTTCCGATATGAAATTTAAAATGGCGGCTACGACAGGACTTAGTTTAACATTGGACCCTATGGGAAAAATGTTTCAAAATGCTTCTTCTCTGAAACCACTTGGACAGTTGAAACCAAACTGCCCAGGAATGATCATTGGAAGGTCCTCTACAAATTTTCTGTTTTTTATGCCGGTCGGAAATCCAAGATGGCCGCCACCGCAGGACATAGATTAACATTGGACCCTATGGGAAAATGTTCAAATGCCTTCTTCTCAGAAACTACAAATATTATTAAAGCCAAACTGTACATGAATGTTGATTGGATGGTCCTCTACAATCTTAAGGTTTTTTGTTCCAATATGAAATTCAAAATGGCGGCTACGACAGGACTTAGTTTAACATTGGACCCTATGGGAAAAATGTTTCAAAATGCTTCTTCTCTGAAACCACTTGGACAGTTGAAACCAAACTGCCCAGGAATGATCATTGGAAGGTCCTCTACAAATTTTCTGTTTTTTATGCCGGTCGGAAATCCAAGATGGCCGCCACCGCAGGACATAGATTAACATTGGACCCTATGGGAAAATATTCAAATGCCTTCTTCTCAGAAACTACAAATATTATTAAAGCCAAACTGTACATGAATGTTGATTGGATGGTCCTCTACAATCTTAAGGTTTTTTGTTCCGATATGAAATTCAAAATGGCGGCTACGGCAGGACTTAGTTTAACATTGGACCCTATGGGAAAAATGTTTCAAAATGCTTCTTCTCTGAAACCACTTGGACAGTTGAAACCAAACTGCCCAGGAATGATCATTGGAAGGTCCTCTACAAATTTTTTGTTTTTTATGCCGGTCGAAAATCCAAGATGGCCACCACCGCAGGACATAGATTAACATTGGACCCTATGGGAAAATGTTCAAATGCCTTCTTCTCAGAAACTACAAATATTATTAAAGCCAAACTGTACATGAATGTTGATTGGATGGTCCTCTACAATCTTAAGGTTTTTTGTTCCGATATGAAATTCAAAATGGCGGCTACGGCAGGACTTAGTTTAACATTGGACCCTATGGGAAAAATGTTTCAAAATGCTTCTTCTCTGAAACCACTAGGACAGTTGAAACCAAACTGCCCAGGAATGATCATTGGAAGGTCCTCTACAAATTATGTGTTTTTTATGCCGGTCGGAAATCCAAGATGGCCGCCACCGCAGGACATAGATTAACATTGGACCCTATGGGAAAATATTCAAATGCCTTCTACTCAGAAACTACAAATATGATTAAAGCCAAACTGTACATGAATGTTCATTAGATGGTCCTCTACAAACTTTACGTTTTTTGTTCCGGTATGAAATTCAAAATGGCGGCTACGGCAGGACTTAGTTTAACATTGAACCCTATGGGAAAAATGTTTCAAAACGCTTCTTCTCTGAAACCACTTGGATAATTTAAACCAAACTGCCTAGGAATGATCATTGGAAGGTCCTCTAGAAATTTTATGTTTTTTATGCCGATCGGAAATCCAAGATGGCCGCCACCGCAATACATAGATTAACATTGGACCCTATGGGAAAATGTTCAAATGCCTTCTTCTCAGAAACTACAAATATGATTAAAGCCAAACTGTACATGAATGTTCATTGGATGGTCCTCTACAATCTTAAGGTTTTTTGTTCCGATATGAAATTCAAAATGGCGGCTACGGCAGGACTTAGTTTAACATTGGACCCTATGGGAAAAATGTTTCAAAATGCTTCTTCTCTGAAACCACTTGGACAGTTGAAACCAAACTGCCCAGGAATGATCATTGGAAGGTCCTCTACAATTTTTTTGTTTTTTATGCCGGTCGGAAATCCAAGATGGCCGCCACCGCAGGACATAGATTAACATTGGACCCTATGGGAAAATATTCAAATGCCTTCTACTCAGAAACTACAAATATTATTAAAGCCAAACTGTACATGAATGTTCATTAGATGGTCCTCTACAAACTTTACGTTTTTTGTTCTGGTATGAAATTCAAAATGGTGGCTACGGCAGGACTTAGTTTAACATTGGACCCTATGGGAAAAATGTTTCAAAATGCTTCTTCTCTGAAACCACTTGGACAGTTGAAACCAAACTGCCCAGGAATGATCATTGGAAGGTCCTCTACAAATTTAAGGTTTTTTATGCCGGTCGGAAATCCAAGATGGCCGCCACTGCAGGACATAGATTAACATTGGACCCTATGGGAAAATATTCAAATGCCTTCTACTCGGAAACTACAAATATGATTAAAGCCAAACTGTACATGAATGTTCATTAGATGGTCCTCTACAAACTTTACGTTTTTTGTTCTGGTATGAAATTCAAAATGGCGGCTATGGCAGGACTTAGTTTAACATTGGACCCTATGGGGAAAATGTTTCAAAACGCTTCTTCTCTGAAACCACTTGGATAATTGAAACCAAACTGCCTAGGAATGATCATTGGAAGGTCCTCTACAAATTTTATGTTTTTTATGCCAATCGGAAATCCAAGATGGCCACCACCGCAATACATAGATTAACATTGGACCCTATGGGAAAATGTTCAAATGCCTTCTTCTCAGAAACTACAAATATGATTAAAGCCAAACTGTACATGAATGTTCATTGGATGGTCCTCTACAATCTTAAGGTTTTTTGTTCCGATATGAAATTCAAAATGGCGGCTACGGCAGGACTTAGTTTAACATTGGACCCTATGGGAAAAATGTTTCAAAATGCTTCTTCTCTGAAACCACTTGGACAGTTGAAACTAAACTGCCCAGGAATGATCATTGGAAGGTCCTCTACAAATTTTCTGTTTTTTATGCCGGTCGGAAATCCAAGATGGCCGCCACCGCAGGACATAGATTAACATTGGACCCTATGGGAAAATATTCAAATGCCTTCTACTCAGAAACTACAAATATGATTAAAGCCAAACTGTACATGAATGTTCATTAGATGGTCCTCTACAAACTTTACGTTTTTTGTTCTGGTATGAAATTCAAAATGGCGGCTACGGCAGGACTTAGTTTAACATTGGACCCTATGGGAAAAATGTTTCAAAACGCTTCTTCTCTGAAACCACTTGGATAATTGAAACCAAACTGCCTAGGAATGATCATTGGAAGGTCCTCTACAAGGTGTGTGTTTTTTATGCCGATCGGAAATCCAAGATGGCCACCACCGCAGGACATAGATTAACATTGGACCCTATGGGAAAATGTTCAAATGCCTTCTTCTCAGAAACTACAAATATGATTAAAGCCAAACTGTGCATGAATGTTCATTGAATGGTCCTCTACAAAATATACGTTTTTTATTCTGATATGAAATTCAAAATGGCGGCTACGGCAGGACTTAGTTTAACATTGGACCCTATGGGAAAAATGTTTCAAAATGCTTCTTCTCTGAAACCACTTGGACAGTTGAAACCAAACTGCCCAGGAATGATCATTGGAAGGTCCTATTTTTTATGCCGATCGGAAATCCAAGATGGCTGCCACCACAGGTCATAGTATTAACACAGAACCATATGG